>OX463856.1:4011130-4611130 GCA_949825065.1 Odontocerum albicorne
TAAATGAAGATTTTACTGTACCTATGATAAACACTCACAACACATAATAAAAAATGCAAAAAAATAGAAGAATGGGTAACACGAATATATCGTATATGGGAAGGCAGAGAAGACGTTATTTGCTGGATCAGGTGCAAAGAATGAATAAGGTCCAATTTCCCTGTATAGTTTTTCAGTCACCCAAAACGAAGCCCACTACCAGGGATATCCCCAAAAACTCGAATAGTTGGTTGTCCACATACCAGATACAGTGTTGAAAAAACGGTACGAAAATCTATTTATTAATTTAACACTTTTATTGCAATACAATCTGGCGGGTTTATTGCTAGGCGGCAATATCTTCCAGCCAACCAGACAAAAGTATATTAGTCAAGTTACGTGGTCGCATAAATCAATCAAATGACTATCCATCCCACGAAATCCATGAATACATACGTGAACATATGCCCACGAACTCACAAAGACGGAAAATCACCCGAACATTGTTTTTCATATAAAGTGAGATATCATCAATCAAAAGGAAAGAAAGGGATTGTGGAGAGGAAAGGAAAAGAAAAATCAGGAATGAAATACGATATTTTACTGACTAGAAATTAAGAGTTTTTTCAGTCGCTTCTTAAAGCATGCCAAGGACAGAGCGAGTCTTATATTGGTTTGTAACTGATTCCAGAGTCTCACTGCATGGATAGTAAATGACGACGTAAAAAAAGAGGAGCGGTGAACTGGAAAGGCCCATAGACAATCTCTGTTTGAGCGTAGCGCTAATCCATGATTGAAAAGATGCTGAGAATTTTCGGCGAAATAAGAGGGGGTGGTGGGACAGTTAAGAATATTATACAATAGAGGCAGTATGTGAATTTGGCGTCTATTTCTAACATTCAACCAGTTCAATGGTATGAAGTTATATTATCGTACTTTCGTAATCTATTTATTTATTTATTAACAACTTTTATTGCAATACAATCTGGCGGGCTTATTGCCAGGCGGCAATCTCTTCCAACCAACTAGACAAAAGTAAATGAAGCAAGTTGCAAGTCGCATAAATCATTCAAATGACTATCCATCCCCACGAAATACATAAACATACGTGAGCACATGCCCCACGAACCCACAAAGACGGACAATCACCCGAACATTATTTTTCATATAAAGTGAGATATCATCAATCAAAAGGAAAGGAAAGAATGTTGGAGAGGGAAAGGAAAAAAAAAATCAGGAATGAAACACGTTATTTTACTGACTAGAAATAAAGAGTTTTTTCAGTCGCTTCTTAAAGCATGCCAAGGGCGGAGCGAGTCTTATATTGGTTTGTAACTGATCTACTGAAGAAGAAGAAATAAATTGTCAGAATGAATTCTTCTTTTTGAAGTCAATTATAAATAAAAGTGTTCAACCACTCACCTTCAATTTTACAGATGCTTCATTGTCGTAGCTGACCCACTCAACCCATAAGGAACCTTGGATTGATCATCAAACGTCAATTTGAAGGTGAAGTCTCTCTCCATCAGGCAGATCTGAAAAAGGAAAAACAGCATCATCACGTGAAACTTTCATCATATATTGAAATACAGGGTAAGGCATGAATCTTACAACAAAAACAGATTTTAATATCTTTTTTTGTTTTAGATTATAAAATACACATTGTTTTTCAAAACTCGTGAAGTTTCAACACTGAAATAGAATACATTGAGTGATAATATTCGACAGAGTACGGAATAAAGAGGTTAAGGGATGAATGTGAACTTAAAGCCGATGTATTGAATACGACGAAGAAGAGCACTCTGGTGAGATTTATGCGCGTGAAACGAAAGCGGATCATTGAAGAGATAAAACGTCATTTTTGTTGATGTTATAAATTCTGAAAGCAATCAAAATTCACTTTGTAATTCTTCAGGGGTATTTATTTATTCTATGGCAGAAAATATAATGAAGGGATTAGGGATGAATATGAACTTAAAGCTCATGTGTTAAGTAAGATGTAGAAGAATGGTTTGAGTATTTAAGTAGCCCCTGAAATGGTTTGAGTATTTAGAATAATTGAATAAAGAAATATTAATCCTACAATACGCGATTTTTTTTTATTTCCAAAATAAAAATATATTTATGCATTAAATACGAGGGTGGTCCGATAAGTACTTAGCCTACAAAAGAATAACAATAATTTTGGAAAAGTGGCGATTTATTTCTCAACATAATCTCCTTTGAGTTCGATACACTTGACCCAGCGATGCTCCAACTTCTTTAACCCGTCTGAAAAATACGTTTTCTGGAGGTCTGCAAAGTAGGCCTCCGTGGCGGCGATAACCTCCTCATTCGACTCAAATTTCTGCCCGGCGAGTGACTTTTTCAAATTTGGAAACAAAAAGAAGTCGCACGGGGTCAAATCCGGAGAGTACGGTGGATGGGGCAGCAGTTCGTAGCCTAATTCTACCAATTTGGTCCACTATTTCGACTGTTCCTTGGTCTCGGGTGTGTACCAGTGTATCCATGTTTCGTCGACGGTCACGAAACGATGCAGAAACTCCTTCGGATTGCGCTTAAACATCGTCAAACACTGCTCTGAAGTGGTTTCATGGTTGCGCTTGTTGTCCGGAGTGAGCAAACGCGGCACCCACGCGCCGACAGCTTTCTCATGCCCAATACTTCATGCAGGATATAACCCACGCGGTCTTTTGAGATGCCTACTGTCTCAGCTATCTCGCGCACCTTCAATCGGCGGCCTGCCAATACGAGATCGTGGATTTTTGTCACGTTATCCTCCGTGGTAGCCGTTTTTGGGGCGCCTGGACGTGGCTCATCAAAAACCGACGTGCGACCACGTTGAAACTCGTTAAACCAACTTTCGACGGTCGCCATCGAGGAAGAAGAGTCACCGTACACAGCGTCCAAGCGCTCTTTGATTTCGCTGCCCGATTTCCCTTTCAAAAACAAGAATCGAATCACCGACCGATATTGCTCTTTTTCCATTTTTCTCAAATCCGCGGACACGCTCGCTTCCACACGCGGTCAAAACAAAACTACGCGTCCGAATCGGCTGAAATTTTGACAGTAGCTGTCAACGAAAATGTACTACGCGATAAAAAATTGCTCTTGCGATAGTGGTGCCATCGGGCGGTGAGGCTAAGTACTTATCGGCCGCCCTCGTATGTACTGGAACATGGAAAAAATAAAAAAATATTTTTTTTGATTTTAAATAATATATTTTTACTAAAAAAAAAAAGAGTATGGTTCATATATGAATCACAGCGCATTTGTAAGTTAATTATATGATATAAATGAAATTATATATTTTTCTTCACTTATTTTACACATATGTACTAAAGAATAAAAGAAAAAAAATGAGCTTTCCTTGATCACCAATAATAAAGTAATTTGATTTCAAACTGGAAAAAAATACAAAAGTCATCTACGTGCAACAAGTCAAACTTCAACTGCCAAATTGACCGGTAAAACAGTTTTCTATTAAACCTATGTGGTTTTAAAGCATGGAGATTATTGTATCACATTTGTGACAGTGCGTGAGTCGTTGTTTATACCACTCAACACAAAAATATTTAGAAAAACTTTGGTTGATTCACATGTGCATCATTGCGCACTGTAGGGTTAGCAAAATAAACATATATAGTAGTGCGATTGTGTGTGGAAGGCGTGGTAAAGAAAATCCATGGGCACATAAAATGATAGAAAAATCGTAAAAGTTGTATGAGAAAGTGTATAGATGTAAAAGAGGCGAAGGACGTGTATCGAAATTGGAAAGTCCGACTCTCTGTCCTCACTGCCTACCCTGATAGGGAAATGGCGTGACGGTATGTATGCATGGAAGTATTAATTTCTTGAAAGATTCAATCCAAAAATAATGCAGATTTCTGCCCTTTCTTGTTGAAGACGCAATCTTGCTATTCGGAACGCATTACTTAAATCAATGTTGGTAATTTATGTTTGGTATTTTTTTCAACAAATCTCACCTCATTATATCCCAGCATCCCGTCTTGCTTCGTGTAAGGTCCAGGATAGCCAGGTCCATAGTTAGCACATCCCGGAGTGACGCAAGAGCTCTGCACAGCCCTAAAGCTCTGCCCGTAAGTGCCTATTCCCATCACCAACTTGTTTGCTGGGACTCCGTTCTTTATCCAAGCCTTCATACTAGCATCCTTGAATGTATCGAAAATGAGTTTTTTTTTTTAAATTATTCCTTTAATGCAGGTGTCCTTCAAGGGTTCTAGGAAAAATCGCGGAAGTTGAAAAACGAGTCAATTGAAATGATGTTATGAAAGGTTTCGGGTTTATCTTTGTGGAACTCTATGTATATTGAAATATTCAACAAATAACTTTTTTTGTTATTCCAATAATTATATTGATCTCCGCTACACGTGTTTCTACTTCTTATCCCAAGGCTTTTTACAGGCGGAATGGTCTCAGTTTGTTAAGAGAGCAATACTTAGGTCATATTGGTGTCATGTTACATCGGAAGTGTTGTGGTTTATTGACCCAAAGAAAAAATGTTTTAGAAGGTTGAAACCTTTTGCATTCTTTGGTTACTTATTACTTTTGCATTCTTTGGTTACTTATTACTTTTGCATTCTTTGGTTACTTATTACTTTTGCATTCTTTGGTTACTTAGTACTTTTGCATTCTTTGGTTACTTATTACTTTTGCATTCTTTGGTTACTTATTACTTTTGCATTCTTTGGTTACTTATTACTTTTGCATTCTTTGGTTACTTATTACTTTTGCATTCTTTGGCTACTTATTACTTTTGCATTCTTTGGCTACTTATTACTTTTGCATTCTTTGGCTACTTATTACTTTTGCATTATTTGGTTACTTATTACTTTTGCATTCTTTGGTTACTTATTACTTTTGCATTCTTTGGCTACTTATTACTTTTGCATTCTTTGGCTACTTATTACTTTTGCATTATTTGGTTACTTATTACTTTTGCATTCTTTGGCTACTTATTACTTTTGCATTCTTTGGCTACTTATTACTTTTGCATTCTTTGGCTACTTATTACTTTTGCATTCTTTGGCTACTTATTACTTTTGCATTATTTGGTTACTTATTACTTTTGCATTCTTTGGTTACTTATTACTTTTGCATTCTTTGGTTACTTATTACTTTTGCATTCTTTGGCTACTTACTACTTTTGCATTCTTTGGTTACTTATTACTTTTGCATTCTTTGGCTACTTACTACTTTTGCATTATTTGGTTACTTATTACTTTTGCATTCTTTGGCTACTTATTACTTTTGCATTCTTTGGTTACTTATTACTTTTGCTACTTATTACTTTTGCATTCTTTGGCTACTTATTACTTTTGCATTCTTTGGCTACTTATTACTTTTGCATTATTTGGTTACTTATTACTTATGCATTCTTTGGTTACTTATTACTTTTGCATTCTTTGGCTACTTATTACTTTTGCATTCTTTGGCTACTTATTACTTTTGCATTATTTGGTTACTTATTACTTTTGCATTCTTTGGCTACTTATTACTTTTGCATTCTTTGGCTACTTATTACTTTTGCATTATTTGGTTACTTATTACTTTTGCATTCTTTGGTTACTTATTACTTTTGCATTCTTTGGTTACTTATTACTTTTGCATTCTTCGGCTACTTACTACTTTTGCATTCTTTGGTTACTTATTACTTTTGCATTCTTTGGCTACTTATTACTTTTGCATTCTTTGGTTACTTATTACTTTTGCATTCTTTGGTTACTTATTACTTTTGCATTCTTTGGCTACTTATTACTTTTGCATTATTTGGTTACTTATTACTTTTGCATTCTTTGGTTACTTATTACTTTTGCATTCTTTGGTTACTTATTACTTTTGCATTCTTTGGCTACTTACTACTTTTGCATTCTTTGGTTACTTATTACTTTTGCATTTTTTGGCTACTTATTACTTTTGCATTATTTGGTTACTTATTACTTTTGCATTCTTTGGTTACTTATTACTTTTGCATTCTTTGGCTACTTATTACTTTTGCATTCTTTGGCTACTTATTACTTTTGTATTATTTGGTTACTTATTACTTTTGCATTCTTTGGCTACTTATTACTTTTGCATTCTTTGGCTACTTATTACTTTTGCATTATTTGGCTACTTATTACTTTTGCATTCTTTGGCTACTTATTACTTTTGCATTATTTGGTTACTTATTACTTTTGCATTCTTTGGTTACTTATTACTTTTGCATTCTTTGGTTACTTATTACTTTTGCATTCTTTGGCTACTTACTACTTTTGCATTCTTTGGTTACTTATTACTTTTGCATTCTTTGGCTACTTATTACTTTTGCATTCTTTGGTTACTTACTACTTTTGCATTCTTTAGTTACTTATTACTGTTGCATTCTTTGGTTACTTATTACTTTTGCATTCTTTGGTTACTTATTACTTTTGCATTCTTTGGCTACTTACTACTTTTGCATTCTTTGGTTACTTATTACTTTTGCATTCTTTGGCTACTTATTACTTTTGCATTCTTTGGTTACTTACTACTTTTGCATTCTTTAGTTACTTATTACTTTTGCATTCTTTGGTTACTTATTACTTTTGCATTCTTTGGTTACTTATTACTTTTGCATTGTTTGGTTACTTATTACTTTTGCATTCTTTGGTTACTTATTACTTTTGCATTCTTTGGTTACTTATTACTTTTGCATTCTTTGGCTACTTACTACTTTTGCATTCTTTGGTTACTTATTACTTTTGCATTCTTTGGCTACTTATTACTTTTGCATTCTTTGGTTACTTACTACTTTTGCATTCTTTAGTTACTTATTACTTTTGCATTCTTTGGTTACTTATTACTTTTGCATTCTTTGGTTACTTATTACTTTTGCATTGTTTGGTTACTTATTACTTTTGCATTCTTTGGTTACTTATTACTTTTGCATTCTTTGGTTACTTATTACTTTTGCATTCTTTGGCTACTTACTACTTTTGCATTCTTTGGTTACTTATTACTTTTGCATTCTTTGGCTACTTATTACTTTTGCATTCTTTGGTTACTTACTACTTTTGCATTCTTTAGTTACTTATTACTTTTGCATTCTTTGGTTACTTATTACTTTTGCATTCTTTGGTTACTTATTACTTTTGCATTCTTTGGCTACTTATTACTTTTGCATTCTTTGGCTACTTATTACTTTTGCATTCTTTGGTTACTTATTACTTTTGCATTCTTTGGCTACTTACTACTTTTGCATTCTTTGGTTACTTATTACTTTTGCATTCTTTGGCTACTTATTACTTTTGCATTCTTTGGTTACTTACTACTTTTGCATTCTTTAGTTACTTATTACTTTTGCATTCTTTGGTTACTTATTACTTTTGCATTGTTTGGTTACTTATTACTTTTGCATTCTTTGGTTACTTATTACTTTTGCATTCTTTGGTTACTTATTACTTTTGCATTCTTTGGCTACTTACTACTTTTGCATTCTTTGGTTACTTATTACTTTTGCATTCTTTGGCTACTTATTACTTTTGCATTCTTTGGTTACTTACTACTTTTGCATTCTTTAGTTACTTATTACTTTTGCATTCTTTGGTTACTTATTACTTTTGCATTCTTTGGTTACTTATTACTTTTGCATTGTTTGGTTACTTATTACTTTTGCATTCTTTGGTTACTTATTACTTTTGCATTCTTTGGTTACTTATTACTTTTGTATTCTTTGGCTACTTACTACTTTTGCATTCTTTGGTTACTTATTACTTTTGCATTCTTTGGCTACTTATTACTTTTGCATTCTTTGGTTACTTACTACTTTTGCATTCTTTAGTTACTTATTACTTTTGCATTCTTTGGTTACTTATTACTTTTGCATTCTTTGGTTACTTATTACTTTTGCATTGTTTGGTTACTTATTACTTTTGCATTCTTTGGCTACTTATTAAACAACGTTTATGTTTTGGTATTCTAGTGACTGTGTTTCTTCGTCTTTTCTATATATGTATTTTCATAAGCACATTCTATGTTATTTTAATGCCATAGATGTGGGAGATACGGAAGAAAGACACAAATAAAAATTAAATTAAAACAATAAATTAAAAAACATAAGATATACACAAAATCATGAGCAAAAATAAAAAAATAATAAAACGCCAAAGAATACAAAAGATTTTCCTTCTCACAAACATGTTTCCTTTGGGTCAATATACCACACACACTTCGAATGTATAATAACATGTCACCGGTCGGACCAAAGTACAGCTTTCGTAACAAATCGAAATTAATACACCTAAAAAGGGCTTTGAGGGAGGAATAAACACATGTAGATGGGATAAACGTAACTAGTGTTAGTTACTACTTTTGCAGAAAAAGATGTTATGCCACAACATGAAGATCTTCAGAAGTAAAGCTGCTTAGAGTTCTGAAATTATTGATATGACTGTCATTGCAATACCACAAAATGTGATCTAAGGAAGACTATTACAGATTACAGCAGGTCAATATGACGAGATAGAAGCTAACAAGTTAGGCATTAAATCTCCTATGGCCGGAGATAAATTAGGTAATCCAATAGCTTGGACACACCCAGAGGGAACGGAGAGTAACACTACAACAGAAAAATGGGCGTAAACTTACCACATTATATCCCTCCAGGTAAGAGCCGACCTCTGAGGGTCGCACAAAGAGCGGAGCGTTGTGTCCAAGCACGGGCTCCCAGCCAGAGTGGAAGTCGTAGGCCATCACATTGATGAAGTCTACATACCTGGGCAAAACATATTTGATTTGAATAATTGTATTTTTGCTATGTTCATATTCACCAAAACGTTTTTTCTCTCAAAATTTGTTGATAAAATATAGATAAAATTCGTGTTAATAGCGAGAAATGGATTTGCCGAGGTAGCCATATTTTCCTATTTGTGATTCGTGTGAGTTCAGTGATGTAGTCTGTTTTTAATAATCAAAATGTATATTTAATGGAATGATACATAATTAAGAAAAATAGGTTTATTGGTAGTAACATAGTATGTTAAATATATATTCTGAAATTACAGATATATTATGAAATTACAGATATAAATTACAGCGTCTTCAAAATGTGTGTCTAAGATTTATTTTCAACCTACGAAAGTACGATCATATAACTTCATACCAGAAGACATTCAACTGGTTGAATGAAATAAATAGACGCCAAATTCACATACTGCATATTTTGTATAATATCTTTAACTGACCCGCCACCCCGTCTTATCTCGCCGAAAATTTTCAACGTCTTTCTAATCATGGATTAGCGCTACTCTCAAACAGAGATTATCTATTGGCCTTTCCAGTTCACCGCTCCTCTTTCTTTACATCGTCCTTTACAGTTCATGCAGTGAGACTCTGGAATCAGTTACAAACCAATATAAGATTCGCTTTTCCTTGGCATGCTTTAAGAAGCGACTAAAAAACTCTTAATTTCTAGTCAGTAAAATAACGTGTTTCATTCCTGATTTTTCCTTTCCCCTCCACCATCTCTTCTTTTCTTTTTGATTGATGATATCTCACTTTATATGAAAAAGAATATTCAGGTGATTGTCCGTCTTTGTGGGGATCGTGGGCATGTGCTCACGTATGTGTTCACGGATTTCGTGGGGATGGATAGTTATTTGAATGATTTATGCCGACCACGTAACTTGCTTAATTTACTTTTGTCTGGTTGATTGGGAGAGATTGCCGCCTGGCAAAAAGTCCGCCAGAAGCCATGGCAGTAAGAAGATATCTGCGTCTCCTGGTACGAGTATACGTTGACAAACTCGTTCGAGGAGTGGTGAGCTGTCCAGCATTACTACAAAGATTAGCGTTAAATGTCCTTAACAATTACACTAGACTGCGCCGTCAAAAACTGTTCTCAATAATATTCGCAAAACGGATCTTCCAGCCGCTATGCCTGTTGGAAAGGCCTTAACTCTTCTGAACGGGACTGCTTCGGATATTGACATACTTTATATCACAATACCAAAAGCAAAAGTAAATTTTCTTCTTAGATTGAGCGCGTTAGAAAGCTCTTATCAACGTACTTAAGTGACTGTGAATATATGTGTATCATATGTTACATGGTTGCATAAATCATTCAAATGACTATCACTCTCCACGAAATCCATAAACACATACGTGAGCACGTGCCCACGAACCCCACAGAGACGGACAATCACCTGAACATTATTTTTCATATAAAGTGAGATATCATCAATCAAAATAAAAAGAAGGGACGCTGGAGAGGAAAGGAAAAGAAAAATCGGGAATGAAACACGTCATTTTACCGACTAGAAATTAAGAGTTTTTTCCAAGGCTGTGGAGTCGCTTAAAAAAACACGACTCCGACTCCGACTCCGATTCCTATATTTACCAACAATACGACTCCGACTCCACAACTCCGACTCCACGACTCCGACTCCACAACTCCGACTCTACAACTCCGACTCAAAAAAGCTCAATTTTAGCAGGTTGTTTCCTACCTTTGCATATAGCCATTTTTTTCATATTATAGGGATAAAAATAAAACAAGATCAAACTTTAATAATTATTTATTAGAATTTATTCTTAAAAACAACATTGCTTCTATTAAATCCGTATTCGTAGAGGCTCTCAAATCAGAATTGAGAATTTTAAGAGCGGAAAATAACCGCTCTACGGATACTTGGGTTGGTGGTAATGCTGTAACGATCAATGCTGAATCTTTTACGATTTCTAGATACCGCTGTATTGCCATTTCAACATTTAACTTATAAGTTCGGTCAATTTTTTCCATTATTTTCAATGCATCATAAAATTCAATTGTAAATTTTGAAATAGAGTCTCCTTCATCTATATTGGGACTGTGATTTAAACGAGGACGTTTTAGTTTATCTTGTTCATTGATATATTTTTCTAAATCGTCTTCAGATTCAGCGGTGTCGGATGAAAATGATGATACTTGGTGTACGCTGCCTGCTGTCGTCTCTTTTTCTAGTCGAAGGCCTTTCATACGAACGGTTAATTCAGAGCGTTTTTCGCTCTATTTATTTGTTCTTCCGTCAATATGGATCGAACCATGGGGTTAACATAGATCCCAGCCAACAGAATTTTCTTTCGACGTGAGAAAGAAGGAGACAAACACATTTTCGTAGACTTGATGCATTAAATGGATCTCGGTAATTCACCATATCGGCGCGACTTGCGCCTGCAAGTTTAATATTCGTGCACAATACACATTCATTATAATATTTTTTTAAAAAATGTATTTTAAATTTCAACGAAACAAAATTAGTCGAAGTCGCTCGTTTTTTACGACTCCAACTCCGACTCCGACTCCGGCCCAAACACCGCGACTCCGCGACTCCGACTCCAACTCCGACTCCGACTCCACAGCCCTGGTTTTTTCAGTTGCTTCTTAAAGCATGCCAAGGACGGAGCGAGTCTTATATTGGTTTGTAACTGATTTCAGAGTCTCACTACATGGACAGTAAAAGACGACGTAACTAAAGAGGAAATGCCAATAGACAATATCTGTTTGAGCGTAGCGCTAATCCATGATTGGAAAGACGCTGAAAATTTTCGGCGAGATAAGAGGGAGCGGCGGGACAGTTAAGGATATTATACAATAGAGACATTTGGTGTATATTTCTAACATTCAACCAGTTCAATGTATTCTGGTATAAAGTTATATCATCGTACTTTCGTAGGTTGAAAATAAATCTTAGACAAACATATTCAGCTGTTCCTCTGTAACATCCAAATAACAGACGTCCGCATAGTTCAGAATCGGAAAGAGCAGAGATTTTACAAGTAAAATTTTTGTTTTAGTAGGCAGGAATCTTCAACAATAGTAAGGAATAATCTCAGGAATAAAACGAAGACGTTGTTCTTGTCGGAATGGATTGATTGAATTGCATAGGTTTGCTTTGTTGTGGTGTCATATGTCACAGTTAACATGGCAATGTTAAATTTTATTTGTTGTTGTTTTTTTTAATATTTTGTATCAAAAAGATCATTTGACCGTTGAAATAAAATAAATACATAAAACTTGGTTAGTATATTTTTTTAAAAAACATAAGGTACTTACTGGGCTATTTTAGCAGGTTCATATGAAATGGCCATGGATTCTTCTGTAGCAGACACGGCAATTGTCAACAGGTATCCATACTTCTGGAATTCGGTCCTAAGGGCCTTTAAAAGCTCCGTGAAAACCTGCTTGTCCGTCGCTACTCCACCCCTCCTGGCAGGGTACTCCCAATCGATGTCCAAGCCATCGAACCCGTACTTCTTAAGTAAATTTACGGAATTCTGGACGAAAAGTTGTCTGTTATTTGCTGAACTGAATACCTGAAAATGTACATAAAATCGCTGAAACAGATGAAAATAAACAAGAATGCTGGAGTCAAAATTTGTTCAATTTACTTGTGATGTTGTCTAAATTGGAAATCTGGGAAGCCTGTGAAGTTGTCTAAATTTGAAATTTGTGAAGTTGTCTAAATTTGAACTTCAATTTTCTATATTATCTTTACTTTTACACCATCCAATGCTAAAGGTGACTGAACAAAAATGAAACACAAGACATGAATTTTTTTGTTCACGTTATCTTTTATTCAAAATACACTCCTTATTAGTCAATATAATACTAGAAGCGAGTATAAGCTTTTCTGAATCACTCCTGAAACTCATTCTTCGAAATTGTCTCCAAAATTGCGGTCAAAACCTTCTGGATGTCTGAAATCATGTCGAAACGCTTTTTTTTTTCATCCTCAATTTCAGTTTCAAAAATAGCCAAAAGTAACAGAGCCAATTCAGGCGAATATGGGAGGTAGTCGATACTTATTTTGACCAAGAAATCGCGTACAATCTTGGTTTTGTGCACCGGTGTACTTTCGTGCAACAAAGACCATGCCCCTTGTTCTCGGTATTCGGGTTGAACTCAAAGAATTCTGGCCCATAAACGATTCAAACCACCAAAGTACACATAGGCGTTCACCATTTGACCTTCTGGCGTGAAAGAAAACAGTGAGTAGTCTCGATTCGGCTTTTCTGCATGCGCACTTTTTTCGGTTTCGAATTTCAGCCACTTTTTAAACATTTTCTTCATTTCGAACTATCAACATCATATTTTCAATGTAAGTGTCATAGAAATGCCTTTTGGATAAATTGGAAGAACTAATTTGAATCAATCTGACAAGGAAACTAAGGGTATATCTTTGACACTAGCTCTGCAGACAGCGCAATGCCAGAAGGGCTGAATAAGAATACAGTAATTGCGGTGGGTCACGTTCCTCAGCATTCAAGTCACGACACAGAAGTGACATAAGTAACAGAAGAACAATTACCTGAGAATACTTAGAGGAGTCCTCGTTCCACCCACCAATAGCGATCATAGTCTTGAGGTTTGGATTCTTCTTCTTCAAATTGACAAACCTCGTGAAACGATCTGCAAGCAAAAAAATATTTTAAGAACCGTAAAAATAAAATAATTCCAACAAAAGTAAAGCATCTTTAGTAAGAACTAACTTTGTTTTTCCACAAATCCACAACACCTATTTGAGAGATGCATGACTGCGCGGTAAAACACTGGACATCCTTGCGAAAGGTCGTCGGTTTGAACCCCGCACTGTTCTACTCCTCTCGAGTGACACAAACATTCGTATTTGGGGGTATAAGGATACCTATGACTTCGGTCATGTATATTCATCCAAAATGAGAAAATTATAGTATTTTTATACTAAATTGCTAAAACTAAAATTATACATATTTTGTGTAAAATGAGAAACTTATGAATGAAATTAGATGAATAGCTGCGGGGTAACACGCTGGATTTCCAAACGAGAAACTTATGAATTAAATTAGATGAATAGCTGCGGGGTAACACGCTGGATTTCCAAACGAGAAACTTATGAATGAAATTAGATGAATAGCTGCGGGGTAACACGCTGGATTTCCAAACGAGAAACTTATGAATTAAATTAGATGAATAGCTGCGGGGTAACACGCTGGATTAAATTAGATGAATAGCTGCGGGGTAACACGCTGGATTAAATTAGATGAATAGCTGCGGGGTAACACGCTGGATTTCCAAACGAAAGGACGTCGGCTGGAACCCCGCACTGTGCTACTCCTCTCGAATGACACAGACGTTTTTTTCCGCCTAGTATTCGAGAGTATCAAGATATCTAAGACTTCGCTCATATCATTTCTTTCAAAAAGAGTAAAAAAAACATGTCTCTGTACTCCGATCATATCTCTTCGGTGTGCCACCAGATACAGTACAGCGGTGTAGCCGATGAGTTTGCTGGTATGAAACGACTCACTTAAAAAGGTTATTGGACCAACTGAGAAACACTGTGGACATATTTTTGGCATGGTCTACCAGTTTGAGAAGTGTCATGGCTGTTTTATGAAGTAACAAGAAATTTTTGCAAAATAGAACTTTTTCAGAAAGATCTCCTCTTGAAAAAGGTTAAGATTGTGTGGTGTCAGCAATGCTTACCATAGTCCTGTGGCTCCCTGATGATGATGTCAGCATTATAGTTCAAGGCCACGAAAGCGTAGATAACGTGGGTACAGAGGCTGGGATCTATGTCCTCCACCACGAAACGGCCATCTCCGGTTCTCCAGTCAGCCCAACTGCCGAAATAACACACCAAATGCTCTGGAAACATATCATAGGAATCAAATGGTATGCAGTAGTTTGCATACACAGAATGCATCCACATATTTATTTTTTTATTTATTATTACACATGACAAGAAATGTACATAATTACTGAAAAAACAACAGGTAATTTGATTTGGGCATACAATTTTAATGTACCTGGATTTGTTGCCTTTCATTTGTCGTATCCCCAGTAAACTAGGCTTTTGCCTGTATCTCACTGAGGATATTTGGCATGAAAAAATAAATCGATACTTCTTTCCGATTTTTTATTACACAAAAACAAAACCCAGTTACACGCTCTCATCAACCTGACAAACAGTGACACTCAATTACAACTGGAAACATCATGCGAAATTAAACTCCTCACACATCATCACTCCAGAAAGACCAAAAATATTCATCCCACAATATACCGCACACAATCATAAGAATAAAAAATAAAAAAACATACAGAAACACAAAAACAACAAAATTTAAAACAACAAGAAGAAACCCACACTCACGAGCCCACACAAATCTTTTCCACACGTCATTCATCCTGAAAGCCCAAGTATTCAAAATCCTGTCGCAATAACAACCACGCTCCGATCGACTGTCTAAATGGTTTTCCGACCTTTGCCATATCATACAAAAAATACCAAAAAAGAAATGCAATATATGGTATATAGTTCAAAACGAATAAATAAAAAATAATTGTTTCATGGAAACGACAAACTTACTATTTAGAGAGCTTAATTCACTTTTTAAAAAATATTTCCTGTTGAAACATTGAAAACGTCAATATGTTAGGCCCAATTTGTTTGGATACTATATTCTCACATGATGTAAGAGTTAAGAGGGATAACGAACGGTTTGTAGCGATAGGAAACAAAGTCAATGAAGGACTTATTATATTTATACTTAAATTATATTTATATTTTTCTGAAAATGTTTTTTTTTTTGCTTTATGATTGTGTGCGGTATATTGTGGGATGAATGTTTTGGTCTGCCTGGAGTGATGAAGTGTGAGGAGTTCGATTTCGCGTGATGTATACATATGTAATTGAGTGTCACTGTTTGTCGATATTGTGATTTGGCGATATTGAACCAATCGAGTGACCCCGTGAATAAATTCTCGCCACTCCTTATCACTATTAAAATAATCATATTTAACCCTTCCTTCCCTGTGATGCTTAACTCGTACACGTTGCTTCTAAAAACTGTAATATCTCTATAAATAGAATAAATACTGGGTTCAGATTTAAGGTATTTCTCCGTTATACATTTACGCATTGAATGAAAAAATAATATTAATAATAATTAGCACTTATCGGCCACATCAGAGATATTTTGTGAAAATCGGGAATAAATTCATCAATACAATCAAACGTGTGCCAGTGTGTGACGTAGGTATATTAATTCTAAAAAACCGCTACGGGTGAGCAAGCGACGCTATTCACGTCTCACTCTCATTCTACTTCGGTATATGGGAACACTAAAAATAGAATCTCAGTTCGCTCGCTTCTCTCGCTTCAGTAGCTCGCGGGCATCCATTTAAGGTGGTCTCTGCGCCCGTTTTCTGAACGTCGGCCGATATTTTTTTTATGTTTTCAGCAATTAACTTTCAATTATTATCACTTTTGACTTCACATTTAATAATTTTGAGCGATTGGCTATGAATTTTCTTATTTTTTCGATTTTAAATCGCTCATTTTTACATGTGCATTGAATACACAGCACCGGAACGCCCGATTTTTTTAGCACAGAAAGGGAAACGTTAAAAGAATCATCTTTAACAATCTTCAATAAAAATAAGAACCACATTCAGTAACAGAAGAATTTGATAAAATGAGACAAAATAAAATAAATACAAATTAGAATCATATATCCTACAATCTTGGTAGAGATAAATCCCGAGGCGATTGTCAAAGATCGCGTCTTCCTATAGGTATTGAAATTAATAAGTTTAAAAAAAATCACAAACTTGATATTCAGTTAAAAGAACAAAGTCTTCCTTACGTGAATACATTCTTAAACTTGATTGTCATTTATAAGAACAAATAATTTCTTGCGTGCATAAATTCCTTGACTCAATTATCAATTACAAGAACCAATACATTCTTCCTTACATACATTACTTAACTCGATTATCAATTACAAGAACAAATACATTGTTCCTTAAATACATTATTTAACTCGATTATCAATTACAAGAACAAGTACATTCTTCCTTACATACATTCCTTAACTCGATTATCAATTACAAGAACAAATTCTTTATTACGTGCATAAATGCCTTAACTTGATAATCAATTACAAGAACAAATACTTCCTTACGTGTATAAATTCCTTAACTTAATTATCAATCAAAAGAACAAATAATTCCTTCCGTACGTAAATTATTTAACTCGTATATCAATTACAAGAACAAACACTTCATTACGTGCATAAATGCCGTAACTTGATAATAAATTACAAGAACAAATACTTCCTTACATGTATTAATTCCTTAACTCGAATATCAATTACAAGAACAAACAATTCCTTGCGTGCATAAATGCCTTAACTTGATAATCAATTACAAAAACAAACACTTTCTTACGTACGTAAATGCCTTAACTTGATAATCAATTATAAGAACAAATACTTCCTTACGTGCACAAATTCCATAACTCGATTATCAATTACAAGAACAAATACTTCCTTACGTGCATAAATCCCTTTACTCGATTATCAATTACAAGAACAAACACTTCCTTACGTGCATAAATTTGAGGCGTGATAATTCCCAAAACTGTCACGAAAAACAACAATTGCAAAAGTTTTGCCATGATTCACTTGTCTAAACGGTAAAAAAATTGAACACCTTCCCGCAATCTCATGCCCGCGTATATATATACAAAAATACAATCAAAGTCTAATGTCTTAATACTCTGATTAATTTAAACAGAGCTTAGATAATAAGGCGATATAAGAGGAAAAATCTAACAACAAGCAAAATTAATCTACAACAAATAATCATAGAATTTTTTTGATAAGCCGTCTTAAGTACTCTACATTGAGTGTTTAGTGCTATGTGTTCAAACGAAACTTCGCGGCCACCAAGATATTATCATTTTAATCATCGTCATCACCAGTATGAGGATATGCATATTGAATAGATGCCTTCTTCATTCTCTCGTATGGTACCGTAGCCCAGGTCTTATAAATATTCTTGTTCGTGCTCACTGCGAGACGTTTTCCTTCTCCCGTGGTGTCAGACTTACCATTTTTTCACACGCAGGTTTATCACCACCAGAGAAAGAGTCTTTTTGGGCAATGTCTTCTTCGTCAACCAGATTCAAGCCAATGTAAAGGCGCAATTCCACTGAGGCAACATTTAGGCAACATAGCATGCGGCATTGACGCATGCTACACATAGTCTTTCAATCGAAGGAACACGAAGCGACAAGAAGCAAGTATCTTTGTAGCATGCTACATGTTGATTGTTGTTGTTGGGACGCATGCGTCACCTTTCAACATGTTTCAGCGTTTCGAACAATGTCGCCTTTTTCCGAAAGTCAACGGATCGATGCGGTTTGTAGCGTGCGACATGGAGTGGAATATTGATAAAACTACCTTGTTTATTGAAAATTATCATAATTCACCCAAGTTATGGAATAATAAAATTTGTGATTATAAAGACAACAGGATAAAAATGATAAACTGAAGCAGTTAGCGAGTAAATACGATTGCACTGTAATCAATGTGGAAAAAAATCCATAATTTGCGTTCAGCTTTTCATCATTCTGAGCTTCTTGACTACCAACATATAATTCTCTTCTCCAACACCGTGGCTTTCTTTTTCTTCTACGATTCAAAACTATTACCAAATATGCAGCCGCCTTGATTGTTTTTAAAGACATAATGTACCAAACTGACGTTGCCTCCATGGAATTGTTTAAGACGCATGCTACACGTATTGACGACAAAGCGCATGCGACTCGGGGAGTCAAAATCCGCATGCGACATTGTTAAAATTTGTGGCACATAGTCGCACAACTAGGAACAGGCAACACTAGGAAACATGTCGCATGCCTCATGTCGTGCAGTGTTTCCTTAGTTAAAGTGCGCCTTTAGACTCACTCCGTTCTTGGCATGCTTTCAGAAGCGACTGAAAAATTCTTAATTTATCTAGTCAGTAACATAACGTGTTTCATTCTTGATTTTTCTTTTCTCTCCACCATCTCTTTATTTTCCTTTGATTGATGACACCTCACTTTATATGAAAAATAATGTTCGGCTGATTGTTTATATTTGTGAGGACAGTATAACAGATATCTCTACTTGCGGGAGTGCGGTTTTTACCCGTAGCTCAGTCCTACAAGGTTTTTTCTAGGTGTGTTGGTATGTGACGGTATCTTTTTATATTGCTGACGGAAGCAACCACTAAACCAACAATGTTGAAAAGAATATGGTTCTATGTTCCTGACATATATTTGAGATAGAGTAATATTCATTTATTTAGACTGACAATAAGAAGAACTAACTTGCCAAGTGTTCGTGTATTATTTCGCGGGCTGCTTCTTTTAAATCGGTCCTCGCATACTGACATACTCGTTTCCGAAAATATTTTTTAAAAAGTATGTTGAGTTATCTTAACCCTCGGTCGGGTGCAATACTAATCCTAACACATTCAGGCGCAACTCATCTGTGAGATTAAAAAATAAATTTCTGCTAAGGCTTAAGAGAAAGCTTATCAAAGTGAACTCTTCACTCAAACATGATTATATAACATTTGTACATTTCTTTGTACTTTTCAATAACAAAATTTTTAATTTTCTCATACTGTTTTTTTTTAAATAGAAGATACCTAGTTTACAACATTCTCAGTCTTTTGTTAGCAGCTTATCAACACAACTAATGCAATTCAGTAACATCCAAATTTTTTTCACTAATTTAATACCCACAATAGGTTTGTAAAAAAGATTTAGCCAAATAAAAAGTATGTGGAATTAACTGTCACATATTCATAAGGTAGGTAGGTGTCTTCATAATGTGACGAAAATTAAAAAAATAACTTAACATTAGAGAACACTATGCTAGCACTTTTTCAAACATAATTTAGAATGTAAAATTCAAATTCACTTGTGATCATAAAACGTCTTCACAAAAACAAAATGGAGTAATCAAAATATGATTAGAAAGTTATTCCTGATCAGGCTCACGCTGAACATTTTCGAAAACATTCTTATAACAATTTTCACACACCATGCGTGCATGTTTGTATTCATATAGTAAATAACGATCAATATCATTGAATTAGGGGATACAACATAGATATACGAACTATTGCAGGTATATAAAAAGAAAAATATTGAGGAAAAAATTTAAATTTCGGAAATCAAAAAATATTTACGTAATCGGGCGCAACTCATCCAGCCGATTAAAAAGTCCGTCCCGAATACCAACGGTGCATTGAAAAAAATATAAATATACCCTTGTATGACGGGTAGGGAGTCAGGAAGCTACTATAAGCCTATTTACTCTTTGTCTTTAAACTTCGCCCATTGGCACAAAAAACCTAGGTACCTCATCTCAAAGATTGGATGCGCCCGACCAAGGTGTGAGTTAGTCGTTTCGAGAAAATTACTTCTAATTGAATTATTCTATAGTTTATATTTGTATTTTTAAGCTACATATAACATATAAACAAATAATTACGTAAAATTGCGTACCAATAGGAATTGAACCCCCCAACACATGGAATTCAAAACCAGAATCCTTGCCAACTAGATCACGGATGTTTCACAGATTTATTTAAATTTATGGCAAGAATCAAACCTTGGACAGGCCTGCCCAGAAATAAAAACATTATTATTTGTTACGATTAAATTCATTTTTACCTAATTATATTTCCCTTCTACAATATTTGCGTCACTTGCAAAAAGATTTTAGATGACACGACATTAGCGCATGACTATAATAAATGGAAAATAAAAAGCTAGAGATTGTAAAATGTTTAATGTAAAAAAGGAAATTTTATGTCGTTTTATATTTACATTCTATTTTATTTTTATTTTTATTTTATTTACACATGACGAGAAATTCTAGTAATACATCATTTGCGAAAAAAACAATAGATACTCGTAATTTAATGTGCACATAATTTTAATGGATCTGGGTTTGTTGCTTTTCATTTTTCGTGTCCCCAGTTAGCTAGGTTTTTGTCTGTATCTCACTGAAGACATATACCATTAAATAATAAATCGATATTTCTTTCCGATTTTTTATTATATAAAGTCTCGTTGAATATTCTCATCAACCTGACAAACAGTGACACTCAATTACATATGTAAATATCACGCGAATCAAACCCCTCACACTTCATCACTCCAGACAGACCAAAACGTTCCTCCCACAATATACCGCACATAATCACCAACAAAGAAAAAGACCTCACTCAAGAATTCAGACAAACGTTTGCAACATGTTATTCCTCCTGCAAGCCCAAGTATTCAAAATTTTGTCACAATAACAACATCGCTCCGATCGATTGCCTAATTTTTTTCCCCCTTTCGCCTTTCATAGGAGTGTCATAGGAGCTAAATCGGCATATCGCTACCCTAATTTGTAAATTTTCTAACTCCACTTTTGTCAAAAAATGACTTAACAATTGCATTTTGTTTTCGACATTCAAATACACATGCTATAAAAATTTGACATGTCTACGATTATTGAAAGTGCCTTAAAAAACACCTCAAGAAAAATTGATAACTCCAATGCTACCAATTTCAACACTGCAAAATGTGTAACTCCACCATTTTGTATGTGAATCCATTAGAATCAAGTAGCATTGTGGTAGCGGTCAAAATATTTAATTTAAAAGGTGAGTTCGGTTACGCTATTTTGAAAAAAAAATGCATTATCTTCTATCAATATAAGTATAAGCACTATTTTGTTAAGATAATTTGAAGTTTTTTCCCCTTACTTATGACTCAATATCTCATTTTATTCAACTAAGGGAGTTAGCAATTTTTCAACACATGTAAAACATCGTGTTGCATTATGACACCAACTTTGCATTTTAATTATTACTGGATGGGCTTAAACAAAATTGTGTTTATTTAAATTAATATGAATATTTGAAGCATTAAAATACTTTTATAAGTATTATCTATTTTTATAGACGAATAGCGGAGGAAAAATTATGGTTGGATTAGTGACAGAAAATCGTAGGAGTAATCAAGAAAATCGTAAAAGTGATTAAACAATCGTATGAGTGATGGTTTTCAAGAAAGTCCAAATTTATTCATGGAATTGCCAATTTTAGTCGTTGATAGTGATAATGCAGAAATCACAGAATATTATATAAACACGGATACTACTCGGTTAGAAGATTTATCAAAAGGAATTATAGAAACACAACCTGACACGGTTTACAACAATATTATACAATAATTATGGAAAGTGCTGATAAAACGGATATTGTACAAAATTCGACTGAAATGATAACACAATCCGAGATGGTATTTAACACCATTGATGACATTATAAGTGATGATGAAAGCCAAGGAGTAAAAATTTCATTAGTGCCGTATTCAGATAATTCAGATTCAAATTATTATAATGGACCGCTTCAACCTACTAAAAAAGTAAGAAAGATAAGGTGTGACGTAGATAGTTCTTCTTGGTTCTCAACTAAGAATAAGGTAAACAGAGAGAAAGGAAAAAGAAATTTAGGCAGAAAAAAGAAAAACAATGGATCATGGAATAATAAAATACCGAAGAATGATAAAAAACTTTAAAAAAGGTGTAAATATCATGTTTCTGAAAAAGGTGTCTTGAAGTGTTATTATATATCGGATAAGGACAGAATGAACATTTTTAACCAATTTTGGAACTTGAATTGGAAAGAACAACGAATTTATGTAGATGGGCTAATGAAAGTTTTACCGGTAAAAAAATCGAAGGGTAGAACAGATCCGGAAAAATCCAGTAGTGTCGTCTACAACATATTTTTCAAGAAAGAATGATTCTGACATACGGCTATGCAAAACGGTGTTTTTGCATACATTAGATTTAAATAGGATGACAGTATTAAACTGGAAGAAGAAAAGTGGTAGTTTAGAATTACAAATGGCAATTGTTGTTTAAAAATGCAACCAGAATCGATTTGTGGAAGCTTATGAAAATCTTACAAACTTTTTTAATGAGTTGCCAAAAATGGGGTCCCATTTCTGCCGAAAAAGAACTTCCAAAAATTACTTGTTGCCCGAATGGAGGTCAAAATCAGAACTTTATAATTTTTATAAAACCGAATGGTGCACAACAAGAGATATTACAACATCTCTCTCATCTACTTCATTTCACAAACATTTTGAAAGGGCTAATTTAGGGGGTTTCCAATCTAAAAAAGATGCATGTGACAAATGTACTACTTATGAACAAAATCATTTTTCGGCCACTGAGTACGAACTACACCAACGGAAGAAAGAAGAAGTCAAAAATGAAAAAACAAAGACAAAAAAGAACAAAGTTATGTGTTCACCATGGATCTATAATAATAAGCTATCCTTCTGGCCCCAAAATCTAATATTTCAACATTATATTATAAAACAAAATTGTGCATACATAACCTTTGTTTTTATAATTTATATTTTTATAACTTATTTTATATTGTATGATTTGTGTCTTTTATCATCACTCTTGCATTATTTATATCCAAATAAAACACTTCAAGTTATTTGTTTTTCAATATTAGGAGACCTCCACAGTAAAAACTCATATTAAGATGCAATTTTGCTAACTCCTACGATAATTTTTAAATATTCACCATCACAAAATTGCTAACTCCAATAATTATCCATAAAATCATGATGCAATAATGATATTTAACTTTTTTTTACTCGGAGTGTATCTCTTGGTCGTCTTGATATTTAAGTACAAAAAAATACTAATAAGATTTGAATTAGAATAGTTATGCAGTTTTATTGCCGCCCTGTAAAGTTTGTATTTATGGAGTTAGCAAATTTACAAATTAGGGTAGCGATATTGCCTTTGAACGAATGATGTCTTAGCTCTAGGGATGGTGAACATTTGATCAGTTGACATGCGTGTCATGTGTCTCTGTTGAGTCTGCATCTTCTCTTCTTCTCGATGATAGTGCCAGAGAATAGACTTGAAATGTAAGTTGGCTACGTTTAGGACCCGATACTCCCTGAAAAGCTTCGCTGTGGTATACCGAGCAGGAAGATAATTAATTATTTTTATAGTCAATTTTTGGGAAACATGCAGTATGTGTTTTTGTGTTAAGGTGCATCCCCCTACACTGGTATACGAATTATATAATTTTAAGAACATTTTCATTAAGCACATTTCTGCTCTTGAACCAAAGATCGTGTCGTCCGCAAAAGTAACAATCTTACCCTTGATAGAAAGATTACAGAACTGATAAATATATATCAAGAAGAATATAGTCCCCAGAACACTACCTTGGGGTACTCCGAATTTCACAGAAAGAGACTCACCAAATATAACCCTCTAAGTTATATCAGATAAGTATGGAGAGAACCAACTAAAGGAACGCCCACATATGCCCACCTACATCAATCTGGTAGGTAATATTTGGTGAAACACAATATCAAAAGACTTTTCAAGATCCAATTTTGAAGATGCATTTTGATTCAAAAGATATTTTTATTTAAACAAGGCTATGTAAACTTTAAAATTAATATTCAAAAGATATTTTGAATATTAATTTAACAGTTTAATGAAGTGTTAAATAAGTTGTCAAAATGTTTTTGAAAATTCTTCACATTTACAATACATGAAAAGTTGGTATATGTGTATACTATATATGGTAGTTGGTTCGTCACGAGAACGTGCGTCATACGGAGTCCACAAGCAAATGTTTGCCTGTTTTACGACGGTGCTTAAAAATAATACGCTGCCAAATTATAATGGGGGAACTTCTAAGAAATCCTAAATCCCTAAATCAATGTTTTCCTTTTTGTGTCTTGCAAAACGTTGAGGAGAATGCATTTTTATACGTCAATGTCCCAAAAACCTTAATTATACGAGTAGTTATCTAAATATACGAAATCTAAAGTAATTTATTAAACTCCATTTTTTTTATTTATTGCACATTGCAGGTTTCCCTAATTCGTACAAGGACCAAACATAACAAGTACGAAAAAACGTGTACAAAAGAAATCAAAATTTTAAGACTTATTTGATAAAAACAATAGCAAAAACGTATTAGACAAAATTAGGCATGTTAAATAATATATAAAATGAAATGATTTCAAGTATGACACTAAATTTATGAGTTCTTTTCCTGAAGGGGGCTGCGGAACACGTGAAACATGTCTATGTGAAGACACACGTGGTTCAAAAGTATGATCGCTTTACCCACCGACACTTCCAAAGACACATTGGTTCGACTTATAGGTTGATAGAACAATATACGTTTGAGTTGTCTCAGATAATCATCCGGAGAATACAAGCTAAGTCTGTTCAGGACGGATGGGTTAACTAGATTACCCCTGAGCGAACGAAAAGAGTGGGCACCCAACCGAAGAGATCTTCCAGTCTCTAATGATCTGTAACTAAGCATTCCCAGTAAGAAGACACTTGGATAAAGATTGGAATGGAATGCCATGAAATTCGTAACATCCATCTGCAGCGCCACTCTACCATATGTATTTGGTTTGCAGAGTCTAAGTCTCCCCGACATAGATGAATATTGAAAAGTCGAGAGATTTAACTAGGCGCATTTTCATCAAGACGTTGATAGTTCTGCTCTTTCAAATTTTCTCCAGTGTTGACATCACATGTTTTGCCATTTCAGTTTTTCTTTTTACCTCGGCCTCGCATTTTCCATTGTTGGTAATACTTGAGCCTAAGTAAACAAAGTCAGTGACCACTTCCAGACCATCATACACATTATTTGGTGGCAATTTGTTACTGCGGTCTATTATCATAGACTTAGTTTTTGACCCATTGATTTCCAGACCCAGGAGCTTGCTGACATTTCCCTTTTTTTAAAGAACGTGGCCATTTATTCTTCTGATGTTGCAATTAACGTCGAATAAAATTACAATAGGAATGTAAAAATGAAACCATATATTTGTATTACAGTATCGATTTATTTAATTAAATAAGAATGAAGTGTTTTTTACTCAAAATATATTGCTTATTTATTTGCTATTTTCAAACATCGCCAATTTTTTTCCATCTTAACAAGTGACCTTATCAGCATAATTGCAAACGTTCCTGGTGGTATCGAACATCAATCCTCCACTGCAGCTGAAAGCTGTGTAGGTATACTTTCCACTAACCAACTTGCAGCGGTAGAACTTGGCGCAATCTTCGGCATCTCTGATGTATCCTTCACTGGTGCAAGGGGTGTCGCCGGAATCTGGAGCACTGGTTGGTCCTGCAGTCGTCGGCTCAGCGGTTGTCCCTGCGCTCGTTGGCGCTGCGGTCGTTGGCACTGCAGTCGTCGGTCCAGCTGTTGTCGGTGCCGCCGTTGTGGGTGCAGCAGTAGGTGGCACAGTTCCCTAAGAAACCGAACGAAATTAATTAATTTTACTTATAATAATATTTTTTGACACTTCACAATGACCGACCTCCATGGCCTAGTTAGTAAGTCAGCGGTATTGGGGCTGCGAGTTTAATACCCTTTGAAACCCAGATTTCAAAAAAACATATATAATATGATCAGATTTTCACTTTAAAAAAGTTGCTCTATTTTCACAGCCGAACTTTTGAACATCTTTCTGGTTAATTGAAAGAGATCACCACATGGCAATAAGTCTACCAGATTGTAATGTATACAACGAAAGCGTAATATAATAATACAATATTGTACAATTTGTCCGAAATCTATAACTTAGGATTCAAAAGTTTTCTGGATGTTATTTCGAAGAATGAGATCTACTGTGTTTATAGTTAGAGCTTTCTTAAAAAAAGCTCACTTTTATACTTGATAAAGAAAAATAAAGCGAAAATAAGGTTGTATAAAGTCTTTAAGAGTTTTGTATAGCGTGGTTTGGCTTATGAATCTCGTAGATCAAACAATCATAAGACAAACCACGCAATTCAATACTCAGAAAGTCTTTATACAGCAGATAGGAAGAACTGCGAGAGCCTCAAAACATTTAAAACAAATTCCACGAATCATGTGCGCGGCACAATTTCGGCGTTTTTTTAATTTCTAAGTTTAAACGCGTATTTTGTTTAGAACCACTTATATTTGATAACAACACCAAGTAAACATGACACACAAGTAATTTTCTGATAATAAATAATAGTCATTACTCTTAAAGAATCAACCTATGCAATAAACTCGCGAGGTTGTACTGTGTACAACGAACTTTTCGGACATAATTTTTAAGTGTGAAAAAATCAATTTAATATGTATTATAAATTATATGAATTTATGTTTTCAGAATTAATGTCATATTCAATATTTATTATACTTACAGAACCGATTCCGTTGGTTACGCCGTTCTTGAGTTGAGTAAGAAGTGGGTAACGTCCCATGCCGCAGGCTCCTGTGAAGTCATCAGTGTCGATACTCCAGATCATGGCGCCTCCAAGGTTCATACTCAGGATATAGTCAATCTGAGGAGAGAGAATACATTATACCATTACATTACACAATTTAAAAGAGTTTTCCTGAAGGAATTGAGCGATATGTGAAAAACGTCTATTATGTTAAAAAGTTTGATTGCTCTACCTACTGGCATAACCAAAGGCAGGTTCGTTCGACTTATAAGTTGATAGAACAATCTATGGGTGCGTTGTATTAGATAATTATCCGGAACATACAAACCAAGACTGTTCAGGACGGACGGGTTAACTAAATTACCCCTCAGCAAACAAAAAAAGTGGACACCCAATCGAAGAGATCTTCCACTCTAAATGATCTGTAGGTAAGCGTCACCAGTAAGAAGACACTTGGATAAAGCTAGGGATAATATCCATACTCTGTCATATAGATCAATCAATCAATCAGTGGCACTACAGCCCATTGTGGGCCCCGGCCTCCTCCAGCAGTCGTCGCCATTCCCTCCTATCCTGGGATGCATTCCTCCAGCCCCTGATGCCAATCACGCTTGTATCACTCTGCACCCCATCCATCCACCTGAGCTTTGGTCTACCCACGCTACGTCTTTCTTGGGGCTTGGAAAAGAGTACCTTGTTAGGCATTCTCTCTTCTCCCATTCTTGCTAAATGCCCCGCCCAACGTAGCCTCCCAATTTTGATGTATTTTATAATGTCATGTAGATACTATGGTCATGTAGATACTACTGTCATGTAGATACTACGAACAAGTTCTGCTTATATGCTGATTATCATAAATTCTTATAGTGCTTTTAAGAAATATTAAAATAACGCTCTATAAAACTGCCTAGCGATATGCTATAACTGATTAAACCTACCGATTATATTGTCTTGGTAGTTTAGTATTCTTGCCATTAAAACTCTGGGTTTGACCTGTCAAGAATGCGTGTTTACTGAAGTACAACAGTTGTACTTACCTTTAGTTGTACTGATCTCTTGTCATCATAACCGATCCATTGGTCGCCCTTCACAAGGTACGGCACCATAGCCTCATCGTCCCAATACAGCTGGGAGCTTGGGTCGCTCACCAGTTTGCAAATCTAAAAACCATTTGTCCATTAATTAATCTTTAAAATCTTTTATTTTTTTAGCACGTTTCCCAATGAATATGCACATGCGAACATTCGTGTATTCTAGTTTATACGAAAAATGTATATCCCATGATTTATTTCCATCCATGGCTCTACAACCCAGGTTGGGTCTTGGCCTCCCGCAGAGCTTGCCCCCATGACTGACGGTCCTGTGCAGCGTTACGCCAGTTCCGGATACCGATGTTGTTTGCATCCCTCACCACTCCATCCAGCCATCGGAGTTTCGGCCTTCCCACTGTTCTCCGCCCCCCGGGCCCCCATGATTTCTTTATAATATAAAAATCGGTTTTAAGGGATATTTTCTCGACTCAATTCTTTCCACCAATATATTTGATGATTTATTAGTACATACATACATCCTGGTCATTATTGGACCTCGTAGTCAAGGACCCCCTAGTCATTCCTACGTCAATTATTTTTTTTCTCCTCTCTTAGTTGTCCCATGATCCCCACCGAGTATTCAATATTTTTTCTGATGATTTTATGATAGCCTTATAGTGATCTATGATCTGTTCCTTAGTATCGTATGGTCCCCTCCCTAGTATCTCATGGTCCCCTTCTAATATCTCATGATCATCTCTCAGTGTCCAATGATTCCCTTCCAATATCGCATGACCGCCTTCTAGTATTCCATGGTCTCCTCCTAATATCCTATGATCCTCTCCCTAGTATCGCATAGTCCTCTTCTAATATTGATCTCCTCCCAGTATCCCATGATCCATTTCTAGTACTCCATGATCCCCTACTAGTATTCCATGATCCGCCAGTAGCGTAATTTAATTACCACATAGTATCCCATTATCCCCTAGTAGCATCATTCGATTATCAGATAGTATCCCATAGTAGCATCGTTTGATTACCACGTAGTATCCCATAATCCCATAGTCGCATCATTTGATTGCCACATAGTATCCCGTAATCTCCTAGTAGCATCATTCGATTACCACATAATATCCCATAATCCCATAGTAGCATCATTTGATTGCCACATAGTATCCCATAATCCCCTAGTAGCATCATTTGAGTAACTCCCAATATCACATAATCCCCTAGTAGCATCATTTGATTACCTCATAGTATCCCATGATACCCTCCTCCCTGGTCCATGGTCCAGCCCAACCCTTGCCCTTGCTGGGGCACCGTGGGGCAACGCAGGAGGTAGATGCAAGGGAGAAACTCCTTCCGTAGATTCCCACTCCCATGACCAGCTTCTCAGCGGGAGCGCCATACTTGAGCCATACTTGGATGCTCTCGTGCTGTAGAAAAGTATTTTATAATTATGAGTACATTTTTTTTAACCTAAAAATATATATTTTTAATTATAAATCGAAATAAAATCAATTAATTAATTTCTATCGTACCTTTCCATTTATCAGCATTGGTAATGACAAAATGTTATGAAACATGGCTGGGAGACCACATTGTTTTCGGCTTCTTCGGTAATGAAGCCTTTATATTTAAGAACCATTTATTCGCGCTATACCTATGTATATATTAGCAATACAACTAGACGCAAAGAGGTCATATTAACCTCGTAGACGAATTCCTAACCAGACGGGAATCGAACCCGATAATCTAGAGTAGTAGATGAACTTCTTTCCAGCCCAGCCATGAATATCGATGTAAAATTGATTCCATTCTGAATACTCGTAATAATAATCTCTTTTATCGATAGCATTTACATGAAATTTTATGAATGGAAAGGTGTGGAGATGTTTCCTCTTTGTACTCGTATATACCAAAATGGATATGGTATATAAGTATTTAAAAGATTGAAGACGTTTAAGAAGACCTAGAAAACATGTCCAAAAGAAATTGACGAAATTCAGAAAGAGGAAAGAAAGAAGTCAAAAATATAAAATATATGTACATGACAAAGTGTATGGTGACATAAGTGAGTCCTGATCTATATTTTTTTCCAACCTTCATAAGGATAAAGCGATGATAAGCTTTAACTATTTGAAATGACAGAATAATATATGAGGTGACAATGTATGACAGAATACAAAGTGAATTGATAAGGGATGAATGCGAACTTAAAGCTTATGTGTTGAGTAAGATGAAGAAGAGCCGTCTGAGATGGTTTGGGCACGTGGAATGAATGAATAATTAAAAACTATTGAAACACATTTATAGTGAAAATGTGGTCAAGGAAGACCAAGGAAAGTATAATTGGATATCGATAGCATTTACATAAAAGGCAATACATGAAAACAAATAAGAATTCTTGGAGGAGTGGTATATTGTTGTACCATATCTTTAATCAGAGCTACTGTGTCAAATATCAATATAGTCATGATAGTTACCACCTTCTGTAAAGAGGAGGAAAGATACTTACAACGTTGAGGAATTCGTCGTTAGATCCCTTTTCTGCTTGCGCGGCATACAGTGGTGCATTGTGTCCAGTAACGTCTTCCCAGGCACCGTGCATGTCGTAGGTCATCACGTTGATGAAGTCCAGGTACCTTCAAATCCAACATTTAGTTAAGATAAACATACAAATAAGGTCTTGTCTATTCAGGCTAATAATCAAAATATTTTTCCAATGTAAATGTGACAAGACTTTGAAATTATCTCTGCATATTTTTTTTCTTTCTTTCCCTTGCATCTTGAGATGTGTGTCGACATGACTTTTAATTGCGCTTAAAATATGAATGCAAGCTTATTTATTGTTTTGTTTATACACAAGTATACTTTTTTTTTCCACAGAAATGTCTAGAATGAATCTTGATGTGGTACGGTGTGGGTTGTCCGTCTTGAGGCGGTCCCATATCGTATTCTTCTTCTTCAGCCGTCTCTCCACTGCTGGATGTAGGCCTCTTCTAAAACCTTCCACGCTTCCCTGTCTTGGGCTTTTCTCGTCCATTTTCTACCGGCGACAGGGATAATGTCGTCAGTCCACCTCTTCTGTGGCCGTCCCATCGGTCTTCTCGTATCCCACGGCCTCCATTTCAGGACTCTGAGTGCCCATCTTTCATTTCGTTGTCGCCCATTGCCATTTTATGCCAGCAACACAGTCCATTATGTCGACAACTCTAGTCCATCGCCTGATTTCTTCATTTCTGACTTTGTATTAATAACTGTATATTGTTAATTTTTAGTAAGAATTCTGACGTGCGCTCTTTTTTATTTTTTTTATTGTATCTTTGTATTTGTTTTGTAAAAAGTTTGTATATATACTCACGTTCCCAAAGCCTTGACATCATAAGATACGCTCATGGAGAATTCAGCAGCGGCTACAGCGGCGGTTAGGAGATATCCGTGCTTGTCAAACTCTGTCCTCAGAGCCTTGATGAGTTCTGTGAAGACCTCCTTGTCGGCGGCCACACCTCCCCTCTGGGCGGGGTACTCCCAATCCAAATCTAAACCGTCAAAACCGTACTTCTGGATGAACTCGACTGACTTCTGCACGAAAATCGCTCTCTTGGCAGGTGATGCGAAGGCCTGTACAAATAAAACATATATCAAGAAGATTATCAAACATAAACATTTCGCCAACTTAGGAGATGTTCATTTGTGGATATTTTTTTAAAATGTCATACAATAGAACAGTAATGCCCTTGGAGTGAATTGGAAAAAAATTAACTCTTCGTCTACAATATCGTAACATCAAACATTGATCTCTCTGAACGACTTCCATTTCTCCCTATTGTCGGCGTTCTGCTTCCGTTTATTTTCAACTAACTGCCAAATATTGCCGACCTCCGTAGTCTAAATTGGTAAGATGTCGTCTAAGCAGAAGGTTATGGGTTTTATTCCCATCGATAGTCAACATTTTTAAGAAGATTTCTAGCCTGGTCATCCCAAGTTTAAATTGAAAAAAATGAGAAACTGTGAATTGTTGAAGTCAAAGGTACAAATATAAATAGATATATGAAAGTTGAATTGCAAAGTAAAAAAGACTAGAAATAAAGTTAAACAAACCTGAGAGTACTTGATGGATCCTTCATTCCAACCACCAATAGCAACTAACACCTTCAGGCTGGGGTTCCTGGCCTTCAGGTTTGCGAACCTTACGAAAGCACCTGAAAACAAATTGGCAAGTGTTCAGATAAACAAGTTTCAAAACTAATAACCATCTAAAGCAAGATCACAATCCGAGTGAACCAAATTATTTCATCACGCTATTTACCTGTTGGAGTAGGCAGAGAGGACAGAGTTCCAGACTATCCCATCTCGAATTCACCTCTTGTACATATAGTACACATACCTTATTATACAATTCTTAGAATTTATCTGACTTTCTACGTTCCCTTATTTTTTAAATATCATTAATTTGATCCAATTATACTTTCCTTGGTCTTCCTGGACCACATTTTCACTGAATATGTGTTTCAATAGTTTTTAATTATTCATTCATTCCACGTGCCCAAACCATCTCAGACGGCTCTTCTTCATCTTACTCAACACATAAGCTTTAAGTTCGCATTCATCCCTTATCAATTCACTTTGTATTCTGTCATACATTGTCACCTCATATATTCTTCTGTCATTTCAAATAGTTAAAGCTTATCATCGCTTTATCCTTATGAAGGTTGGAAAAAAATATAGATCAGGACTCACTTATGTCATCATACACTTTGTCATGTACATATATTTTATATTTTTGACTTCTTTCTTTCCTCTTTCTGAATTTCGTCAATTTCTTTTGGACATATTTTCTAGGTCTTCTTAAACGTCTTCAATCTTTTAAATACTTATATACCATATCCATTTTGGTATATACGAGTACAAAGAGGAAACATCTCCACACCTTTCCATTCATAAACACAGCTCAGGGGAACTAGATACAGTGCACAAAGAAGAGGAAATAGACAATTTAATACTTTAGTTACCTTTTCCATAGTTATCATAGAGTTCATTCCAGGCGTCCAGAACTCTGATGCCGGGTTCGTCGCTAAGTCCCACAAATCCAAACATGAGATGGGTACAAAGATTGGGATCAATATTCTCCACATCGAACTTGCCAGCGCCAGGACGGTACACGGACCAGCTACCGAAATAGCAGACCATTTTTTCTGAAAAGATAAAGATAATATTAAATACAATAGATAGTAACAATATTGGACGTTGTAAGGATTCTCGGATTTGCTCCTTCGAGATGAGAAGAACTTTGAGGTCTTCATCGAATAAATTGATTGTTCGGAATCCATCCAATAGGGCGAGGTATTATAATAAAACTTTTGCCGTTGTCGATCCTGCGGCGTGGGATAGTCTACCTCTAAATATATTGAAGAAACAATCACTACACTTATTTAATTAATGCGACATTTATACATTTCAATGCCATATTAAGGGGAATTCATTATCTCATCCTTTTTTCACTGTTTAAGATGGAATTTAAATAGTTTAGCACACAGCAGTACTTAAGTTGTATATCCACCATGTTATATTGTATACAGCGAAAATTGTATATCCACCATGTTATATTTTATACAGCGAAAGTTGTACGAGTATATCCACCATGTTATATTGTATACAGCGAAAGTATAATACAAAATGAATGTTTAGTTGAAATTTTAATAAGAATTATAAAATAACAAAAAAAATTATCCACTTTGCACGGATTTCTCCTGTTACACAAAGAGGGCCTGCTTCTAGCGTTAGTTTATTCGTTAGGAAGAATATCAGCCAGGATTCTTCTCATACTCGTACTGCTAAGTTGTACCGAGAATATATCAACAGTGTCATTCAGTTGGTTCAATATCTCTATACCACGCGTAACTGAGTGTTTAGCCATGATATTCGTCCTGTAAGTTGGTATGTAGAACAGAGGGTGGTTTCTTGCACGGCTATATTTATTGGGTACATATAAACTTTGTGCTTCTAGAATCGCGGGACAGTTAAAGCAACCTTGGAAAACCTTTATTAGGAATATCGCAATGGATTCTTGCCTTCTTGTTTTGAGGCTTCTATAGTTACACACCATGAGAAGTTTGACATGGTGAGCATATTTTGGATATTCGCCCTTTGTTCTGTACCATAGATATCTGAGGATTTTTTTGTATTTGTTCTATATTGTATTTATATTTGAGCTGATTAGAAGCCCAAACTGTCGATGCATATTCTAATTTGGTTCTAATTAGATAATTATATAAGTTTCGAAGGTACTGTCAAATTCTCTTGTTAAATTTATATAACAAGGCTTGGAGAGGAGCCCTCCTCAAGAAAGTTATAGCTCGGGAAATGAACATATTATTATTGACAGAAACTGAAGGATTTTAGTCAAAATTTAAACAAATCAAGAAAATATTTAAAAAGTCTACCAGAAATGGTAAAAAAAAAAAAGGAGAGCCTACTCTAGGATGAGCTGAAGTTAAAAGTATAACATATTTTTTTTAGTAAAGTACTAAAAGTATAAAATAATAATATGTGAATAATTGTTGTACTTACTTGCATCTGCGCACGTGGCCAAGACGCTCAGAAGAGCCACACAAAATGTCACACCTAATAGTTTCACCATGTTGTTTGATTGAGTATTGTTACCTTCTCAATAAACAGGCTTGATTGATTCTCAGTTCATTTTCTTCTCCTTATATATGAAAAAAATATCTGAAGGAAAACATTAAATTGCTCATCGTTTATGGTTTACGTTATCGATGTTGTTATATTTATCCTTGCAATAATTATTATATTGTAAAACATAATTACTTTACTATCCACGATAGAAAGATCGTCTTCACCGAATTACGCTGAAATTTTAAAATGTCACGTTATCTAGATGATATGTGGTAAAAATATTAACAATTATTGCAACATTCTTGAACTGTAACTTAACAAGCAATATTTAACTCTAAATATTACTTTTTTATTAACTTCTAAACAATCCCATCATTATATTTAGCAATATTATTGAAGAAAAACTGAAAAAACGTGTGAAATGTGTTAAGTAAAAGAGAATGCGTGGGTCAGTTTAACTCTGCACATTATTAACAGTTAAGTGGGCATTGTATTCTATAAAGAGGATGATTTTTGTCAACGACAATTTGAAGAAAAGAAGACAGTACTCGTATTAAAAAATATGTAAAAACTACTGTAGTTGTAAATTTTATTTATTTATTTTTTATTTATCACACATGACAAGAAATATACGTAATTTGCGAAAAAACAACAGGTACCAGGTCTGTAAATATGAAACCGGATTTTTTTTATAGAAAATACACATTTATTGTATGAAAATGGTAAAAAATATTTTATTCCAAGTATTGCCCATCGCTAGCTACACATTTTCCCCATCTCTTTGGCAATTTGTGGATGCCACGCCAAAAAAAACTGTTGTTCTTTTGAGGCAAACCAATCATCGAGCCATTTTCGTACATTTTCGTAAGAAGTGAAGCGCTACTCAGCAAGTGCGTGTCCCATCGATGCAAATAAGTAGTAATCGAATGGAGCCAAGTCTGGTGAGTAAGCCGCATGCGAAAGTATTTGCCAACTAAACACTTCAATCGTTTCCTTGACCGGTTTTGCTGTGTGCGATGGTGCATTATCATGAAGCTAAATCACTTTGTGTTGCCTATTTTGATATTCTGGTCGTTTTTCACGCGATGCTTGGTTCAAATCCATCATTTGTTGTCGGTAGCGTTCAGTATTAACGGTTTCGCCAGGTTTTAGCAGCTTATTATATATAACACCCTTCTGATTTCACCAAACACAGAGAATATTGAAAGATTTTAGGACAATCAATTCAGATACGTGACTATAAATTAATAGAGAATTGATTGGGAGTAGGTGGGAACGGGAAACATGTTGAACGGACGGGGGTGATTTCGAATTGAGTAAAGGTTGTATGTGGTGCATAGAGGACACTAAAAGAAAACATGGTCGAAGGTCGCCTTACTCATTCCACGCGTGGATGTAGGGCTTTCTTTTATATGGATTTTATAAAGGTAGCTTCCTATCAGACAGTGGCTAATTTTTATTCTGCATATGACACACATAATTCGTTTGGACAGGTATCTTTTGTGGAACAAAGGTTTAATGGGTGTTTTAAAAATGGAATATTCCTGTAAACAGCACCTTTATTGCTACTAGATAGCTTCCAAGCCTTTGACCAACTGGTGAATAAACGTTTTTTAGCCTGTGATATGATGTCCCGGGTAGAAGTTACATAGTTTAAGGGGAAGGTACTGGATACTGTTGCGTCTTTTGCCAGCTGGTCTGCGATTTCATTTCCGTCTATATCCTGGTGAGCCGGAAGTCACACAAATGTAACGTTTTCGTCTTAATATTCTGCATGTGCTTGTGGAAAAATGTATCACAAAAAAATAAAAAGATGTATTATGCGTTTGTGGACTTAGAAAAAGCTTATGACTGAGGGCTAAGCTATGGAAAAAGCTTATGACCGAGGGAGAAGCTATGGAAAAAGCTTATGACCGAGGGAGAAGCTATGGAAAAAGCTTATGACCGAGGGAGAAGCTGTGGAAAAAGCTTATGACCGAAGGAGAACCTATGGAAAAAGCTTATGACCGAGGGAGAAGCTATGGAAAAAGCTTATGACCGAGGGAAAAGCTATGGGGAAAATTTAACGAATGTGGTGTTTAATGTAAATTCATACATGGAATTGCATCAATACGAGTAACATATACGCTGAAAGCTGAGCTTTTTTAAATAGGCAATCCACCCAAATTAGGATTATTTGTGCCATTAAATTCAAGTCATAATGCAATTATGTGAGTCAATATAAAAACCGTTTTTTTATTACAATTCTAGACCATTTAAAGTCTAGCTTCAAAAATGTAATAATCGATCTATAAGTGGAAAAGTTCCACGAAGAAAATAGAAACGCGACGTTCATTGGATGCGGCAAAGATACGGCCCTTAGTAAATCAAATATGTCTCGCAAAGGATAACCGAAAAATATATGGTCTATAGTTTCATCAGCTAGGCCACATTCACAGCCGAGATTCTCCATAATCCCCATTCTGTAAAGATGACTAGCCACCGTGCTTCCATCTCGCTCATTCTTATTATACATATTAAAACCATGGTTTCAAAGGGATAGTTTGTTGGATTGATTTATATCTATGTAGAGCCCTTATGTACTCCTGTAATATTCCAACCCAACGCCCATCGGTGCCAAGTATGATATCTCATGATATTTCAAACGACTTAGAATCTCTAAGTCGTTTGAAAACCAAATGGTGCTCAAAACGTTGTTTAATTCATTGATCCGTAGCAAACTAGAAAGCAATGCTTGCATTTGGAGCCCGGTGGGGGCGCAGAACTCGCTCATGGTGGAGAAAGTACAAAAAAAATATCTACGATATCTCTATATGAGTGAGTTCGGTGTCTATCCGTGGCTTTATCCTGCTCAGTTTCTGCTGGGCATGCTCGGGTATAACTCCTTGAGCGTAAGAAGAGATCTGCGTCTCTTGGTATACGTTGTCAAACTCGTTCGAGGAGTTGTGAGCTGTCCAGCATTACTACAAAGATTAGCGTTAAATGTTCCTAACAATTACACTAGACTGCGCCAGCAAGAACTGTTCTCAATAACATACGCAAGAACGGGTCTTCCAGACACTATGCCTGTTGGAAGGGCCTTAACTACCAAAAGCAAAAGTAAATTTTCTTCTTAGATTAAGCGCCTTAGAAAGCACTCATCAACATACTTAAGTGACTGAATATATATGTTTCATATGTTTGTGTGTATATACTCGTTTGTATACATATGCATGATTTTTTTATTTTATATAATTTTAAAATTTTTTTTCTATGTAATTTTTCTTCTTTTTTAATGCCTTGTATTTTTCAAAGTAATTGGACTAAGCCTGTTTTGAAAATATAAGTAAATAAATATCCTGTTTCTATTCGAGTTAATGGAATCCTGATTAAGAGGTTCAAAAGGGATAAAGCAAGGATGCGTGATGTCACCCTGATTGTTAAATATTTACATAGATTCATGTGTGAAGGAACTAGGTAGGTCGGGCTTATAACAACTGAAGTAAGTGCATAAGTCGCAGTTCGTCATCGCACGTGTTTGAATTACTACCCCGCACGGGAAAAAGAAACAATACTCGCCTATGTCTAGCGCTTGTGAGTATGTTTTCCAGATGTACTTCTTTACATTATTTTTTAGTAACATCGCGAATCAAACTCAAAACTTACGAGTGGAAGTGAAACATTTTACTAATTAGGCCAGGAAGATCATAATTTACTAAATTTAAGATACGGTCATCGATAAATATTTGGAAATAAAAAATCATTTCTTAGAAGTTGGAGCTATAAATTTGGAGCTATAAATCCACAAGATTTATTTAAAAGAAAGCACATACATACAACAATGTTATTGCCCTGTCCTTGTAGGGAGGGGAAAGAGCGCCAAACTTGCCTATCACGGAATTCATCTATCGCCTCTTTAACATTCGAGCACCTCATCATACTACTCCTAAGATTTCTCTGACTTTTTACATTTCTTTCTTTCAAAATATCATTAACTTAAGTGGGTATTCCACTCTAGAGGTCTGAATTTTGGGCGTTTTTTCAGACTAAATGAAAAACAACAAAAAAAAATTCTATACATTTTTTACAGTTTGTTTATTGATGATTTAAGAATGTACAACAAAAATTGAAAATTCAAGATGTTATCAGCTGTTATATCTTGTCGTAAAAAAGGGGGTGAGCTGGTCGACATGATTGGAACCCTTAAGTAAATCTGAAACAAAAATCATACACAATTTCTTGATAAGAAATAATGTTGTTATATTTGGTACTAAAGAGAAAGAAAATCGTAAAATGGCAGCCGTCTGAAAATAAATTTACCCTTTTTTATATAATTTTTTTACCCTTTTTTTAATTTTTAATTTTTTTAAAATTAGTTTTGTGTTTTTCAAGGTATAAACGATATTTAAATGTTTATCATTTGAAGGCAATTGGTTGAATAGAACTTGAGATTTTATGTCGACCAGATCGAAAAAAGTAGTTTCGAGAAAAACGCGTTTAAAGTTTTGAGATTATTGTTCGAGTAATTCCGGTGCGGCGTAATTGCAGCTTCATTAATAGCTATACTAGGTTAGTCAATAAGTTTTGAAAGCGGAACTAAAAATACATTTTTTTTTGGGGGAAATCACTTTTATTGCTCAGTATAGTCTCCCATAAGATCAATACACTTGGTCCAACGATCTTCCAACTTTGTTGTCCCATCACGGAAGTGACTTTCTGGAAGGCCTGCAAAATACTCCTCTACGACGGCTATAACCTCTTCGTTTGATGAAAAATGCTTTCCACGAAGGAATTTTTTGAGGTGTGAGAACAGCCAGAAGTCAGAGGGAGCTAAATCTGGCGAATCGGGTGGATGCTGCAACAATTCGTACCCCAATTCACTGATTTTCGCGATGGTTTTTTGAGCTGTGTGAGCAGGTGCATTGTCTTGATGAAAAATGATTTTTTTCTTCTGCAAACCGGGTCTTTTTTCACAATTTTTTTCATCCAACTGGTCCAAAAGGTCACAATAATAATCAGAGTTGATTGTCTTACCAATTTGGAGATAATCTATCAATAAAATTCCTTTTGCATCCCAAAAAACTGACGCTAACACTTTCTTGGCCGATTTCTGGACACGAACTCGCTTCGGAGCCAAAGTGCCTGGTTCACACCACTCCTTAGCCTCTTGTTTTGATTCAGGATCATGGTGGTAGACCCAAGTCTCATCCATAGTGATGAATCGACGCAGAAAATCCTTTTTATCCTATTCGAACGTGTTTTTGTTGCATTGTTAGCAAATGCGGCACCCATTGTGCACACAGTTTTTTGAAACCCAAAACTTCAGCCAAAATATGCCATGTTGTTCCATGTGAGATGCCTATGGTGTCAGCTACCACATCCACAGTCGATCGATGATCTTCCAAAACCATATCCTGTATTTTCGCTATGATTTCTTGTGTTGATGCACTTTTTGGACGTCCTGAGCGTGGATCGTCTTCAACGCTTGTACGGCCACGCTTAAACTCCAAAACCCATCGGTGAACGGTTGAAAATGAAGGAGAAGACTCCTTTAATACTTTCACCATCTTTGCATGGATCTCAGTAGCCGATAAACCTTCCAAAAGAAAGAATTTAATCACTGCACGATATTCGGATTTTTCCATTGTTAAAAAATACACTGACACGTCAACTTCAAATGGCTTGTAAACAAAGAATGAATTGACAGATCGAAATGAAATTTTGAGTACGTTTTTATGAAAGATGAAATATTAAAATGGCGTAGAAATTTTGGTTTTTCTACTGCTCCATAGATGTCGCTTTCAAAACTTATTGACTAACCTATTAACTTCGTAAATATTGAGAATTCGAAAATTTCATTTCGAGAATATATTTTTAAAGGTCTAAACTTTAAGAATATGTATAAAAAAAAAGTTTTTTTTTTCAAATTTCTAGAGTAGAAATTTGAAAGTTAGTTCCTCTTAATACTGCCATACTTTCCTAAGTTTTCCTCTACCACACCTTCCACTCACATTTGAATTTTATTGTTTGTATTTCGTCATTCGTTCGTTCTACATGTTGAAACCATTTCAGAGTGTTCTTTTTAATTTTATTTAATATTTTTTTATGTTCACAATCATTCCAATTCACTTCATTCTGCATTCAGTCATGTATTATATTATTGCCCCGTGTATTCTTCTTAGTGCACGCATTTCTACGGCATTTATTCGGCTCCTTTAATTTTTCTCCACGTCCACATTTCCCTCACATATGTTATATCAAACTCGATATTATTGAAGTATTTCATCTTAGAAGGTACTGTTATGGTATATTATCTTAGAAGCTGGTTTTTCTCTCAATGCAGATAATTGTGGTTCCTTTCTTTTCCTCTAAATATTACTATATGTGTTATATGAAACAGTGAAAAAAGATGTACGGCAAGGGTTTATCCTCTCTCTCGATTTGTTTAACCTATATGGACAGCCTAGATGAAAACGACACCCAGAACCGAAGAATATACAGCCTGAGAACGAGAAGAGCTGACCCCAACAGCCTACCTAGGCAATGAGTTGGGACAGTGGCAGGAAGAAGAATATATCGTGGGGTCAATACTAAAACTAGGTAACTCGAAATTTAGCGGTTTTGAGTTATTTACATCAGTGCTCATCGAAGGGGCTTTCCAGTGCTATAAACAGGTATCTTAAAATATTATTTCTCAACTGAGTTTTTTTAGAATTTTCATAATTAGGTGAGTCGTGAACGTGGAAACAGAAGAATGCTTAAAGTAGATGTCTGAAGTTCATATAACTTATATCTTACCATCCATTGAAACCTTCTTTATTAGTTTCATGAAAACATATTAGCGCGATACCTCATCATTAAAGAGGAGTTACCAGACAAAAGAACCTCGAAACTAAGAACGCCATTTTCTCAGAATAGAGAATTTTGAGTTACCTAGGTATAGTATTGAGCCCACGATATTACGGGAGAAACACTTGAATATTGGAACAGCGGGATTACAATTGGTGGAAAAAAGCTCTCAAATCTGAGAAGAAGTGGCTACGCTCTTTTTAAAGGTAAAATACGAAAGCAAGCTCCTGGGCCTAAAAATCAATAGGTCAAAAACTAATCTTATGATAATAGACCGCAATAAAAAACTGCTACCAAATAATGTAAATCATGATCTGAAGCGGTTACTGACTTTATTTACGAAGGCTCCAGTATTACCAATAATGGAGGATGAGAGACTCGGGTGAAAAGTGAACTGGAATGGCAAAATGTGAAAAGAAGAACTGGAATGCATGTTATCCTCCATGTGTGTAATCCTCCATATATGTTATCCTCCATCGGTGTTATTCTTCATATGAGCTATCCTCCATATATGCTATCCTCCATCGGTGTTATTCTTCATATAAGCTATCCTCCATCGGTGTTATCCTCCATATATGCTATTCTTCATCGGTGCTATTATCCATATATGCTATCCTCCATCGGTGTTATTCTTCATATGAGCTATCTTCCATCGGTGTTATCTTCCATATATGCTATCCTCCATCGGTGTTATTCTTCATATGAGCTATCCTCCATCGGTGCTATCCTTTATATGCTATCCTCCATCGGTGTTATTCTTCATATGAGCTATCCTCCATATATGCTATCTTCCATCGGTGTTATTCTTCATATAAGCTATCCTCCATCGGTGTTATCCTCCATATATGCTATTCTTCATCAGTGCTATTATCCATATATGCTATCCTCCATCAATGTTATTCTTCATATGAGCTATCTTCCATCGGTGTTATCTTCCATATATGCTATCCTCCATCGGTGTTATTCTTCATATGAGTTATCCTCCATCGGTGTTATCCTTTATATGCTATCCTCCATCGGTGTTATTCTTCATATGAGCTATCCTCCATCGGTGTTATCCTCCATATATGATATCCTCCATCCGTGTTATCTTCTATATGTGTATATCGATGGATAAAATGAAGACTGAGAGCAACTTCATAAAGAAGCCTGAGTTACATTTTCCCTGTTGTCATTATGATATATTCACACTTTTAAACATATTTTTCTTGTGATATCTTGTTATTAGGTTAAACCTGTATCAAACATAAAAGGAATAAATGAACATATAACAAACTTGACCTGCTTTTCGAGTTTTGCACTAATTTCACGATAATAGTTTTTCGAAAGTAGATGATAACATCCTTAAACCTTGAAAGTGTTATAATTTATTATTGATATTAATCATAAAATCAACAGATTTTCTTTCATGTTTTTTTATCATATTTTTTCTCAACTTACTTCAAATGTCCCAGTTTCTTAATAATCAAGTTCTCAAGGGCGCGTGCTCAATTTTTATTTTTTAAAAGTCATAAATGTTTATCTGTATACAATTAAACGCCTACAAATAGATATATTTTTATAAATTGTACGGAAAGAAATTTCACATTTTTTAGGTCAAATTCGAACTCAATTTTTTTTAACCCTACAATGCATGACATCGTGGATTTTGATGAAATTTATACTCAGCATAGGAAAAGTGATGTATACAACGGGAAAAATAATGAAAACAATTTTTAGTGTTTTTTAATTGAAAAAATGCATGATGATGCAAATTTGCTTTACACATATTTGGTTGATTTTTACCATGCCGATAAGTTTTTACATGAAAATATTGTGTAAATAAATATAACATACGTGAATCGTTATTATTTTTCAACTTTTAAAACACTTTTATTATGGTTTAATTAATTCTTGAAATGCGGTAAAAGGTTGAATCCACCATTCCTCCAGCTGTCAGAATTAAAAATAATTTTTTGATATACAAACACCTTTTTAAATTTTTTGCAAATAACCAACAAGAGAGATGATTTTAGTGGATTTTGTTCCCAAAAGATGGTCTTGCATTTATCATATTTTTTAATTATCATGATGCAAATTTGCATCCCAATGCACTGTAGGGTTTTAAATATTTATACGTAACTTTATTCTGTAAATCTATTATCAGTAGTTTATTTTCCTTCTCCCGTGACGTCGGACCTTAAGTCTGTCGTCGCTACTGTTATTTTAACACTCAAGTGTGTTGCCACCGGAAGAGGAGTACCTTTGGGTAGTTTATTCTTCGTCATTACTTGACGTCGCGCTCAAAAAAAATAAAGAAAAAAAAATTCTAGTGTAGATCGCGCTGAGGGAAATTAATTTGTCCCTACAATATGTTAGCGTGGATGATGGAGGGATTGAATTGAATTAAACTGAACCTCTACTCTCTAGAGTCAATAGAAGACGTGTTGTTTCGTTACATTTTGAAATATTAAACATTGAATTGTTTAATTGTTTAGTTTCAATGTGGCACTGAAACATATATACTCTAACAGGACAGTATTAAAACCTGCTAAAATATTTAAGGAGCCTTTAAAACGGAGCCTGCTTATCTAAAGCCTTAGATTCGCTTTCATGACATGAAAATTAAATATAGTCTAAACAGAAAGTATGAAAATTAGCTACGATTTTATTTATTTATTATTACACATGACAAGAAATATACATAATTTGTGAAAAAACAACAGGTAATTTAATTTGGACATACATTATTTTAATGGATCTGGGTTTGTCGCCTTTCATTTGTCGTATCCCCAGTAAACTAGGATTTTGCCTGTATCTCACTGAGGATATTAGTTGACGATGATAGTTGATAATAATATTTTAGTACCAACTTTGAGATATATGTAGAAATGAAATATGGACGTGGAAAAGGACTGAAAAGCGTAGAATAAATACTTAAGAAATGCATACACTAAGAAGAGTACATGGGGTTATGGTAAATATTAACTTCGATCTTCAACGATTTCGATCTGCGCACAATAAAGTGAATTATTTTACTCTCATAACAGCGTAGGTGGTGATGGGGTCAAACTAAATTGAACATGCCAGGACTTTATAGTTAGAGTCGGAGTCAGGAGTTGAAGTCAAGAGTCAGAGTCAGGAGTTGGAGTCAGGAGTCCGTGTCAGAAGTCGGTGTCAGGAGTCGGAGTCAGGCGTCGGAGTCAGGAGTAGGAGTCATAGAATCGATTGTTTTTTTTTGTATAGTCAGAATCAGAGCCAAAGTCCGGAGATCTCGCCGAAAATTTTCACTGTCTTACCAATCATGGATTAGCGCTACGCTCAAACAAAGATTGTGTATTGGCCTTTCCAGTTCACCGCTCCTCTTTCCTTACATCGTCCTAACTGTCCATGCAGTGAGACTCTGGAATCAGTTACAAACCAATATAAGACTCGCTCCGTCCTTGGCATGCTTTAAGAAGCGACTGAAAAACCTCTTAATTTCTAGTCAGTAAAATAACGTGTTTCATTCCTGATTTTTCCTTTCTTTTGATTGATGATATCTCACTTTATATGAAAAATAATGTTCGAGTGACTGTCCGTCTTTGTGGGGTTAGTGGGCATATGCTCACGTATATGTCTATGGATTTCGTGGGGATGGATAGTCATTTGAATGATTTATGTGACCACGTAACTTGCTTCATTTACTTTTGTCTGGTTGGTTGGAAGAGATTGCCGCCTGGCAATAATCCCGCTAGATTGCATTTGCAATAAAAGTGTTAAATAAATAATAAATTAATAAGATGCTATTCTGAAATCGACTCAGACTTCAAATTTTAACATTTTAAGAACTTACCGGCTACGAAATTATAAAATATGTACTATCTGGTACAAATAGTGTGTACTATGATGAGAAGTCTCCATAGACATTATTTCCAAAAAACCTACATTTAAGTTAATACTCCACGTAATTTATTATAAAATATTATTTGAAATAAATGTACTTATAATTGGAGTCCGAGTCACTCTTTTAAATATTTTGTCGGAGTCTGAAATTGTTTCGCTGAATATACTAAACTAGAATATACAACCCCATAGTCTGTATTAAGTAAAAGCAGGAAAACCGATTATTAATAATTGCCAATAATGTTTTAATATGTAAAAGCAGAAAATATAAACCCTTGTCAATTTCGCACTTATCAAAGACCAGAGTGTATACGTCTAATAAATTTACCATTTATTAGTTAATATTAACAGTAGACAAGTGTGTAACAAAATTGATTATTAATAATTGCCAATGATGTTATTATTTACTTCCGAAAAATAATTTTATAATACTATAATAAATCATTAATTGAATCAGCAGGCATAGACAATAAAACCAAGAAATTATCAGGGATTAAGCCCAGATTACACTATGAGATAAGGCACATATGTTAGCGAGCGGTACTTTATGTTAAGATAGTAAAAATGTAAAATATTAATAAATTAACCAAACACAATCTTATCTGATAATAAATTATTTTGTTGTTTGTTTTATTATTTGGAAATTTATACGTCATAAATTATTATTTTGCCCGGAAAGTAATTTCGTACTTTAAACTGAATTCAAACGCATTTTTTTTTTTTACATTTAAATGTAACTTGCTCGTTGACGGTGGTTTTTAATATGTTCAATATCTCAGTAATCTTTCGAGTTGTTGAACGCTAGTTATTTTCAATCAAACATTGTTTTGTCGTTATTTATTTATTTATTTATTTAACACCTTTATTGCAAATACAATCTGGCGGGCTTTTTGCCAGGCGGCAATCTCTTCCAACCAACCAGACAAAGTAAATGAAACAAGTTACGTGGTCGCATAAATCATTCAAATGACTATCCATCCCCACGAAATCTATAAACATATATGTGAGCACATGCCCACGAGCCCCACAAAGACGGACAATCACCCGAATATTCTTTCTCATATAAAGTGAGATATCATCAATCAAAAGGAAAGGAAGGGATGGTGGAGAGGAAAGGAAAAGAAAAATCAGAAATGAAACACGTTATTTTACTGACTAGAAATTAAGAGCTTTTTCAGTTGCTTCTTAAAGCATGCCAAGGACGGAGCGAGTCTTATATTGGTTTGTAACTGATTCCAGAGTCTCACAGCACGGACAGTAAAGGACGATGTAAAGAAAGAGGAGCGGTGAACTGGAAAGGCCAATAAACAATCTCTGTTTGAGAGTAGCGCTTATCCATGATTAGAAAGACGCTGAAAATTATCGGCGAGATAAGAGGGTGTGGTGGGACAGTTAAGGATATTATACAATAGAGACAGTATGTAAATTTCAATGCCTTCTGGTATGAAGTTATATGATTGTACTTACGTAGGTTGAAAATGAATCTTATACACACATTTTGAAAACGCTGTAATTTGTCCAGCTGTTCCTCTGTAACATCCAAGTAACATACGTTCGCATAGTCCAGAATCGGAAAGAGCAGAGATTGTACGAGTAAAATTTTGGTTTTGGTTGGAAGGAATCTTTGCAACACTTTAAGTGAATGAAGGCTGAAGAAGATCCTTCGGCTTACCTCATGTATTTGATCTCGCCATGAGAGAGTGTTATCTATTAGCACTCCTAGGTTTTTAACAGTTTTATGTAATGGTATGATAGAGCCATCAAGTAATATCAGTGGGAATAAGTCATTATCAGTGGGAATCGATTTTCCGAAACGGACAACATTCACAAACTTCATATTGTTTGCTGCATCGGGACCATACACTCTAGATACATGTATTTTGGTTTGAGTCACATTTTTTATTTGTGTTAATTAAAAAATCACCAAACACAGAAAAAAACAACTTTTTTCAATGTCTGTCAAAGTCGTTATTAAAACGAATGGCGCCAACAAGATTTGAACTCTTCCTCTGGTTGCCGGACAAGTGTGCTATCCTTTACAACACAGCTTCCATGGAAGACAGCAACTGACACCCGTCACCCGTCACCAAATGACTAAAGATTTTTGAATGAAATTGAGCAAATATCATTTATAAATGAAGTTAAAAGATTATTATAAATGTTTTCAGATTGCTTCCAACCCTAAAAATAGTTTGTTATATCATTATTTAATGAATGCCATGAATGTATGAAGTTATATTATCGTACTTTCGTAATCTATTTATTTATTTATTCAACACTTTTATTGCAAATACAATCTGTTGGGTTTATTGCCAGGTGGCAATCTCTTCCAACCAACCAGACAAAAGTAAATTAAGCAAGTTACGTGGTCACATAAATCATTCAAATGACTATCCATCCCCACGAAATCTATAAACATATACGTGAGCACATGCCCACGAGCCCCACAAAGACGGACCATCACCCGAATATTCTTTCTCATATAAAGTGAGATATCATCAATCAAAAGGAAAGGAAGAGATGGTGGAGAGGAAAGGAAAAATCAGGAATGAAACACGTTATTTTACTGACAAGAAATTAAGAGCTTTTTCTTATATTGGTTTCTAACTGGAGCTAGTCTTATATTGGTTTGTAACTGATTCCAGAGTCTCACTGCATGGACAGTAAAGGACGACATAAAGAAAGAGAAGCGGTGAACTGGTAAGGCCAATAAACAATCTCTGACAATTTATCAAAAATGTTTAAAACTTTACGCTATTTATTTAATAAAAACTTTACAATTAGTACATCTGGCAGATTTATTGCTTTAAGTCCATTTCTTACAATCAACCAGTTTTTCAGTTGTACCTAAAGGTCTTTCCGAGTGTTGTGCAGCGTGGTTTGGATTATGATGCAGACATTTTGATAACATTGCAGTTTTTTATGTTCAGAACTTGTTTACAATCATCTTCACCATTGCAAACAAGACCTGAAGATGAAAACTTCAACCCTTTCTAAATATCGGCTTCATAAGCCAAACCACACGTATATTCAGACACTGATATAATCAACCTCACCATTACAAACAAGACCTGAAGATGAAAACTGTAACTCTTTTTATATATCGGCATCATAAGTCAAACCACACGTATATTCAGACCACGTGTAAATTCAGAATATTATAATTAACTTCAGCATTACAAAGAAGACCTGAAAATGAAAACTGCAACTTTTCTAAATATGGGCATGATAAGCCAAACCATACATATATTCAGACCCTGTTATAATCAACCTCACCATTACAAACAATACCTGAAGATGAAAACTGCAACTTTTTCTATATATCGGCATCATAAGTCAAACCAGACGTATATTCAGACTATATTACAATATAATCAACTTCAGCGTTACAAACAAGACCTGATGGTGAAAACTGTAACTTTTTCTAAATATCGGCATCATAAGTCAAACCACACGTATATTCAGACCCTGTTATAATCAACCTCACCATTACAAACAAGACCTGAAGATGAAAACTGCAACTTTTTCTAAATATCGGCATCATAAGTCAAACCACACGTATATTCAGACCCTGTTATAATCAACCTCACCATTACAAACAAGACCTGATGGTGAAAACTGTAACTCTTTCTATATATCGTCATCATAAGTCAAACCAGACGTACTATATATTCAGACTATTACTAGGCGTATCCAGAAAGTAAGTGTACTGAGGCTCTCACGACCGGATGGATTTTATTTTCGACATGTTGGCTACACTTCCGTGTAGCCTGACCCTTCCCCTCCGCAACGAGACCGGTTCGAGGTCAGTACGTTGAGAAGTGTCGACGCGACAACACGTTTTGTGAAAAATGTCAATCCAATCTCCCGCCAAGTGCGAAATAAATAATGCCGGGCAAGAGTTTTTGAGGCGCTGCAAACTCCATGGAGATGAATTTCTCCGCTCCATCGTTACTGGAGATGAAACTTGGGTTGCACACTACACACCTGAAACCAAAAGGCAGTCTCAACAGTGGCGTCACACCTCTTCACCCTCCGCCAAAAAGTTCAAAAGCACAATTTCAGCCAAGAAAATCATAGCATCCGTGTTTTGGGACTGTCAAGGCATAATTTTAATTGAATATATGCCTCAAGGGGAGACCATCAACTCTGCAAGATACTGTGAGACCCTAAAAAAATTGCGGAGGGTGATTCAGAACAAGATGAGAGGCATGCTGACAAAGGGAGTCTGACTGCTGCATGACAATGCCAGACCACACACGGCCAACGCCACGAAGGAACTGCTCGCCTCGTTTAAATGGGATGTCCTGAACCATCCCGCGCATTCCCCTGACCTAGCACCTTAAGATTACTATCTCTTTACCTCCCTGAAGCTGCACATGGGTGGAAAAAGGTTTTCAACCGACGAGGAGGTAAAGGAGGAGGTGGAGAAGTGGACGGAGGGGTTCGCGGGAAACTACTTCGAGGAAGGCATCAAAAAGTTGATACCCCGCTTCACCACATGCATTGAGAGGAATGGCAACTATGTCGAAAAATAGCTTACATATGTACTACGGTAGCCACGTAACTTTTTTGTTTAAATAAAAAAAATTGTAACCTACAAAAATTCAGTACACTTAATTTATGGATATGCCTCGTAAAATCAACTTCAGCATTACAAACAAGACCTGATGGTGGATATTTATGAAACAAACAATGTTTCTTATATATTGGATAAGGAAGGAGCATATCTAAAGGTAATATAATGGAAATACTTATTTCAGAAATCAATGAACTATTAAATTTAACTATCTTTAGAACTACTTACAACAGGAATCCAATAGTTTTCAAATAATCAATTCAATTCAGAGGCCTGACAAAACATGGCAAGATCTATTTATGAGACTTGTTATAAAATAATAAATTAATTTTTTATCAAAAGCATTATAAATTATGCATCTCAGATAGTAATTTATAAATGTGATAAATCATTAATAATAATATGACTTTAAGAATGTATAACTGTTTTGTAATAAAATATCACAGAATGTATAAAATGCAGATCGTGCTTACGAGCAAACTACGAGTAGAATGTTTTTTTTATTACAAAGCGCGCATTCAATAATACCTTATATGTAATCAAAGGGTTGTAATTTATTTTTATCAAACACTGTTTATTCCACTTTTTGTAACGGTATAACCCTACCGGTTTCAAGGCTTTCACCTCATCTTCAGGGGAGCACAAACAAGACTAAATTATCTTCGAACTGGTATAGAAATTATAATTATACGAGTATATAGGAAAGACAGGAAGATCTTTTGAAAAGAGATTTCGTGAACACAACTCCGCCTTAACAAATCCTCTAATTTATTCTGAAATGGCTAAACATTGTCACCGTGAAACCATACTTTTTCTATCGATGATGCCAAATTCTTACATATCAGTAATAACGGAAATAAATTGGACAGATTAGAGGCTCTAGAAATTTCTAAGTCAGTACATCGATCCGAACATCTGGTAAACAGTTATATCCCAAAAATCTCTCCGCTCTTGGCCGAAATCGTCCCATGCCTCCCTCACCCCTCAGCCCCCAACCGTTGAAGCGTGTATATTGGTACCAGTTCAAACATAATTTAGTATTGTTTGTGCTTCCTTGAAGATGAGGTGAAAGCCTTGAAACCGGTAGGGTTATACCGTTACAAAAAAGTGGAATAAACAGTGTTTGATAAAAATACATTACAATGTCTTTAAACCTCCACAACGTTAATGCCTTAACTATAAACAACATAATCAAATGGTGTAGCAGCACCTAGCCCCACACTTAAGGAGGCCCTGAGCTCACAACAAACCAATAAAACAATACACACTTCAAATTCCTCAGTATTTATTAACGTATATCTAAGATTAAAACTTCAAATTAAATAAGACAGATTTATTTATTTTATTTCATTACACACATGACAAGAAATATACATGAATTTCGAAAAAAAACTACTACTATAGTTATTCAATTTGGACACCCAATTTTAATGGATCTGGGTTTGTTGCCTTTCATTTGTCGTGTCTCCAGTAAACTAGGCTTTTGTCTGTATCTCACTGTGGACATATATCTTGAAAAATGAATCGATACGATTTTTGATTTTATAACACCCCGTTGCACATTCTCATCAACCTGACAAACAGTGACACTCAATTACATATGTAACATGTACGTCACGCGAAATCAAACTCCTCACACTTCATCACTCCAGACAGACGAAAAACATTCATCTGAGATGGAAGCTAGTATACAACACCACCACTTCACAACTGTCTAGTTATGGAGGTTTAGGAACGGTTTTTTCCTTAAATGAGAGATGATGAGGATGATTGTTGGTTTAATAAAACTCGTTGAAATCGGAATATGCAAAGATATATTTTATTGATAAATGTCGGTATTTATAATATTTGGAATGTGCGCGAGACGGAGCAAGAGATATATCGCTGTCTCGTCTCCGCCTCACAATATATTTATTGTCATCACGTAGAGTATTCGTTGTTTTGTAGGACAGCGCGGAAGATATGTCGCTGTCTCATTCCCCGCTAATAGTGAGGTCAATGACCGAGCGGGCGAAGATCGTCCGGTGCTTGTCTCGCATTCCTTACAATGCGAGTTCGATGACCGAGCGGCCAAGGGTCGCCTCAATGGGTTCAGTGACCGCACGCATGGTCGCTACAGAGGCAATACCCTGAATTAAATAAATACCAGAAAAACATCATATTATACTTCTTTTAAAACAGTAATTGAATATAATACTCGTATAATAGGCAAGAGTCATCGTCGTTGCTGGGTCTCGTAGTCGAGGATCCCCAAGGGAAGCTGTGCCATGGAATTTTGTTTATTTCTTCTTTTCTCTTTTTTTAAGTGAGTCGTTGCACACCAGCAAACTCATCAGTCACACCGTTAGACTAGGCTAGACTAGCACAACAATAACTGCAAAAACTGTCTGCGTACACAAGACAATCATAAAATTGGTCCTGGATTAGTTTTGTAGAACACCAACACGGCAATTGGTTACTTTAACGTAGATCAATTATCGAGTAGAACACTTCTGTTATATCCACACATAATGACCAGTTTCAGATGAACACCAGTGAACACTAAAGCTGTAAAACTAAATTACCTCACTATTCCGAGAATGAGCATCACACGTGAACAGAGAATCAAAATGTTTATCAGATTCCAAAAATATTTAACATAGTTACATTGTAGATAAGATAGATAAAAGAAATTAATTATTTCAAGAAGATTATTGTGTAAATTTGGTCACTTGATCATAATTAGGGATTTACATGTATTTGCTGGTAAGTGGAAGTGTAAATGTACACTGTTTGACAAGAACGTGTACGGCAAAACCCGAAAAACTATTTGGAATAACGCATTAAACAAATACCCTCATACTACATTATATAAACCGTGATGCTTTATTATTGATAAGTTTTCCAGTCGCCTCCGCTATACTTGAGAAATTGTAGCATGGTCCCTGTGACAGTTAACAAATTCGCCCCAATACAACCTTGTAACGACGTTCAGTAATTTTAATTATTTTATCAACTTTAATATAAGCCTCGATTCTGATAAATATCATAGCAAGTTATTTAGGTAAATACATTACATAAAACTAACAATAATGACAAATTAATACATCATGTTACAAATTAGCAAAAATGTGGCAGTTTGTTAAAATCAAATAATATTTGGTGACGTTTGTCAAAAGTCACTACGTTAGTCTGCATTGGCTAGGGATGGGGTATTCAATAATTGGATTTTCGATTTTTTTATACCTAAAATTAAATGTTCGTAATTAGTATTAATTCATAGTGGATATTGGCCTATTTAAAGATAGATACAAATCATACAATACATTAGAAAGTCATTATAATGAAAATTAGAAATTAAAACGTCAGTTTAGAGAAAAACAATTTTTCCATTTATAAAAATAACGATTCGATTTGTAAAAAAAACGATTCTACTCCATCCCTTTGAGACATGACATTTCAAATGTCACAGGGACCATCTCCGAGGCATACTTTCTACTAATTTTATAGCATAATCTAGGGGCAAAGACTTCCATACAAGTCGAATGTTTTGGGGCATTGTCCTCTTTATTTTTTTCTTAAAAACGACCTTTGGGCAGACGGTAATAAAGCCCTCTGATATATTTTAACTATTTTGGCAGCGTTCAAATTATTTGTGAAGATGTGCAGTGTCAAATCCCCGCTTTGAGAAAAAAAGCCCCAGACGTGAACTTTTACCGGGTGTTGAACAGTTCGCTGGATGACTCTATTGGTGCGGGTACATCAGGTATGATTAATGAAACAACGTGCCCAAAAAGAAGCTTGGTCTATAAAAATTACGTTGTCCCAATCGCGGTCTAAATTTTCTTTCGCCCAAGTGAATCTTTTTTCGACTTGTTTTTCAGACAGTAGTGGTTTCTTCACCCGTGCTTCGAAATTTCACTGTTTGAGCACCTCTTATAGTGTCGCATGACACAATTACGTAGACGCTTTTCACGCAAAAGTCCGCTGTCCGCCAGTCCGCTGCGTAATGATAGACTAGGATACTTCTCAAACACCCGTAAAATCACTTGTCCTCCTTTTTCGTCATTTTCTGTGCAGTGCCACGACCTGGTAGGCTATCGACGTTTTTAACGTCGGAATAGCATTTCACCCACTTACTTATAAATGTCTGATTTTTTCATGTATTTAGCAGCGAATCCGTGTGACATTTTTGGTCCTTTCGGATGTGTACACAGAAACACGGCTTCGTAACGTGATGCGTACATGGCACTCATGGTGAAATATGTTCTTGTGTAACCAAGGGACGACAACTGAGTTTTTATTTACAAAGCATCTTGGGGGAGGGGTCTTGTTACCTGCTCGCGTTTGAATCTACCATCTAACGGTTTCCAGGGGAAAATGTAGCCATAACATACACGATCTTGTCAAACAGACTATATACGAGGGTTGATAAAAAAATAACAAGAATATTTTAATTTAGCAGGCATATTATTTTTTAATGAGCCCATCTTTTTTCCTCACGTTGGCGACACTATCTGTGATGTACATTTCAATTTATAACCATATTGAATGGGCAGTTTGTATTTAATAGGCATGCATTTTGACACATTTGCGAATTTTTCATTTTAAAAATGACTTTTTTGAGGTTTTTCGACGTTTGCGTTAGACAATCTGAAGAATATGATCAGAAATGTGAGCAAACAACTTCTGGATTTTGCACCACGATAATGCACCGGCTCACACTTCACTGCTAACACCGTTGTTATGCCGCAGCCACCGTATTCACCAGATATGTCCCCCTGCGACTTTTTCCTGTTCCCGAAGATGAAGAGAACATTGAAAGGACAGTTAGTGGCCATAGAGGAGATAATATCAAAATCGCTAAGTGAACTAAAGGCTTTCCCAAAAAGTGCACACCACAACTGTTTTGCCGATTGGAAAAAAAATGTCGAAAGTGCATTTTATCCTATGTGGACTACTTTGTAGGGGACAACAATATCAATGAACATTAATATTAATGATTAGATAAATACTTCTTGATAAAAAATCTAATTCCTGTTATTTATCAAACCCTGTAGGTATGTACGTAACGTGTTATTTATCAAACCCTGTAGGTATGTACGTAACGTGTTCTTTATCAAACCCTGTAGGTATGTACGTAACGTGTTATTTATCAAACCCTGTAGGTATGTATGTAACGTGTTATTTATCAAACCCTGTAAATGTGGCATTCGCTAAAGAAGTATGAATATGTCAAGATTAATGTGGCATTAACTAAATGTTTCTTTTTAATGTAAATGAGGAGGTAATATTTAAAAAAGAACATGTTCACCAAATCAGAATGTTGGGATATCACAAAAAACTGTTTGAATAAAAAATATATGACATAATAATTTATTGTAAAAATATCTGAAATCCTTAAAATCGCTTAAGGTGACTTGATTTATTGTTTAAAATCGAATCATAATAATTAAAATAGTCATTCTAGTTTAAAATACGGACATGATCCTTTTAAATGAATCTTTTTTGATTTAACATGTCTGGGACATGTTTTTTGTTCGATTTTAAAAATATTATACAGGTGTTGCAAAAAATAATTGGGTACAGTAATTTATTTTTATTTTAATCAAATAAAATAAGCAATGTTGTAATGTTGTAATAATAATAAGAAATATTACTATAAATATATGTTATGTAGGTAGATAAAGCTGTATAATGAGATTACACTGCACGTACGACTTAAAACTGACAGTTGCTGGTGAACTGGTATGAAGCTAGACACAATCGGAAAGCTATGATTGGTCAATTCGGACATGATTTTTTTTTTTAAGGTTTGAAGCCTGGACAAGATTCTTTTTGAAAAAATACTGGTGCTGTAATTATGATTTTAAAATGATTTACGTGCTTTTATTGTTGAAATTAAAATGTTAAACGGCTCCGTACCACCGATAAGAAAAATCTGCTTTATCAACTCATTTTTTGTGTTCGATGGACATGCTCTTTTAAGAATGTTACCTCCTCAAATGCCCACTTTAACAAGGGTCCACCCAGTAAAATGAACATACATATTTTATCACGAGATTCTATAAACATTCTTGACATAGGTTATACTAGTCTCTAAATTCGTTATATCCAAGTTTAATGTAATAATTTGCTCGTTCAAGCTGTGTACTCGCTATTACTATGTACGTACAAACACAATAGGTCGTGTCAATGTTAGTATTCATTAAAGGATGGGTATTTGAAAAAAAGTCATACATGAGTCTTTGTAATTAAAACATAACCAACTCTACTTTAGATGAAAAATTACATTATCAGAAGTTATCTTTCTCAATATTTTGTACAAATCAAACAAAAAAATTGATGTGTATGTCATATGTTCTTTACAGACGGACCACTGCCTGGTGACTAGTCACCTCTACAGAATGGGTATTGTGGATGATCCCGGCTACAAGTATGGTCTGGATGATGAAACTATAGACTCTATGTTTTTCGGTTGCCCTTTACGAGACAGATTTGATTTATCAAAAGCCATATATTTACTGTGAAGACCTGCAAAATAGTCTGGAAAGGTGGAGAAGAACCTTGGAGGACAATGGATTGAGACTGAGCAGAAAGAAAACAGAGTATCTGTACCTACCATTCGAGAACACAAATGCTGTCACTCCCGTAATGCAAATGGATGGAGAAACATTACCAAATTGTGACTCCTTTAAGTATCTCGGGTCACTCATCCATAGCGATGGAGGACGTGCAGCAGATGTAACACATAGAATTAGTGTGGGATGGATGAAGTTTAGATCAATGACGGGAGTTCTATGTGATCCGATAATGCCAGTTAAGTTAAAAGGAAAAGTATACCAAACGATTGTCAGACCCGCACTCCTCAATGGCTCCGAATGCTGGACGATGTATAACTTTTACTCTAGGCAACTAGAAACTGCTGAAATGCGCATGCTAAGATGGTCAGCTGGTGTGTCCCTAAGAGACAAAATAAAAAGCTCAAACATTCTTGGAAGCCTAGGTGTTACTGACATCAACAGCAAGATGGAGGAGAGGCGATTGAGATGGTATGGGTACGTTGGACGCAGAGCACCCGATTACATTGTGAACCAGGCAATCTCCAAGGATCTTCCTCGAATAACAACCAGAGGAAGACCAAAGAATTCATGGGTGGTGCAAAAAGATAACCTGATGCAGAGGCACGGCCTGGGGGACGTAGTCCGGGACAGAAGAGCATACAACCTGAGGACAAGGAGAGCTGACCCCAACAGTCTTCGCAGATGAGTTGGGATGGAGATATATTTACTGTGTCCAATGAATGTTGCGTTTCTTCGAGGAACTTTTCCATATATAGATCAATTGTTAAATTTTTTAAGTTCAAATCAGTTGAGAAATTGAATTATCTAAAATCGTCATTTTTTTAAATTAGTTTTATTATATCGACCCATATAATTGCATAATGATTTTAATTTGGTGACACAAATCATCCTAGTTTGGGTGGATTGCCTATATCAAAAAAAAAAAAACAAAAAAATATATAAAATAAAAAACACCACATATATTTGATACAGTTTATTTAAAAATAACATCTCAAACCGTACTTGACAACTTTCGGAATTGAAAACAGGAATAATAAATCCATTAAATAATATTTCTAAGTTTATTCTAACAAAATTAGTTAAACCTTCTACTTAATAAATAATTCATCATGCATTTCAAATAAATATAACAATATTTTTTTATCATAATTCTTAATTGTTTCAAAGCACTTGAAATGATATTTTCATTACTTGATTCCAGTATTATTTGTAAAAAAACTTAATAATATTAATATATTGGGTCGATAACCAGAAAGCCAATATCATAAAAAAATATAATTTAAGTTTTTTAATAATTTGGCAAAATCTTTTTTTAATGAATGCATTAATATATTTTTACCCTAATTTAGGATTTTTTTTCATTAATTATTTATACTTACATGATTAATGATTTTTAGCATGCCGTATTTGTATTATATTCCACTTTCGTTGCTTATTACAGTACAATACACCTTGACGGGCTTATTATCTTGTAACAATCTCTTCCAATCAACCAGAAAGATGTTTAAGGAGGCCTTAAACGAAAATTAGACTAAAATCCTTAATGAAAAAATCTGGGTTGCAACAGAAACCCGCAAACCCCTGGGTTGGAAGACATGCATTTTATCAACTGGGCCATGGAGGTCGTCAATATTGTATTTGAATTTTTGCACAAATTTTCTCACATTTTTTTTTACAGGACAACACAAATTTGCATAATTAGCAAAATAATGTTTAATTTTAAGTAATTAATTGATTAATATTTGTCTTATTAATTTATTTGTATTATATTTTTCAACATATCTGAATAGGTGATACGGATAAATTGAAGAATGTATCCAGGAGACAACATTGTCTTTAGTCCTAATAATTGAGCCTTTGGACAAAAAATTAAGTAGGCGCGTATCTCACAATTCATCATTGTGCGTATTACAAATACTACCATACGTTAAGAGGTAACAACTCTCGCACACATCCAGCATGCGAGTATTGTTACCAGACAAACTATTCAACAAGACTGGGACCCTTTGTTTTTTTTATACCATCAACAATCAAACTAAAAAGGGGTGAAAGACAAACATCGCACCAACCAAGTCAACAGGGTCATTGCCTTACAGGTATAATATTTTCCATTATCTTTTAAGAGTTTTTAAGGTTCAACAAAAAACTCTTGAAAGTTCATTCAAAATCCTTTTTAGCCAATGAAATAACATTTTTTTCACAAAACAGAATTCAAATGCATCTGCTAATCGACCATAACTAATAAATTTTGTCTATACCGGCGCTGTATTACGTAATGCAATTCGGGAAGACAAGCTAAATGACATTCATTATATTACGAAAATGGTGTTAGTACTAACTGTCCACTTACCCTAAATTAATTTATCATTCTAGCTTCGTCACGTCAGCTGTATTGCCAATTCTCATCAGGCCACTCATGATATTGACAAAAACAATGATCTCGATGTCAATTTAACCAATTGACCAAAGAAAAACCACTTTTACCCAATTTCGGGTAGTTAAGGAACCACTGTTCGAAAATTAGGTGTGTTGGTAGACTATAGTCTCCTGTTATGACTGAATTTGGTGAGTTGGTAGACTTAATAGTCTCCTGTTATGACTGGATTTTGTGCGTTGGTAGACTTAATAGTCTCCTGTTATGACTGAATTTGGTGTATTGGTAGACTTAATAGTCTCCTGTTATGACTGGATTTTGTGTGTTGGTAGACTTAATAGTCTCCTGTTATGACTGAATTTGGTGTATTGGTAGACTTAATAGTCTCCTGTTATGACTGGATTTTGTGTGTTGGTAGACTTAATAGTCTCCTGTTATGACTGAATTCGGTGTGTTGGTAGACTTAATAGTCTCCTGTTATGACTGAATTTGGTGTGTTGGTAGACTTAATAGTCTCCTGTTATGACTGGATTTTGTGTGTTGGTAGTCTTAATAGTCTCCTGTTATGACTGGATTTTGTGTGTTGGTAGACTTAATAGTCTCCTGTTATGACTGGATTTTGTGTGTTGGTAGACTTAATAGTCTCCTGTTATGACTGGATTTTGTGTGTTGGTAGTCTTAATAGTCTCCTGTTATGACTGGATTTTGTGTGTTGGTAGACTTAATAGTCTCCTGTTGTGACTGAATTTGGTGTGTTGGTAGACTTAATAGTCTCCTGTTATGACTGGATTTTGTGTGTTGGTAGACTTAATAGTCTCCTGTTATTACATTATCTTACTGGAAACTAGAGTCTTCCACATTCCTCAACTCTTTACGAATGCACAGTATGACAAATTTCTGTATCAAGTTCAGATAAACGGTGCAGCATGAAAGTGTGGATGCTTTTTTTTTGCGACAGCCTGTATATATATCTCTATATTCAAATCATTTTAAGATGTTACGAGACTATATAAATATGCTTTTTTTTTTCAATTGCAATGACAAAAATGGTGACATTAAACAAACATCAATGTTGTGGAAGATCTTCAAAATCACATTAACTATCAATAAACGACAAAGACAGCGCACTTTCAGTCTAATTTTTATTACAGAACAAAAATTTATGAACATTAAGAATTATAACAAAATGCAATCAATTTATTGTTATCACAGATATGAACTGCAAACATATTTTTCTACTGTAAGAAAATCATTGTTTTTTTCATGTTGTTTTGTTGGATCAGCGAAAAACTGACCGAACAAACCGTTCATTTTACTGAGAGCAGGAGTCATGGTAGATTGAAAAAAGTATACAGTGGAAATCGTTCATCACGTTAAAAGAAGCGAAAGAAAAAAATCTCACTAGTGTTTTTGATGTCGTAATAATCGAGAGTTTTTGATGTCGTAATAATCAATGTTTTTGATGTCGTAATAATAGAAAGTTTAAACAAGATAAAAATTTTATCCATTATACATTATACAAGGAGTATTTAACTAACACCAACAAGTTCATCGACTTCATCAGAAAAAAAAATACATACAAAATGTAATAATCAAAAATAATGTTAATTATATATATTTTTAGAAACATCTCCAATTAAAATCTGATAGTTAAAAACATAAGAGTGGTGTGCAGCAACTGGCTTTACCTATTATTTAATATCAGATGTCAACCTAGACAATAGAAAGTTGATTCATATTACAGTATGATTTTTATTTTGTGTTCCGAGATATGAAATTTTTTATCTCACGTTAAAAGAAATAAATGTATGACATCACATAACACTTTTTCATGTTAACCGTTTTTTGTCTCACGTTAAAACAAAATAAATCTGTGAAATCATTTAACAATTTTTCATGTTTAACGTTTTTTATCTCGTGTTAAAACAAAATAAATGTACGAAATCGCATAACATATTTTTCATGTTAACCGATTGTCGTCTCGTGTTAAAAGAAATAAATGTACGAAATCAGATAACATTTTTTTCATGTTGACCGATTTTTCGTGTTAAATGTTTTCCACTATATTTGAATCAAATAAAAGAAATTTAAAAAAAAAAAGTTCAGTATTTATTAACTCATCCTGAAAAAATTCACAGTCTTTCTAATCATGAACTGCACTATCCACTCCAAGGTATTCAAAAGATATCACTTGCCAATAAAAAAATAAATGATGTTATAAATATTTTTAGTAGCATTTATTAAATTTACAGATACAATGATTCATACATAGATATCATCATGCCATCTCACTATCGAGATAAGCAGAGAGGACAGAACACCAGACTTTCCTATCTCAACACACATCTATCGCCTCCTCTACATCCATACAACTTCTATGATTTCTCTGACTTTCTACTTTTCCTTCTTTCAGAATATGATTCACTTGATCACACCATACATTTCTTATTCCTCTCACACACCTATTCACAATTGCACTATACGTCTGTTTTGTTAGGCTTTCTTCATTCATTCGTTCCACATGCCCAAGCCATCTCAGCGCCCTCTTCTTTATCTTACTTAACCTTTCCTTCCCTGTGTTGGGTATCTTCTACACGTTGCTTCTAATAACCATCAATATCTCTATAAATATTATAAATACAAGGTTGAGATTTTAGGTATTCCTCCATAATATATTTACGCATTGATTTAAAAAATAATATTAATATTAATCAGAATTTATCGACTACATCGTGGGTATTTTGTGAAGATATCAAAAACAAATTCGCATTTAAACGCTGCGAGTGCCTCGACCTTGTGTCTTGACGATAGGTGAATAGTATGCGGGAAGCGCGACACTATATTCGCATCTCACTCTTGCATACTAGACTGAATTGCGAGGAGCTGAATTGTCTCAACGTCGCAAGCATAAGCGTAAGCGCCGGGGTATGCGACTGACGTTCCGCACCACTAGTAGCTTCTAGGCTTGCAAATAGGTTAGACGTACGCCCGTTCCGTGAGCGTTGCCAGATGGTTTTTTAATGTTTTCAGCAAATAAATCTCAATTATTATAATTTTTAACTTCAATTATAATTAATTAAGGGGATTATCTATGAATGTTCTTATTTTTCCGATTTAAAATCGCTAATTTTTGATCGCGTACTCACTACCCAACACCGGAACACGCGTTTCATTTTTATCACCGTAAGGGAAGGGTTAACAATAACGCCTTAAGTTCACATTCATCCCTTATCATTTCATTCCGTATTCTATCATACATTTTCATTTCGTGTATTCTTCTCAATGTACGCATTTCTATACCATTTATTCGGCTCTTTTTTCCACATCCATGTTTCACTCCCATAGATCAAAGTTGGCACTAAAATACTATTGTAGACTTCTTAGCAAGTTTTGAAACTGCCCACATCGAGAATATATATGTTTTAGTATGCCATTGACTTTGTGTTTCCTATCTCTACACGCCATTCGATATCCCTCTTAACTCTTCCATCATCTAAGAAAATACTACTCAAATTGCAGAATTCCTCAACTTGCTCCAATATTTCATTTTCCCCCATATATCGCATTTACTTTTCCTTTCAAATTTTTCTATCACCATTACACTTTGGATTTTATAACATTGATTCTTATAACTTTCTTCTCGCATCTCTTATACAATTTACTTATCAAACTCAGCAATTCATCTTCACTCTCCGTTAACACTACCATGTCATCTACATACAGCGATCCGCATATGTTCCCTTTCGATATTTGTGTGGGATTAATTGACCTCAGTGAATCTTTATAAATATTGGACAAGCATAAATGCGAAATATGGGTGATTTATGAAACATCTTCATAATTCACCCATATATCGCATTCATTTTTCCTTGGAATTTCTCAAATTGTAAAACATAATTGAACAAAGTCAGAAGAGTCCACAGATATAATTTAATAGAAAAGTATGTTTACAATTCATAAGGAGTTTTTTTTTGGTATTTATCTACAAACTTAAATTAATTATTTTTGGTAACAAAAGCAGTCCATTATCATAACAAAGAATATAAATCTATAATTTATGATTACATTTACTTAAGTATATCAAATGCTTGATAATTTACGATTAAATAATTTTATTTAATAAAAAATACACACACAACTTTTGCCCGTTTACAGCTAATCATATTTGTTATGTGTGACTGAAACCATCTTTAACTGGTTCACTGCCACGAGCGCATTGACGCACTCTCCAATTCAGTGCTCGCCAGGCCGGCCATACAAAATGAATGCGTAAACGCGCTCTCCTTTGAGCTTGTTGCAAGCTAATATCAAATCCAATTGTAATAATTTATAAATTGTAACACATAGTCACATCTATTGGGATGGTCAAGAAATATTTAAATATTACAATTTACCGATATTATTAAAGTTACAGTCATCTTTCTAAAAGCTTTCACTGACAGTCAATACGTGTCTCTGATACAGGGTTACTGACTAAATTTTTTTGCGACGTAACTGCGATGATTTATAGTGACTTAGTTTGTAGTTTTCTTCAATGGTTGATTTTTAACTTTTGTGCGTTATTTTTGTTAATTTTTCAAAGTATTTATTTACAAAGTGTGTTTTCATGTATTCTTTGGATATTAGCGGTAGTTTTGCGGCATAATACGACGTTTATATAGACTTTTCACGGCTTTATTTTATAGTTTATTTACCTTTTGTGCTTTATTATACATCATACAGATAATTTGTTGATTTTAGTTTACAAAGTATATTATATTCCACTATATTTATAAGTAAACGTGTTTTCTGTGTCAAGTTGTGACAACCCTGACATTTTGTGAATATTGAAACTGTGTTTTTCTGAGTGAACGGCAGCTCAAACGCCCCACGGTGTATATATTTAGTAAGTTTTCATAATATCCTTTATATCTGTATACAAAAAACATTAATTTTTTAGGTTTTATTTTTGTTGAAAAAATCCTGGCCTGCTGGGTACAGCCATACTAATAACTTCTGGCACTTAAAGGGTTAAATGAATTATTTTTCTAGTGGGATTCTAGAGAATCAAATCATACAAACAAATAATTTATTTTATTGAATTTCCAATTTTAAAAAATAAATTTGAATACAGAAGAAAATTAAGACAAAAGCGAACTAACTCAAAAAAAAAAGAAAAAGAAAATTAATAATTTGTTTTATCAAACACTGTATTCCACTTCATGCAACGGTATAATTCTTGGAGTTGTTTGTGCTCCCCTGGTGAAAACCTGGAGAAACCGGTAGGTTATACCGTTAAATAAAGAGAAATAAAATTAATAATTTGTTTTATCAAACACTGTTTATTCCACTTCATGTAACGGTATAATCCTTGGAGTTGCATGTACTCCCCTGATGACGAGGTGAAAACCTGGAGAAACCGGTAGGGTTATACCGTTAAACAAAGAGAAATAAAATTAATAATTTGTTTTATCAAACACTGTTTATTCCACTTCATGTAACAGTATAATCCTTGGAGTTGTTTGTGCTCCCCTGATGACGAGGTGAAAACCTGGAGAAACCGGTAGAGTTATACCGTTACATAAACTGGAATAAACAGTGTTTGATAAAACAAATTACAATGTCTTTAAACATCCACAACGTTAATGCCTTAACTATAAATAATACAGAAAATGATTAGTTTTGCAGATGGTAAACAACCCAAAAAGCTAATACGAGGGTCATTCAGAAACTAAGGTTACAAGGGCTCCTGATGCCGGGGGAAATTTTTTGTTTCAAAGTTGGTGCACCTGGCGTGTAAGGGGGATCCTAACGGTCAGTTTGTTTGGCCCCGCGTGTTTGTCGGCCATTTTGTTCAGTCACAGAAAATTCTTTCGATGGAGAGGTCGTCGCGCACTCCCACCAACTCTCATCCGTGCGAGACCGTTTTTTTACTTTGCAGAACAATACCGCCGCGAATATCCATCGGAAGCTCGTGGAAGTTTATGGTAGTGATGTGATGAGTCGACAACATGTCACAAAGTGGGTTAGGTTGTTCAGAGAAGGCCGTACTGATACTCACGACGAGGCAAAGCAGTGATTTCTGACGAATTTGTGCAAAACATTGAAGATCAAGTTCGAAATGACCGCCGTGTGACGCTTAACGACCTTCACGAAGAATTTCCTGACATTTTTCAAAGTCTCCTTGGTAATGGGTGCCCAGAATGCTCACACCGGAGCACCGTCAAAATCGCATGACCGCCACGCGTGTATTTTTGGATCAATTTGCACTGGAGGGAGAAGCTTTTCTGAACTCTATCGTGACGGGGGATGAGACGTGGGTGTCACTATACCCCAACAATTTTCCAACGATCAGGAGGTCGAGGAAGCTGTGAAGAAGTGGCTGAAAGAGCTGGCGGCGGAGGTCTATGACACTGGCATACAAAAGCTGGTGCCCCGACTACAAAAATGTCTCAATCTCGACGACGATTACGTTCAAACATAGTTTAATATATTTTTGAAGTATCCTGTGAATTTCAATTAAATACAAGCATTTTTCGATCCTACATAAATGTTGTAACCTTACTTTCTGTATGACCCTCGTAGTATGTATTGTAGATCACAATCAGTTTACCATATCTTTCAAGCCACAAGTGTTGAAGACATCTTCAATTTCACGTACAGTATTTAGTTACCACTCTTCCAAGCTTCATACAGTGGCAAACACATACTCCAAAGCACAATAAATGTTAAGTGTATCTTTCAGATCAAAGTTAGTTGTAAGCAAATCATCCAGACCAAAGTAAGAGGTTACTGTGATTTAAATCTGAACTGCAAAGTGCTTCTTCAAGGTAAGAAGGCGTGTGAAGAAAGTTGGCTTAAAGACTTCAAACCTGAATCACTAATTGAAATCCTTGAGTGCCCTTCAGAAGTTTGTTTTCTAAAGAGTGCTATGTAATTGTTATTTTATTATTATTATTAGCAGATTTTCCAGGCCCACATGTGTTTACTACACCTTCCAAGCTACAAGTGCACTTGAGAAGTCAATACAAATAGGGCATCTTTCTTGCCACAGTAAGTTACTAACACATCCCCCAGGTCAAATAATTTCAAGGAATTACACCTCACCTGAAAAACTATTATTTAAAATAATAATATTTAGAATAAGTTCACATGACACATCAGTTTCTGTATTATAGTTCGGAAAATCTAGGATGAGTCGATGACAGCTCACAAATTTGCCCCAATACAACCTTGTAATGATGTTCAGTAATTTTAATTATTTTATCAACTTTAATGTAAGCCTTGATTCTAATAAATATCATAGCAAGTTATTTAGGTAAATACATTACATAATGACAAATGAATACATCTTGTCACAAATTAGCAAAAATGTGGCAGTTTGTTAAAATTTAATAATATTTGGTGACGTTTATCAAAAGTCACTGTTAGTCTGCATTGGCTAGGGATGGGGTATTTGATAATTGGATTTTCAAAAATCGATTTCGAAAATCGATTTTAATTAAATGTTCGTAATTAGTATTAATTCATAGTGGATCTTGGCCTATTTAAAGACATACAAATCATACAATACATTAGAAAGTCAGTATAGTGAAAATTAGGAATTAAAACGTCAGTTTTGAGAAAAATAATTGTTCAATTTATAAAAAAACTATTCGATTTGTAAAAAAATCTATTTTACCCCATCCCTTTGTGACATGACGTTTTAAACGTCGTCGCACGGTTCATCCTAGACTTTCTGAAGTATAGAAAATATATATTGATAACCATTTTTAAATTTTTATTTGTACATCTATTATTTGAAAATCTACAATCTTAAAATAAAACTTGGTGATGGAAGGAAATTTCTAGTGCTTTTTTTTTTCTAAATTTGAACATATGATGTTTGTGCAATTAAATATTATACATGTATGTATAGATACTACGAAATAATATGCATACTTTCTATTTGCAAAAATATGTATATTTTCTATTACAATTCGTGAAAAAAATCTAGTTACGAGGTATAAAAATATTTTCTTCTATTTGTATTTTGCATTTTAAAATATTTTTCAAATCAGAAAAACTTATTACAAAAAAGTATTGTATTCAATAACACATTATATCATATTGAATTATACTTCTGTTATATACAAAATTGCTACTCAAATGGTGGCCCGTGGGCTGGCGGTAGCTGGTCCGCGGACCAGTGTAACTGTTGAAATTGAATAAAATTTTATTAACAAAAACCTTTTTAAAATCCACTCCATCTTAAAAAATTAAGCCAGTCCCTAGGTGACAAAGAAAGACATATACTGGTCCACCTCACAAGAAAGTTTGCACTAGCACTGATAAACAGTACAATCTGACATATTTACTGCCATGTGATAATCTCTTAAACCAACCAAAATGATATTACAGAGGCCTTAAGTGAAACCCGACCAATACCCTTTTTAAAAAAAATTGAGTACAAGTAGAAATCGAACCCGCAACCTCTGGAATGGAAATTTTTGAGATGAATGTTATCATCATCCTGCTCATGATTGAGCATCGTGACTTTCATGATAGCCCTTGACAACTTCTCTCCATCCATCCCTGTACTTCGCATTTCGAAAAAGCAGTTGTTAATGGTAGTCATGTAGAGTCTTTCACTTGGTCAGTCCGACGACGCACTAGGGTTCTTCCTCTTGTGTGTCGTCCTTCCACGCTTTCAGTGATCACAAGCCACTCCAAACACTTTCCATACTCTGATGTGGACATATTTGAAACACTGTCAGGATTTAGGATGGTGGCAGACGAAGGAATGAGTGTTTCTTTAATTCCATGGTGACAATATTCCTAGGAAGGGTCCTCCGATTCTTTGAACACATTGCTTGTGGCCAAGAAGACAGATTAGAAAGGCTTGTGGTCACTGAAAGTATGAAAGGACAACGCACAAGAGGAACAGCTCCAATGTGTTTGACCAAGTGAAGGATGCAACAGCACTAACCTTAACTGCTGCTCTTCAAACTGCAGAATGCAGAGATGAATGAAGAGGAGTTGACAAAAGCTATCATGTCAGTCACGATGCTCAGTCATGAGCTACACAACAGGATGGATGGAGTGTTTCTTTTTTCTCTCTATCTATATAATTACAGCTTTTTCAATGACCTGCTGACATGACTGAACTATGAAAGAGATGAACAGAATTGATTAACATTTCTACTGTTGATATTGTCTATAAATGATCGATAAAAATTAAATTAAATTTCATGAGTAAATTCTTAACCAAAACCATAACTTTAAAGTACACGTGAACATGTTAATGAGGCACGAAGCGTATTTTAAAGTCATGCACATATTTTATTACAAATTTAATTATAATATTAACCTACTTTACTTTATGTTTAACATGTATTAATAAATATTGTTAATTTGTTATTTATTATTCCTATAGCTGTATCAAAAATTGCAATTTACAAGCAAGGCATAATGGATGGTCAATATTAAATTATATCACATTCATATTTATTTGATTAATTCTAATTAACAAAGCTTTTAATGCGCTTTGAATATTTCATTACAAATGTATAATAAACATTACATAAAATAATACACTTTATTACTTTAAGGGGATATTTGGATTTTTTTTTAAATCTAATTTTTTTTTTAATTTAATTTTTTTATACAATTCTTTCTGAATCAATTTTTAAAGATCTTGAAAATTCTAATGGTTATGAGGGTTTATAGTCGAGAGCGCCGGTCAAAAAAAGATCAGGGCTTCGCAGCTTTCGGGTCGTCTATTGTTATGGCAGCAGCCTTATTTTCCAAGAATTCTCGCCCAATAGGATTTCTTGGAATGATAAATTGATATTTAGTTAGTCGGTATTTTTGAACAAGTTTATATGGCCCTGGAACTGCTGATTAACAAAAAGTTGAAAATATATGCTCTAATTCATTTAAAAATCGCACTTGAAACTTTAAACGCATTTCCTGAAAAATATATTTTTTTTTAAATATTCCCCATAACTCAAGAACTAATTAACCGATTTTAATGAATAAGTATTTATTCTCTTTCTTATACCACTCTCTATAGCCGGTACCAGAATTATTTCAATCGATTCATTTTTTCGTTTTTTTCACTCCTCTAAAGACAAAAAAATCGATTTTTAATTTCAATAAGCCGCCATTTTTTTTCGAATTATTATTCTTTAATTATTCTGGTACCGGCTATAGCCACATGCTTTCTGAGTAAAATTGTTTTTTTTTTTTAATTTTCAAACGAGTACAACAGCCACAATCATGGGCATAATGGGGCCCCTCCATGTATGGGCGGCCTTACTTCCGACTTAATAACAACAAAAATATATATTTTTTTTATTATAAAATGTTCTTAAAAGATAAATAAATATGTCTAAAAAAACAACAATATAAAAAACATATTCGTTCACTGAAAAAAAATCTTAAATATCGTCGATTTTTCGGCCCATGAAATGAGAATACCCCCTTAATAAGCAAATTAATTGTCATCATTGGACTGAAAATGAAATATGTTTTAATTGTATTCTGGTGTATGAGATTCGGTACCCAATAGGACATGCTTTTTAAGCCATTTGTAATCACAATTTATTGTAGTATCACTGAATAATGATAATAATTATAAATATATAGATTACATAGTGCTGCTTTATATAAAAATATCACCCCAACTGCGCTTTGTTTTTAAATTTATAAAAAGTGGCTCAATGAGCTACTTTTTACGTATTAATGAGCTAAAACTGAAAGTTTACAGACATTGATACAGTCGTCGGAGTAAGTGCTGATGGGACACTACCTACCTGCAATTTGGGGGTCTTTAAATTACCTACGCACTCACGTGGGTAGATTATAAAAGAATATCCTCGGATGGAGGATTGGGGGCAGAGGATCCATGACTATGTAAGTGCGGAAATTTAATCAATGTCACACCTGATGGTTTGCTCACTGGGACCGGTTAGCTGCTCGGAAGAAGAAGACCTGCAGAAGAGAAGCCCCAATGCTATCGAATCTTTCTGGGCTGATAGGAAATAGATCTACTGTTGTCGATACAATTGGAATGCACCGCTATATTTTTTTTTAATAGTTATTAATTAAATCAGAAGTTAAAATTTTACTTGCCAGCACTAGGGGGTGCGAATCGCAAACTGCCTAGAGACAGCGTGTATACAAATGTGACACTGCCAACAATATTATGTCAATGATTTTCTGTCAATAAGTTAAGCCTGGTGATGAATCTGTAGAGCAATAAATTATATGAAAATTGTAAAACAATTCAAATTTAAAAAATATACTACACAATAAAACAATTTGCTTCTAATTTTTTCTCTTTAATAAAATTTCATTATAGTTGTAAATTCATTCAGTTAGTTATCTTTATTTTGATGGCAAAATTTTATTATGTATATATATAGTAAGACTACATAGCTTGATTTGCAAAAAATTGTATACAGAAAAACCTGTTCTAGAAATTTTCCCACCTAAGAAGAATTAACTGATACATGCATACCATCACACCATGTTCATTTTGGAGTATGCAGAGAACAGATCTCTACAACTTTCTATCCATGTATACTGCTCTCACCTCACTTATATCCATACATCCCATCATACATGCTCACCTATTTATCGTACTTCTTAACCTATCTCTCAGTTGAAATTTCTTCAATTACTTCCATCAACCGCCTTCTATTTTACTTGTCACGGATAGTGGATATACATTCAAAAATTACTTTTTCATATGACAAATAAATTTTTATATCAAAATGCTTACCTGTAAAAAAATAAACACACATACCATCATGTAATATCCCTATCAGAATAGGCAGAGAGGAGAGAGCTCAACATTGAGCATGTGATGAAGAAGAAAAGAATATCTGTCAACCTGTGGGTTCGAATCCTAAATAAGAACACCCTTGAGGAGAGTCTGCTCTCTAAATGGCACTATATAAATTGTCATTTTATTATTATTATAAGTTTGGATTAAGTCATAAACACAATCCCTAATCCAGTCATCATTTACTCTATCATACATTGCAATACCATATATTCTACTGTACTAATTCTGCCCCTTTCACACTTCCTTAACCTTTCCTTCCTTGTGTTGGGTATCTTCTACACGTTGCTTCTAATAACCATCAATATCTCTATAAATATAATAAATACAAGGTTAAGATTTTAGGTATTCCTCCATAATATATTTACGCATTGATTTAAAAAATAATATTAATATTAATCAGAATTTATCGACTACATCGTGGGTATTTTGTGAAGATATCGGAAACAAATTCGCATTTAAACGCTGTGAGTGCCTCGACATTGTGTCTTGTCGAAAGGTGAATAGTATGCGGGAAGCGCGACACTATATTCGCATCTCACTCTTGCATACTCCACTGAATTGCGAGGAGCTGAATTGTCTCAACGTCGCAAGCATAAGCGTAAGCGCCGGGGTATGCGACTGACGTTCCGCGCCACAGTAGCTTCTAGGCTTGCAAATAGGTTAGGCGTACGCCCGTTCCGTGAGCATTGCCAGATGGTTTTTTTAATGTTTTCAGCAAATAAGTCTCAATTATTATAATTTTTAACTTCAATTATAATTAATTAAGGGGATTATCTATGAATGTTCTTATTTTTCCGATTTAAAATCGCTAATTTTTGATCGCGTACTCACTACCCAACACCGGAGCACACGTTTCAATTTTAACACCGTAAGGGAAGGGTTAATATCTAGCCTACACTCTCATACATAAAGGTGAGCACTAACGCGATAGTATGATCTACAATTTTTTTTAATTTTTGCAATTCGTTTTGTAAAATACAGTTCTAAATTGTTCCCTGTTGTGGCATGTCTTTCAATATACTTTCCAATCTAACCATCTCTCGAAAACATGCTTAAAAAATCAAAATTGGCATTATGTTATTAAAATTTGAAACAGTAGTTAGCATGCAGCAAATACTAGTATTTAAGATCAAATAACAGTGATGGAAATTTAGAAAAAATATTTAATGTCATAATTTTACAATTTCAATTATTAAAACATTTAAATAATGTATTAATGAATATTGTTTTATATAATTTAATTACCACATTTATTCTTACAGAGATATTTGGAATGATTGTTTAATTTAATTCATCATAAGGAGATATGAACATTAATTCCATTTTTGGAAAAGTTACATTAAAAATATTTGACTAAAAAAAGCCTTTAGTTACAATTTTATTCTACTCTTAAAGTTTATACATATTAATAATTCATTTTACACTTTTGTTGTCCATTTCGTAATGATAATTAATATAAAAAAAATTAAAAGTGAGAGTTTTGTTGTGATGCCCTTTTTTTACATGATACAGAAATAACTTGGATAAAGGGATAAAAAAATTAATTCTGATAAGGGCCAAATTTACCCTAAAAGAAGCTAATTTTAAAAATTAATTTTAAAAAAGTTCAATTTTAAAATTATGTTCGAATTGGTGTTGTGTGTGTGTGGTCTATTGATCCAAAGAAAAAAATGACGGGTAAAACCTTTTGCGTTCTTCTGTTATTTATTACTGTTTTATTTTTGTTTATAGCTTTATGTACGAGGCATATCCAGAAAGTAAGTGTACTGAATTTTTATAGGTTACATTTTTTTTTATTTTAACAAAAAAATTACGTGGTTACCGTAGTACATATGTAAGCTATTTTTCGACATAGTCGCCATTCCTCTCAATGCAGGTGGTGAAGCGGGGTATCAACTTTTTGATGCCTTCCTCGAAGTAGTTTCCCGCCAACCCCTCCGTCCACTTTTCCATCTCCTCCTTTACCTCCTCGTCGGCTGAAAACCTTTTTCCACCCATGTGCAGTTTCAAGGAGGTAAAGAGATAGTAATCTGAAGGTGTTAGGTCAGGGGAATGCGCGGGATGGTTCAGGACATCCCATTTAAACGAGGCGAGCAGTTCCTTCGTGGCGTTGGCCGTGTGTGGTCTGGCATTGTCGTGCAGCAGGCAGACTCCCTTTGTCAGCATGCTTCTCCTCTTGTTCTGAATCACCCTCCGCAATTTTTTTAGGGTCTCACAGTATCTTGCAGAGTTGATGGTCTCCCCTTGAGGCATATATTCAATTAAAATTATGCCTTGACAGTCCCAAAACACGGATGCCATGATTTTTTTGGCTGAAATTGTGATTTTGAATTTTTTGGCGGAGGGTGAAGAGGTGTGACGTGACCGTTTTTAAACTCACGGCACCACTTGTACACACTCGTACGATTCATAGCTTTATCACCATATGCAGTTTTCACCTCATTATAAACCTCAACCGGAGGTTTTCCCTTCCAAACGAGATAACGGATGACGCCGCGTATTTCGCACTTGGCGGGAGATTGGATTGACATTTTTCCCGAAACAAGTTGTCGCGTGGACACTTCTCAACGTACTGACCTCGAACCGGTCTCGTTGCGAAGGGGAAGGGCCAGGCTACACGGATGTGTAGCCAACATGTCGAAAATAAAATCCATCCGGTCGTGAGAGCCTCAGTACACTTACTTTCTGGATACGCATAGTATTTCTAATTTAATTGTTTTATATAACTTTTGTGACGTATGTAAAATTTCAATGCAACTTTCTTTGATATTATGATTTGTCTTTATAATATGGCTTGTGAATTCTGAAAAGTTGTTAATACAATAGATAGACTACCAGAAAATAAATATTGACCATACACACTTCCGATAAAACATGATACCACCCATTCCATCTGAAAAGAGCCTCAACATAGGGGTAGAAAAACGTGTCGCAGGGAGTAATGGAAGTATGAAGTATTCATTATTTTAGTTTGAATCATTTGAAATAAACTTTAATACACAAGGAGCAATTTAAAATTACGAAAAAATTAACTACAGTTGGGTATTTAATAAAAACAAGACAGATTTTAAAACATAACGAAAACGCAACATATCTAATCTTAAAATATAATAATTATCATTTCAAATTGGATAATAACAGCGTAATGGCAGATTCATATAAAAATATAACAGCGTATCTAATAAGATCTGAACATTACTCTACTTTATCATCTTTGGCTTTGGAAATATCTGACCCTGATCCAACTTCAACTGCTCCAGCTGTAACTGTCTCCTTATGGATCCCAGCTGCGTCAGTATATTCTCCTGTTTCCCTTCTTCCGTGAAGTTATTCTTCAAAATGTTCTTCTGCACGGCGGGGACCTTCCATTTGTCTTCCACGTGTTTCATCGCTTCGCTATTATTACTAGTAATCTCTTCCACACGCCTGTTATTCAGTCTATCTTTTTCTGATTCCCTCAATACAGGAATTGGTAGAGAATCTTCTAAGGTGGGTTCGTAAAGACTGGTTTTAACTATATTCCTAGTGTCGATCATTTCTGTTATGCTCTTACTCAAGAAAGCTGGTTCATAATTTGGCCTCGAGTTCCTATTTATATTATTCCTAGTGATTATGTGTCTTGAGTTTATGTTTTCATCTTCAGTTTTATGTCTTCTTTGTTTATTATCTTTGTGATGTTGTTTCTTGGCTAAATTCTCCGACTGACTTCTTTGGGTAGAATAAGAATGTATTATATCATCTGCGTTGTAGTTTTTCACAGGAATAGACTCGGCAAACACAGAATTCTCCGGTATATTAGTGGAATAAGGCACTCTCTTTGGTGGCGGATCTTGCCCTAAATGAGGATTGTTTCTTCTTAGATTGTAGCTGAGTATTTCAGTTTCTGGATCTAAAGGTTCATTGTTGGAAGAAGGTTTATAATAAAATGGTAGATTGGATTTCATGGGTTCTATATCATTTTTGGAAGCATTTATTTTATATTCTGACTCAGGTCTGGAGGTTCTGACCATTTCATTATTCGGTTTCATTTTAGTTTGTCTAAAGGCTTTCTTTTCATTTTCAATTTCGTTTTGCAATTTTAATCGCTTTCGTTCAAAATCGTTATCATTCTTTATCTGCAAGTAAAAAAATATGGTCATTATCTTGGTTATATTTTATAAAACAGGATATAAATTGACGTTTAGTGGATTTTAGTGGATCTTTTAGTGGATTTTAGTGGATCTTTTAGTGGATTTTAGTGGATCTTTTAGTGAATCTTTTTAGTGGATCTTCATTTAAAATTCGCAGTTCTGAAAAAATTATATGAATACCATGAGGAAAACAAACGGAATTTAGCGCAGATATCTTAACCCTTTAAGGGGCATAAGCAGAAATCGATCGCATATGCGACCACTTATGGTTATACTTATAAGGATTCATTTTCTTTATGAAACGTTTTTAACACATTCACTGCGATATGTATTTTTAGAATAGTGTAGAGGTACTGAAAAAATCATATTTTCGAAACCTTAAAATCTTACGGTATTTTCGAAACCTTAAAATCTTACGGAAACCTTAAAATCTTAAAATATTTGGTACCATACAAACAAAGAGAATCGAATGACGCGCAACGGGCGTCATCAGCGTCTCTAAAAAGAATGTGTTGACACCCCAGGGGCGTCTTTAGCAGCGAACGTGTTAAGTAACACAAATGTCAAATTGGCAAATGTAGTGGATGGACAGAGGTCTTATTTAAGACGGATCGTCATGAAGTTAGCTGCATGTTCAGTAGCAACGATCTAAGCATCCGTTCAATTTATTGTCAAATATGTAAATAGGTATTATAAGTAAATCACCATTCATTATATCTCATATAAGAATTATATTTCTTAATACAACCTAAACTTAGATATTATTACCTAAACATTCATTGGTCACTTTTGCGAACATTGACATGACCCCTGAAATGGGCACAGCTCTCATATGCGACCGACTAATTTCCAAAAATAAATATTTTTAAAACACATTTTCGAAGAAATAAAGTTGATTTGATGCACATAATAATGATTTATTCAACAATAAATCATTATTCAACAAAAAACTCAATATCTCAAAAATAAAAACTTGCGATATAAAGGGTTAAGGACTAGATATGAAAGGCATTCAACTATCTCAAGGAAGGAAATAGCTAAAATTCTGGAAAGCTAACTTCAAAACATGTGAATTTTCTAATAAAGATGGCACTCTTTGCATGAGTAGAGAACATCTCATCTGTATATACTTAGCTACACAACATGGCTTACTTGACAGTGACAATTTACAAAACTACATAAATTCCAGAAACAAATTTAAAATCTCCAATCATTCAATTCCCAATATGTTTTCTTTTAAAATATAACCAAGGTTTAAATAATATTTATGGTCTTCTTTATTCATAAATACTATTAAATTGTTTTTGTAATTTATTTTTATCAAACACTGTTTATTCCACTTTTTTGTGACGGTATAACCCTACCGGTTTCAAGGCTTTCACCTCATCTTCAGGGGAGCACAAACAAGACTAAATTCTGTTCAAACTGGTACCGATATACACGCTTCAACGGTTGGGGGCTGAGGGGTGAGGGAGGCATGGGACGATTTCGGCCAAGAGCGGAGAGATTTTTGGGATATAACTGTTCAACAGATGTTCGGATCGATGTACTGACTTAGACATTTCTAGGGCCTCTAATCTGTACAATTTATTCCCGTTACTACTGATAATTTAATAATTTCATTGCAATTATTTAATTTACAGAGAGGTAAAAAAGGCTCATCTTGATGTATGGAACTGAAACTTGGATATAGCTAAAGGATAAAAATAAGATAAACGTGTATGAAAAATTTGTGAGTATTGTCAATGTATGAAAAAAAACGGAATGAAGGCATCAGAAATTAATGCATGAATAAAAGGGATGATTTAAGTAAAATAAAAAAAGGAGCATTAAGATGGTTTGAAGATGTGGAAAGAACAAATAATAAAATAATGACTAAAGGAGTAAACAAGTAAAGAGTACAAGTTATGTATGAAACAGATAAAACTGAGGATAACATGGCTTGATCCAGATTTTGGAAAAAGGTACAGGGAAAAGAATGAATAATAGAAGATTGTGTATTATGAGATGTATTTATTTGTTTATTTTACACTTTTATTGCAAATACAATCTGGTGTGAACTGCAGATTCCAAGAACTGAGTTATAGTATATTGTAGAAGGTAACAAGTTTTACAGCCTTGTCAGGCAGAAGAAAAATGTTTAACCTTACACCACAATTTAAGATTGTCAGCTTTTATTTCAATAGTCCGGAAATAACTCAGCTTGTCATTTTATACGTTGATTGTAGGCCCAGTCAGTGTAATGTTTTGTTCCATAGTGAAGTGGTCGCAAATCATTATGTGTACGACTCTTGCAAAAGAATACTGAACATATTGGACAGTCAATATGGGCATTGTATGGATTTCCACATGATTAGGAATAATTTATTTATTTAACACTTTTATTGCAAATATAATCTGGCGTGATTATTGCCAGGCGGCAATCTCTTCTGACCAACCAGACAAAAGTATTTGAAGCAAGTTACATGGTCGCATAAATCATTCAAATGACTATCCATCCCCACGAAATCCATAAACACATACGTAAGCCCACAAAGACTGACAATCACCTGAACATTCCTTTTCATATAAAGTAAGATATCATCAATCAAAGGAAAAGGAAGGAATGGTGGAGAGGAAAGGAGAAATAAAAATCAGGAATCAAATATGTTATTTTACTGAATAGAAATTAAAAGTTTTTTCAGTCACTTCTTAACCTTTCCTTCCCTGTGTTGGGTATCTTCTACACGTTGCTTCTAATAACCATCAATATCTCTATAAATATAATAAATACAAGGTTAAGATTTTAGGTATTCCTCCATAATATATTTACGCATTGATGTAAAAAATAATATTAATAATAATCAGAGTTTATCGACTATATCGTGGGTATTTTGTGAAGATCGGAAACAAATTCGCATTTAAACGCTGTGAGTGCCTCGACCTTGTGTCTTGACGATAGGTGAAGAGTATGCGGGAAGCGCGACACTATATTCGCATCTCACTCTTGCATACTCCACTGAATTGCGAGGAGCTCAATTGTCTCAATCGTCGCAAGCGTAAGCCACGCCGGCGTAGCCGCGCCGCAGTTGCTTCTGGGCTTGCTAATAGATTAGACGTACGCCCGTTCCGTGAGCGTTGCCAGATGGTTTTTTAATGTTTTCAGCAAATAAATCTCAATTATTATAATTTTTAACTTCAATTATAATTAATTAAGGGGATTATCTATGAATATTCTTATTTTTCAGATTTAAAATCGCTAATTTTTTATCGCGTACTCACTACCCAACACCGGAGCGCGCGTTTCAATTTTAGCACCGTAAGGAAAGGGTTAAAGCATATCAATGACGTGTGTATGAATGTGGAGGAGATGAAAGTTGTATTCTTGGACATGAAAGTATGAAGATCTCTGCGTTTCCCACAAGGAACGTGATGTGATGATTTGTATGTATAAAAATGTGACCTGATCATGACTTTTAAAAAAACAGCCTAATAGGCTGTTTTGATTGGGTGTACTGTGTCTACAAGTTGTTTTGTGAGGGCTGTTTTATGATATAGTATTATGATATAAAAGGATGGCGTAACATATAAACAATTAAGAACAGGAGAGGAATTTATGGGGGTCCTTCGTCTATATCAAAGATAGGGCTAACAAAAGCATGATCCTCATAAACTCCTAGGCTAATATGAACGAGAAAATAGTTTTTATTTGTTTCCACCTTTGTCCATCTTATCACTGTATTCCCTATGGTGATGCAAAAATAGAGAGAAAACAAACAGTAGTAAGAGAAGTGACTAACCCTGACAGCCATCTGTTGCTGCTTCTCCATCTCACTCTCCTGTGTCATCCTCAATAGCTTCAATTGCTCTTCTAAACGCCGAGTTTCAGCTTCCTCTAATAACCTGCAACATACATTTATCAAAAAGATTAATCAATTAAATAAAACCATTTGTTTCAACTGACCAGTATTCACCCACACTGACGACATCATGAACAAATCCCAATACTCTATAAGCAGACTCACATAGTTCCTCCACGTGATGACCACGATGACAGACTACTGTTAAAATGAATCACAAGTCTGTTCAGAGTATGTTGAAAATAATTAAACTACCTTGGAATTTTTGTTGATCAGTTCCTTCGCTGGGAGGTCCATATTGACACTTTGAGCACAAAAATCAGAAAACTAGGATACATATTCCGTATGATTCGAAATGTGCTCAGTGAAAAGATTCTTAAAACTATATACTTCGCCTTATGTCAGTCAGCACTTTCTTACGGTCTATCAGTTTGGGGGGATGTACCTTAACCCAAAAACGCATATTGCAGGTTTCGCAAAAATTTATTGTGAAAATAATTAATAAACTTCCTGCCCGGTATCCCACGGCGGAGCTTTTTAGAGAGTATTGGGTCCTGAACATAGTCAATTTGCATCTCAAATCCATTCTCTGGCACTATCATCGAGAGGACGGGAAGATGCAGACTCAGCAGAGACACATGACACGCATGGCACCTAATGAAAATGAAATGTTCACCATCCCTAGAGTAAAAACCTCTTTTGCCCAAAGGCAATATACTTATTTATCTCCCATGACATACAATGGCGTGCCGAATTCAATAAAGGTAAAGGGAGGAAAACCATTTAAGTTGATCAGAGCGTGGTTGTTATTGCGACAGGATTTTGAGTACTTGGGCTTTCAGGATGAATGATGTGTGGAAAAGATTTGTGTAGGTTTCTTTTTGTTATTTTATATTTGTGTTTCTGTATATTTTTATTTTTATGATTGTGTGCAGTATATTACGGGATGAACATTTTTGGTCTTTCTGGAGCGATGATGTGTGAGGAATTTGATTCCGCATGATGTTTCCAGTTGTAATTGAGTGTCACTGTTTGTCAGGTTGATGAAAATGTGCAACGGGGTTTTGTTTTTGTGTAATCGAAAATCGGAAAGAAGTATCGGTTTATTTTTTCATACTAAATATCCTCAGTGAGATACAGGCAAAAGCCTAGTTTACTGGTGACACAACAAATGAAAGGCAACAAACCCAGATCCATTAAAATTGTATGTCCAAATTTAATAACCTGTTGTTTTTTCGCAAATTATGTACAGTACCCGGAGGTAAGTAATACACATCGGGCTTCAGAAAGAGACTGTCGGCCATAATCGGCTAACTTGGACTTTGTAGAGCGCCGTCTCTGTCATTCATACCACACCCTAGAACGTTTGACAACGACTGACAAATCGCGACGGAACAAGTGTATGATGATGACGGAGACTCTCTCTCTCTCCCTGGCTCCATCCCAACTCATTGTCTGCGAAGATTGTTGGGGTCAGCTCTCCTCGTCCTCAGGTTGTATGCTCTTCTGCCCCGGACTAGGTCCCCCAGGCCGTGCCTCTGCATCAGGTTATCTTTTTGCACCACCCATGAATTCTTTGGTCTTCCTCTGGTTGTTATTCGAGGAAGATCCATGGAGATTGCCTGGTTCCCAATGTGATCAGTTGCTCTGCGTCCAACGTGCCCATACCATCTCAATCACCTCTCCTCCATCTTGCTGTTGATGTCTGTAACACCCAGGCTTCCACGAATACGTGAGCTTCTGTGATGATGACGGAGATGACGCTCTACAAAGTCGAAGTTAGCCGATTATGGCCGACAGTCTCTTTCTTAAGCCCGATGTGTATTACTTACCGCCGGGTAGTATATATTTCTTGTCATGTGTAAAATAAATCTTAATTGTTTTAAAAAAGAAAGAAGTCTTTACACCTTAAAATATTGAAATTAAGTTTTATTTATTTAACTCTTCTACAAAATAATATTCAAATCCAACTGAAGAAGTAAACAATCATCATAGGAAGAAACTTTCTATAGACCATCAATTAGTCAGTGAATAGGAACAGAGAGGCATGGCGGCAAGCGTATCGGTGGAAGGAGACGATGTTTTCATTGAAGCTTAAATGATCTTTTTTATCTAGGAGTACTATTTACAGCAGAGGTGGCCAACCTTTTACATACCATGCGCCAATTTTTTCAGACGAGTTCAGATGCGCCATACAACTCAAGCACTTCTTTTACCTTCTTACGTTCACGTTTGGGGTTGTAAAATAGGGATAGGGGTAGAATCTGCTTCGCTTAGGACACCGTAAAGTTGAACATTACCGAAGACTGTATGAATTGAACTGAGAGCACTTTGGTGTTGAAAATATGAAGATGAATTCAGTTATGATGCCCATTTTAAAAGAATAAGTAGGCCAAAGGATGCAATGCGCCACGTTTGGCGCATGCGCCACGGTTTGGCCACCCCTGTGAGAAATTGTGATAGGAACAATCACTTGTATTCCATTATCAATCACTTGTATTCATCTAAAGTTCTCGACTCATATTAAATATGTGTTAAGAACTTTAGATAAAGGGATACAAGTGATTGCTCCCTAGGAATACAAGTGATTGTACCCTAGAGGATAAACCATGGGAGTCACGTTTTAATGAATGTGCAGGAAACATAGCTTTTTTACAAACACAGCTTATTACAATAATTTCTGTATTGTTAACTCCAAAACAGCAAAAAATTGAATTCCGTGGTTTATCCTCTAGGGTACAGATTTATTGAAAATAATTCAATTAGATTCAGTAGACCTTTTATTGTTAAAGCTAAGATGTTGCTCTTGTAATATAACAATATAAAGATGGATAGTCCCGGTTGGCCTGCGCAGTATGGATTAATTACGTGATAAATTCCATCCTTGGTATTGGGTTTCAGATGATAGGATACTAAGGTAAAGAGAATATCTTACTTCTCCCTGGCTTTCTTCTCCTCGCGCAGCCTGTGCTGCTCATCGATTTGCATCTTCAGCTCCTGCTGGTAGGCCGCTCTCTTGGATGCTGCTTCCTGCAAACCACACACATATTCATGGTGAAACCCTTGCTTGAATGATGTTTTGAGGACCAATATATACCCCCCGAGATCTCTGAATTAATTTCATTCATCTTCTAAACAATGCCAGGAAAAAAATTCTTATTCTTTCTTCATTCGTTCCATGTGTCCAAACAATCTCACAGTGTTCTTTTTCATCTTACTCAACACATCAGCCTTAAGTTCACATTCGTCTCTAATCATTCCATTCCATATTTTGTCATACATTGTCACCCCGTGTATTTTTCAAAGTTAACGCATTTCCTCAGCATTTATTCGACTCTTTTCAGTCTTGTTTCATTCACATACATCAAAGTATGAACTATCATCTTGGCTACAATACTGTTATGGACTATCATCTTGACAAAAGTTAACCCTTTCTATTCCATTGGTCACAATATGTCGATATGGTAAATTATTTTGTAACTCCGTTGGCGACTATAGGTCGCCATAATGTACATGTGTATTGTTTACCCTTAAAAAAGGTCTAGGTACCTATTAGAGCAGGTATAAACACTATTTATCAGTTTTGCAAGGTCATTGCTACCATTCGGACGCATTTACGTTGTTAAATTTAGTACATGTAAAAATATTTAAGTTTTTTTTTCATCCTTAAAAATGGAAGAACATTTCGAACTAAGTGAGAGTAAAGATGAGTTTATTTTCAGTATGTATGGTGACAAAACAAATGGAACTATGTTAGAAACAAGTGATAATCAGAGTTCTAGTGGGTAATTGGTAACAGAGAAACCAGCCGTGGTACTGAACTACACGAAATCTATGGGCGGAGTGGACCGTGCAGACCAATATGAATCCACATACTGCTTCCTTAGAAAATATTTGAAGTGGTAGAGAAAACTTTTTTTCTGGGGGATGGAATTGTGTTCAATTGATGCTTACATCATATACAAAACTATAAAATTAATAAATAATGAAAAACCTTAAATTTATAAAACTCCTGGTAGACCAACTAGTTAGAGACTTTCGTGAGCCTCGAAGTAGGCCATCTACTTCTTCGTCTGAAATACGACTGGATGGTAAATTGCACGTTTTGCGGAAAGGATTGAAGATGGACTGTGTGGTGTGCTCACATAGGAACAAAAAAGGGCAAAGACACGAAACATACGAGTACTGTGACACTTGTCCTGGAAAACCTATGATGCATTTGGGAGACTTTTTTTTAGATATCATACTATGAACAATTATAAAATTTAAAAATATTTATATATTGTTGTTATTTTGCATAAATAAATTAATTTATACATATTACATACCTAATCATTTAAATGTCCATTTGCATGATACCTTTTTTATTTTATTTTTAAATAAATTTTGTCTAAAATCTACAATTTTTGCTTGAAATTGCAAAAAAGTACAGTTGAGTTACAGGTGTGTCATACAAAAAAAAATCCACAGCTGTAAGGGTTAAATATGCATAAAAAATATTAAGAAACCTGTTCACACTCCAAGTTCCTCTGGCGGATGACATCTTCGTCGAAGACCGAAGGCAGGTAGGTATGGCGTAAGTCCTGCAGCAGTCTGGCGCGCGGGCTATCCTTCCTGAACACATTCTTGCCCACTCCTGCAACATTGTGAGTACAATCAAATGATTTGTCAATAAATTGACAGGCTGAAGTCTACTTAATAACATCACTGTATAAGTGACAAAAAAAAAAGACCTCTTCCCTTTACAATAATATTTCTATATCAAATTAAATTATATGTTGTATGATATTACAAATCAATGAATCAAAATACTATAGTAAATCTTCTTCATTTTCTAAAGTGTCACATCAGGTCCCCTTGACGTTCGTGATCACCAAAAGAAAACTTTATTTCAAGGCAAAATTCAGAATTTAGTTAGGATCCTTATGTTGCAACAAGGTGAAATATGTATCCTGGTTCCCCATTATCCTACTTCCCAATACCTCCTTATACCGTAGCAGCAAATGATATTTTATTTAATAAAACTAATAATTTATCAGGTGTACAAATAAGCCGCCGCTGTTTGACAAAAGTTGGCGCCACCAGTAAGATATGGTTAAAATTGTCAGATGTAAAATGTCATTGTCGTAAGGTTGGACATCTGTCAACAACATAACCTTGAAATATTAGTGAATTTTTATCAGTATAATATATTCTTTTGTGTGCGAAAATGTCAAGTTTTGAGCCGAATAAGCGTCATTTGCGGGAACTTTTGATTTACTTCTTCAATTTGAAGAAATCTGCAGCTGAGGTGCATCGATTGCTTGTAGAAGCATATGGTGAGGCTGCCTTAAGTGAGAGAAGTTGTCGTGAGTGGTTTCAAAAGTTTAAGAACGGTGAATTTGACATGGAAGACAAAGAACGTAGCGGAAGGCCGAAAGTGTACGAAGACGCGGAATCGGAAGTATTATTGGATCAAGATTTGTGCCAAACGCAAGAAGAACTTGGATTTACATTAGGAGTGACTCAACAAGCAATTTCACATCGGTTGAAATCATTGGGAATGATTCAAAAACAACGAAATTGGGTTCCATATGAACTGACACCGAGAAGCGTTGAATGCCAATTTTCCACATGTGAAATGCTGATTGCCAGGCATAAACGAAAGGGTTTTCTGCACCGTATAGTCACTGGTGATGAAAAATGGATCCACTATGATAATCCAAAAAGGAAGAAATCATGGGGACCCCCTGGCCATACTTCAACATCTACAGCTAAGCCAAATATTCATGGAAAAAAACTCTTGTTGTGTATTTGGTGGGATCAGCTCGGTGTCGTGTATTATGAGTTGCTCAAACCGAACGAAACCATTGCTGGGGCTGTCTACCGAACACAATTGATGAGATTGAGTCGAGCACTCAAGGAAAAGCGCGCCCGCTACTACTCCAGACACAACAAAATTATTCTCCTGCATGATAATGCTCGTCCACATGTTGCGGCGCCGGTCAAAACCTATTTGGAAACACTCAATTGGGAAGTTTTACCCCACCCGCCGTATTCACCAGACATTGCTCCTTCTGATTTCCACTTGTTTCGATCGATGACACATGGCTTGTCTGAGCAGCACTTCACCTCATATGAATCTTCCATAAATTGGATTGATTCGTGGATAGCCTCAAAAGATGAAGAATTCTTCCAACGCGGTATCCGTATGCTGCCAGAAAAATGGGAAGAAGTAGTGGCAAGCGATGGGCAAAACTTCGAATAAAACATGAGGTTCCGTTCTTTCACAATAAATGCCCAATTTTTGATTAAAAAAACGGAGGAAACTTATTTGTACACCTAATATATTTATTGACAGCAAAAATAAACTGACAAAAAACAAATAAACAGTGATACAATTTTCACACGATACACAAAAAACAATCTAAACCAGAGGTCATCAAAAGATCTAGGCTCAGCTTGTAAGATACCCCCTGATCAGGCATCACCCAATAAGTAGAGTAATGAAAAAAAAACCCAACCAGTAGCATCACATATTTTTTTCGATGATACAAAAAAAAACAGAGAAAAACATAACTATAATGAATTTATTCAAACAACACCCAAAACATATAAAGATACATATCGTTGGCCTAACTATAAGAACACGTAACTCAATATGAGTAACTTTACAAGAGAGAGCAAAATCGTCACAGTTTGTCCTATGTAAACTTAAACATTGTTTTTTAAATATATCTGATTGATAAAGACATCGTTTTTTTTATCAATCAGATATATTTAAAAAAAAACAAATGTTAAAGTTTACATAGGACAAACTGTGACGTTTTTGCTCTCTCCTGTAAAGTTACTCATATTGAGTTACGTGTTCTTATAGTTAGGCCAACGATATATACCATGCTGCTCTTTTCCCTGTCGGGTTAAGCAGAGAGGACAGAGTACCAGACACACATCTTTCGCCTCTTCTACATCCATACACCTACAGCGACGACCTTCGTGGCCTGGTGGTAAGACACTTGTCTGCCGATCCGGAGGTTGCGGGTTCGATTCCCGCTGGAACCCAGATTTTTTTTAAATAGGATTCCAGTCTGGTTAACACTAAGGGCCTATAAAAACATATTTCTGGTTGGTTGGAAGAGATTGCCACATGGCAATAAACTCGCCAGGTTAAAAAAAAACTCCTACATTTTCTCAACATTTCCTTCTTTCAAAATATCATTCAGATCCAATTGTTTACCTGTTCTTTCAAGGACAAAAGTAGCTCATTCCAGCATTTGCTGGCTGAGTATGAAAAAGATCCCTTGAATACTGTTAGATTATGGTTTGAGACGAGTAATAGTGTTTCTCTAATTCTGGTTTTCCTTCTTTCAAAATATCATTCACTTCATTCAACCATACTTTCTTTGGCCTTCCTCTACCACGCCTTCCTCTACCACGCCTTTCATTAACATTTGCACTGTATTTTGCATTGTTGATCTTTCTTCATTCATTCGTTCCACATGTCCAAACCATCTCAGAGTGCTCTTCTTTATCTTGCTCTACGCATCAACTTTAAGTTTACACTCATCCTTAACCACTTAATTCTGTATTCTGTCATATGTTACCCCATGTAGTCTTCTAAGTGCACGCATTTTTACAGCATTTATTCAGTTTTTTTTTTCTGAAAATATATTTTACTAACTATCTACCAATCAAATTCATTCAATCACATAAATACATACATATAGACAATCGTTCATACCAAAATATATGTATACCATGAAAATACATTGAAATGTACACCGAAAGTAAAAAACCAAACAAGCAAAAATAATACACGTGTAGAGTTTATGACTTGGCTCAAAAACGAAAAAAAGACAGTTTGGAAAAAAAATTTAAGAAATACACATCGAGCGAGGCAGCTGCTCAAACTGTCATATACATTCAAAAACAATTGTCAAAATCTAAGCGTAATGAGAAAAAAGAATAAATAAAGAAATCAAATTAAGTGTCCTGCATAAAAAATCACAAACCATTTAGGTGACATTTCAGAGTTTCGTGGAGATCCAATTGTTTACCTGTTTTTTCAAGGACAAAAGTAGCTCATTCCAGCATTTGCTGGCTGAGTATGAAAAAGATCCCTTGAATACTGTTAGATTATGGTTTGAGACGAGTAATAGTGTTTCTCTAATTCTGGTTTCATTGTCGTGAAGATCTATAGTCCAAATTTATTTTTTAAAGATATAAGTTGGCAATTTGTCTTCTATTTCACGCCAATAATTTTAAAAACACTAACAAAAGGCGACATATGTCCTCTGGGAGGAAGGGGCACTATGCTTTTTGCAGGTACAATTGCATTGGCAATCTTTATTTTCAAACGTTCTCCAACTTTTCAACTTGTCTAGTTTGTATTTAAATTGTTACCTTTCTATCGTAGAATTCTAACATATAATTTTATTGTATTTTGTATAAAGCTCTTACGTAACTCTTTCACCCAACACCATAAACAAAAGTGTAACAATGTTCTGGTCGAAAGACAATGTAACAATGTTCTGGTCACGAAATTCGTTGGTTGGAAGATAAACCCACGAAATTTCGTGGGTTTGGCAATAAACCCACGAAAAACAATACTTGCAACAAAGGAGACAATTTGGTAAAGCTTGTTGGTTACTGGAGGTATGGAAGGACAGCGGCATACAAGAGGAAGGTTTCTGATCTGTTAAACTGGACAAGTGAAAGATACCACAGGCTTACATGTAGCTCCTGCTCTTCAAACTTCAGATAAAAACATAGATGAAGAGGAATCATAATGAGCTATCAAAGGAGTCACAATGCTCAATAATGAATAACACAACTGGATCAATTTGTCAAATTATTTCTGATAAATTACCGTTCAAAGCGTCAAAGTAGTCTCCACCATAGTCCTGATTAGGTGAAGTAAGGAACTTCGTGGGGATATTGGTCTGCGACGATGGCACAATGAGATTGTTCTGCGTGCCAATGTTGACCTTTTCCACAAGCATCCTCCAGTCTGCAGGTTGCCCAGCCTCCGTACCCTGACTAATAACACCAGGCGGCTGCTGTTGGGGATAGGCTCGAGTGTGCACTGAAGGACGAGGGGAGAGCTCCCGCTCAGCTTGGGTTAGAAGAGCGTTGTTGTGACGATGGTCTAGAAGCTGTAAAAAAATGGAGATAAATACAATTGAAACAAAGCTGTCACAATTTGAAAGAAAATGTACATAATAACTTCATACATACCTATCCGGGTAGACCGAAAGGACAAAGCACCATACTTTCAATTGTGACACACATTGCCTCTTCCATATTCATTTGCCAAATATAGCTCTTTCAGTTGCTGTCTTTTAAAATTAAAATTTGTTTCACTCGAAAAAATATGAAACTTTTTTTATAGACAATGTAGCCACTCGAGGATATTATGTGTTGACACATCAAAGCCAAAAATGCAATTAAAATAGACAATATAATAAATTAAATTGAAAAAAAATTAAGTTTCAACTGATAAAACTATAACAAACGATCTATAAGTGGAAAAATTCTTCGAAGAAAGTGGCAACACAAGATGCATTGAGTAAATCAAATATCTCATTAAGAATAACCAAAAACACATGATCTATAGTCTCATCCTCCACAATACCCATTCTGTGTGACCTCGGCCACTCAGGTAGGAGCCTCGCTTGGTGCTTAGAGCCTCGCTTGGTGCTTGGAGCTACGCTGCGAGCTAGGCGACATATCCTAGCGAACCAACACACCGCATACTATCGCAATGGCCACACTGCACGCTTCGCGCCACGCTACATGGCTATTAGTCACCTAGTGAGTCTCCTAGCGAAGACGTATTGGTTAATTTTATTGTGTCACCACCGCAATTCTTTGTAGAGAAGTTGAAACTCTCCACTCCATACTTCTAGATAAATTAATATTATGCACCCAACATGTTCGAATTTGAGATGTTCGAAGTAGCTTTCTGGTTAGTTTTGAGAGTGGCATCGTTTGTTGACTCAACCGCTCCCAAATGTCAAATGAATTTGTGCGAAGCGCTTTGGTGTGGCCAAGCCTGAAGTCACCTAGTCTATTAATCACGTAGCACCTAGCTTAGCACTTTGTGAAGCACTTTGGTGTGGCCTTAGCCTAAAGGTGACTAGCCACCATGCAGTGGTTTATCTTTGAACATGATTGACACTTCCATCTTGTCCATTCTCACTTTAGAAATAAACAAAAGACTTATGAACCATTCTCAGACCATCCTCACTTATATATGAATACTACACGCATAAATCTACATTCCACCTAAACCGAATGTGTTAGTATCACTTATCAGAAGTTTCTTTGTAGTTCTTCTTTCTTTGGTAAGTTTTCTGCGATTTTATTTCTAAATATGGTTTTCTAAACATATGCAGATGGTTCTCTATCTTGGACCTTGGTATCATGCCCAAATAAAAGTCATAAAGTAATAGTTACATGCTACTTCCATATCTGAAATTGAACCAAAACATACAAGGCCAGCGCAGTGCTTGTGTAATACCAAGACCAACTTACCATATTATCGTCGGTCTGCACGGCCACCGAGGATGGCCTCCTGGGTCTCTCCAGCTTGTTGGAGTAACGCTCCTCACCCATCCAGCCACCTGCAGGGCTGAGGAAAGACTGCATGTGGCTGGGAGGGAAGTGGTGCGGGGACTGCAGTTGATGCGGGAGGAACTGTCCGCCATCCTGAACATTGCTAGATGTGATGTTGCTGTTGATACGAGAATCCAAGAACTGGTTCCTTCCCGGGTGGGCTCGCTCATGGTTTTGCTGCTGTTTGGCCAGGGCATGAAGGTTTTTTTGCTGGAAATATTAATTTATTTTATTTTAATTATTTCAGTCACACAGCTTAGAAGACTAATATACTCGTACTTTAATATTGGGTTTTCAGAAAAGTATCTCTAGTATGCTGAATGCATATTATTATGAAAGGTTTAGCGCATTTTTTCACCATTGCTTACTCAAATAGCTTGAGCGCATTTTTAAACATTTTGTAGATAGAACAAAAGAAGTTGATTTCTCAGTGCTTGGTGTTTTTTCACAACTGCAAAGGAAAAAATGCGACACTAACCAAATACGACATGTACGATGTACAGTGATGATACAGTAAATGATCGTGTGTGTCAAATGTGGTTTGAAAAAAACCACTCAAAGATAAGTGTCCACTCTGGAAGGCCGATTATGATGACCAAATCAAAAATTTGATCGAGAATAATCAGCATTCTTCGATACAATAGATTGCCGAGATACTGAAAATCGTCACCAATATTGCAAGAACATGTAACTCGATTTTTTGGTATAAGTAACTATCTTCATGTTTTGTCATCTCTTGTATTGACAGATTTTTGCATTAACACATATATTTATTTTCAACGCGGAACGCATTTATTCGTAACTGCAATACCAAGTGACGTATTTATTTTATTATATTTTTGCAGAAAAATCGTTTTTGTCTCCCCTGTAAAATTTAAGCAATCCTAAATATGTGTTCCTGCAGTATCGGCAACGAAATATTAAAAACCATTGTCCAGTAGCATTTTGTGAAGCTTGATTTCATGACATTTGGTCTAAAAATACGAAATTAATTTCATTAGTCAGAAAAATCGTAGGAGCTGTATAAAAAGGTGTATGGATGTAAAACAATCGAAAGGTGAGTCACTATAGGAATGTCGGATGCTCTCTTCTCTGGCTACCCCAACAGGGAGACGGCGTGATGTTATGTATGTGTTGCTATTAAGCATCCTGTTATTATCCTTCCAGGTTCATTCATGACAACATTAACCTGTCCAGCATGTGAGGAACCACTCCAAACTGGAGCTGCAAATTCCGCTGTTGACCCGAAAAGTGCAATTATTATTATACATCATTGCCGGGCCTCGCAGTCGAGGATCCCCTCGCCACTTCAACGTCAGTCCTGAACCGTTCTCCCACGTCAATCGTGTGATCTTCTGTGAGAGACCAATCCGATCCTGGAAGCGCATTCCCTCCCGCAAATGCCACAGACATATGGACCCTGCTGAGCCGCCTGGCCATGTTGACGCATGTTCGCAGCGCGCAGACTGTTTCTCATACGTCTAGCCGCTGAGACGCCATCAGCCCGAGAAAATACGGCTCTCCACACCTCACGGTCCCAAGCCACCTGCTCCCAGTCCTCAGGCGCCTCGCACAAAGTAAGCAACTCTCGCAGACTGTCCTTATAGCGCTTCCTCTGCCCACCAACTCTTCGCTTGCCCACCACTTCCCCGTACAAGATGCGCTTTGGGAGTCTGTGATCGCCTATGCGTATCACATGCCCGGTCCACCGCAATTTCGACTTTACAACCATATCCTCTATAGGTTTACAGTTGGAGCGTTGCAGGACCGAAACATTTGTGACACGATCACTCCAGTGGATCTGAAGAATTCGGCGAAGGAAACGCTGGTGGAACATTTCGAGGCTTTGAGTGTGCGTTCTATAAGGAACCCAAGTTTCAGACCCATAGAGAAGCGTGGGGATTATTATTATTAGGACATACGATGCACCATAATTTGCCTAACGCAACACACACAATTCCAATTGAAGAGAACCAACTGCAATTGACTAGATAAGCTCTCACATTGGCCAGGTACTCCCTGTACTCCTTCTGCCTGCGCTGCAGCAGCTGCTTCCTCCTCTCGGAATAGAGGCCCAGTCCCAGGAACACATCTCCCTGACCCTGCGGGGGACGGGTGTTCAAAGCCAGTTCCGGGTGGTTTGGGGAAAACTCCCCGGCACGTAACATCCCCACCGATGGACCGCAGCACTTCTGGAATGGTTCAAATATTAGACATGTTTATATATTATTTACAGTTAAGGCATTAACATTGTGGAGGTTTAACAAATTACGTTTATGTTTTAGAATCATATCCTTTGACACTTTGACTTCCCTTATTTTAAGTTTCATTCACTTGTTCCGGCCATTCTTTCCTCGATCATCCTCAGCCACGAATCCCACTTATGCTTGCATCAAAAATTTGTTTAACGTATTTTGTCACCCATCCGTTCAACATACTCAAATTACCTTAACCCTTTGCACTCGAATGCCGCCATAGAGGCGGCATGCATGGTTTGCCGTATTACTTGAGTGTCGCCGCTATGGCGCCAAGAAAATAAAGTCTTATTTCTCAATATTTTTAATATATTGGGATTTTCAGTTTTCAATATTATTTAACCAAGGATCTTATTAGTACAATTAAATAATAATAAGTTAAGGAATTTGATTGAGTAATGTAGATAACGATATTTTGATTGAGTAATGTAGATAACGATATTTTGATTGAGTAATGTAGATAACGATATTTTGATTGAGTAATGTAGATAACGATATTTTGATTGAGTAATGTAGATAACGATATTTTGATTGAGTAATGTAGATAACGATATTTTGATTGAGTAATGTAGATAACGATATTTTGATTGAGTAATGTAGATAATGATATTTTGATTGAGTAATGTAGATAACGATGTTCTGCAGATAACGATATTATTCCTCGCACTTGAGGAGGCGAGATAGCAACACAAAATACCACTCTCAACACACAATGGAATTTGTTTGGAGACAAACAAGTCCCAAGGGCGACACGTGTACTTTCCTAGCATATTATTACCGTAAGAGCTAACTGTGCTGAGAAATATATTTCAATGTGTACTGCACTGGCATGTTGCGGTCACATTTCAATAACTATAGGAGTCTCTAAAATGGTGGGGGAAACTCTTTTTTTGGAAGATGGAGGGTTGTGTCATAAACTCTTATATACTTTATAAAGTTTCCAAGGAAGAAAACAATGAAAAACCGATGACACATTTGAAATTCGATCAATTATCGTTGAGGAGATACTCGATTTCGACGACGCTCTGCTACCTCCCTACAGAAGACCGACTTATAAATAAATTGCATATTCTACGTTCTGGAACTAAGAAGGACTGCGCAGTATGTTACAATAGAAAAATTCCGGGTGGAAGAAAAGAAACACGATTATATTGCGAAACATGCCAAAGTAAATCTGGACTTCACTTTGGGGATTGTTATGTAAAATACCATACAATGAGAAACTTCAAATAATCAATTTTCATATCCATTCTATTCCTTACATACCTATTTTACCAAAACAAAATTTAAAAATATTTTTAAAAAAAGTTTTTTTATTTTTATAAACTTAATTACTCGTATATTTCAACGTAAATGTTTTTTTTTCTTAAACAAGGCTTCGATTTGGCAGTAGGCACATAACAAAAAACTTTCGAGTGCAAAGGGTTAATATGCTTTTTCTTCACCCTGCTTAACACATCAATTTTTTAGATCACATTCATCCTTAATGACATTCCTTATTCTATCATATATCGTCATACCAGATGTGCACATATTTCCACTACTTTTAATCAGCTCCATTCATTTAATTTTCCATGTCCATATTTTACTCCTATGTGTAAATATTGATACTTATACGCTGTTGTCAATCATAATTTTAGCAGGTATTGCTTGACTTGAATATTGTCAATACCTCTTGACAATATTCAAGTCAAGTAATACGTGCTAAGATAAATCTATCAAAGAGCAGAATTTTTCAACTCACTCTAACTTTCATCGTACCCACAAATATTGCATTATTTCTCTTTCCACTCTTTTCAATTACCATGGCTGTATTTTGCAACATTCACTGCGGCGGGTTTATTGCCTGGTGACAATCTCTTCCAACCAACCAGACACAAGTAAATGAAGCAAGTTACATGGTTGCATTAATAATTCAAATGACTATACATCCCCACGAAATCCATAAACACATATGTGAGCATATGCCCACGAACCTCACAAAGACAGACAATCACCCGAACATTATTTTTCATATAAAGTGAGATCATCAATCAAAAGAAAAGAAAGGGATGATGGAGAGGAAAGGAAAATAAAAATCAGGAAAAATGGAGCGTTGAACTGAAAAGGCCAATAAACAATCTCTATTTGAGTGTAGCGCTAATCCATGATTGGAAAGACGCTGAAAATTTTCAGCGAGATAAGAGGGGGCGGCGGGACAGTTAAGGATATTATACAATAGAAACTGTTTGTGAATTTGGCGTATATTTCTTACATTCAACACGTTCAATGCCTTCTGGTATGAAGTTATATGATCGTACTTTCGTAGGTTGAAAATAAATCTTAGACTTCCTTGTTATCGGCATACAACAGTTCACATATATTCCTATTTGACATTTCTATGACACCCAATAATAATAACCTCAGGAGATAGGAGAACACCTGGGTCTAATTAATTCTTTTCCATGTCAGGACCATCAATTATGCCACATGTTTCCACTGTGAGGCAACAGAGATCACCCTATCATTCACAAGAATCAGTTCCTGCCCAGAGCACGTGGTCCTGATGTTCAGACATACTAGCATGTGTTGCGAGTTCATTATTCCACAATTCAGTGCTACTTTCGTTCAAGAAACTCCATCTCTGCATGCTCATCTTGCATATCTATGAACCACATGAAGCAATCTATTATTTTAAAAAAAAAAACATTCGCATTTTTATTTTCGTTCTTCCGACAACTTTATATATGTTCGAAGGTGTATATTTATTGATTTTTTATAAGCAATCGAAATTAAAACTAAACAGAGCCTGCAAATGACAAGGAAATATCTAAGCATTTGGGTCAAGTATCACTGGAATCTAAAAGGATTCCAGATGGAGACAAGTTCACGCTCCAGCTCGGCAATTTAACAATTGAAGTCACGGATCCCAGTGATGTCACCATTTTTACAGATGGCATCTCTCGCTACAAATGCTAATCAAATTCATCTCATTTAAACTCATCAGATAGATGCATCATTAGATGTCGTAAAATCCCACTGCTCTGTATTAAGAATAATATACACATTCTGTATTTGCATGATATGCTAAAACTAAATTAACAACAGACATACGAGTAATTCAGTGAAATCTCTCTTCTTTGTGATATACGCCTTTTAGCTCGTAACCATTGTCAGTGAGTCTTAAAAACTGTCTTCTAAACTAGTTCCATTGGATGATCTATAGTAAAAGAGTTTCTCTGCTTCTAGTTTCATAGCCATTAAAATATCTATAGCCCAGTTAAATTTTTTTGTAGATATAAGGTGGCATTTTTTATTTATGCAAAAGTACGCTTAACACATTTACTGCGTCTAACGCGGCTCCCGTGTCCATGCAAATATTTTGTATGGACACGGGAGCCTTGAATGTTTAGTGCACTCATAAATGTCTCCCGATAAGGATTAGTCGCCGGTTTCATGTGTTTTGAAGACACGAAGGAATACACTTGTATATGATGTTTCAATAGAAAGTAGAATTTGATTTTTAACAAAGTTATGGGTTTTCAAAAATTCGCGTATTTTCAGCATCTCTGTATGACATTAAGTATTTTGTAAGCAGTGAACGTGTTAAGTGAAAAAACTGTCTCTCTTTAATGTCAATAATTTTAAAAACTCTCATAAAAAACTGAAACTTGTTCATATGGTATACTAGTATCATAAATTTAGATAAGATCATCCAAAAGAAGGTTGTCTTCAAGCGCATCCTAAAGCTGCATAAACCACCTACACCTCAAACACTTAGGCCGAGGCCACACCAAAATGCTTCATTATGCCCTAAGCTAGATTTTACGTGACTCGTATACTAGGTGACTTCATGCCTGGCCACACCAAAGTGCTACGCATAAATTCATTTGACAGTCGGGAGTGGTTGAGTCAACACGTGATACCACTCTCAAAACTAACCAATTTCATCACAACTTACCATCTTTATTTACTTTCTGTGCAAGTTCATTCCAAAGTGATTTTATTACAGGTACATTTTTGTATAATTTGCTCGATGGGTTCCACAAAGGCTCCCTTTTATACACAGCTGTCATTAAAACTTCTGCCATCTTGTAAATTAACAAAACACGTCTGTTCGCTCGGAGATTCACTCGGTGACAAATCGTCATGAAAAGTGGCGCGAAGCGTGCAGTGTGGCCACTGTGATAGTATGCGGTACGTTGGTTCGCTAGGATATGTTGCCTAACTCGCAACATAGCTCTAAGCATCAAGCGAGGCTCCTTCCTGTGTGGCCACGGCCTTAGAGAAAGACAATTCTATGCCACATGACCAGAAACGGCAAAAGTCCTGTTATAATACCCCGTTCAATCAATTTATTTGATGAAGATGAAATCGACCCCAAACTTCTATCTTTCCAGAGAAACATCCCTAAGACACAGATTCGAAAGATAAAATGGAGATATCTCATTCAGGGACTTGAATACAAAGAGACCAAGTTTCGAATCGATCCGTTTGCGAGACTCGAGTCAATTAAATCGAATTTTAAACCAATAGACCCTCGAAAATTGCCCCAAAGTGCTCCTCAAATATATATGAGCAGGGTCAGTAAGAAATCCAATATCAACTCCAGTTAGTGGCTCTTCTGAGTTGCATTTAATAAATTCAAGAACACATCGCTCTTGAATTCAAGAACACAGTCCTCTTACCCTCAACAATCTGGTGAAGTTTACGGAGTTCCCGTCATCGCCTGACTTTGTGGTGAGTTTCCCATCCTTGGAGGAGGTCTCAGAGGAGCAGCTGTGGTAGTTCTCATACTCCAGGGAACCATCACCGTCCGAAGGTGCTGGGATCTGGAAGTGAATAATCACAATTGTTAAAATGGTGGGATGCAAAATTGCCTTAAACAGTGAATCCTTAACTGTTTCAGAATTTCACCAACAAACTTGAGATGAATTGACCACATTGTGAGAATAAGTTCCGATTTTTTTTTTCATCCTTCTTTTAAAGCTCCACAAGGGAGCATAGGGAGGCCACCAGTCTTCTCCGTTCAGAGTGGTCTTGGGCGGTGTTGGTAATCTCTCTCCACGACATTCCTAACGCTCTGACTTCCTTGTCATAGGAACGGAACACCTTGCTTAACTAGTACACATTGCTTCTAAAAACTTTAATATCTCTATAAATATAACAAATACTGGGTTCAGATTTTAGGTATTCCTCCATAATACATGTACGCATCGAATGAAAAAAATAATATTAATAATAATTTGCACTTATCGGCCACATCAGATATTTTGTGAAAATCGGGAATAAATTCACCAATACAATCAAACGTGTGCCAGTGTGTGACGTAGGTATATTCATTCTAAAAAAAACGCTATGGATGAGGAAGCGACGCTATTCACGTCTCACTCTCACTCTACTTCGTTATATGGGAACGCAAAAAATAGAATCTCAGTTCGGTCGCTTCTCTCGTTTAGTAGCCAGCCGGCTTTCGTTCGAGGTGGTCACTTCGCCCGGTTTGTGAACGTCGTTCGATGTTTTTTTTTTCATGTTTTCAGCAATTACATTTCCATTATTATCACTTTTGACTTCAAGTTTAATTAATTTAAGCGATTGGCTATGAATATTCTTATTTTAAATAGCTTATTTTTACATGTGTATTGATGTGTATTGAATACACAGCACCGAAACGCGCGGATTTTTTTAGCACAGGAAGGGAAAGGTTAATTCAAATTGCTTGAGCAGTTTTTTCGCATCATTTTGAAGATGAAACAAAATAATCTTTTTTTTGTCACTTTTTTTTACTACACCAAACAACCAAAAAATGTGCACAGTGTATGATAACGATGCAGTAAGCAATCGTGTGTGTCTAATGTACTTTAAAAATCCGTATTAGCGATACGACACTGGATAATGGAAACCACTCTGGAAGACCGATTACCACTGATGACGACCAATTCACGGCTTTGGTCGTCATCAGTGGTAATCGGTCTTCAAGATCGATCAGGAATAACCAGCGTTCAACGACACGAGAGATTGCTGAAAATATCGAAAACCCACCGTACATAGTAAACATACATACATACGTACCATCACACCATTTCCCGTTGGGGTAGGCAGAGAGGAAAGAGCGCCATACCTTACTAACTCGACACACATCATTAGCCTATTTCTAGTTTGAGTGTGTAGAACAGAACGAATGAATGAAAAAAGACTAGCAAAAAAAATATACAGTGCTAATGTGAGTGGTGGACGTGGTAGAGGAAGACCTAGGAACACATGGCTGGATCAAATAGAACAGATCTTGAAAAAAGGTAAAGTGAGAACTATAAATAATAGAAGATTGTGCATGCCGAGGTGTATTTTTTATTTATTTTACACATGACAAGAAATATACATAATTTGCGATAAAAACAACAGGTAATTTAATTTGGACACACAATTTTAATGGATCTGGGTTTGTTGCCTTTCCTTTGTCGTTCCCCAGTAAACTAGGTTTTTGCCTGTATCTCACTGAGGACATGTATGAATGTGGAGGAGTCAAAAGTTGTGTGCTTGGATAAAAAAGTATAGAGTTCTCATCTCTCTGCTAACCCAACAGGAGCCACAGCGTGACGTTATCTATTAATATACTCGTATATTGTTCCTGTATTAAAAATCGTACTTTTATTAAACAATTTGATTGCACTTAATGAATATATATTATTCCTGTATTCAAAATCGTACTTTTAACAAACAATTTGATTGCACTTAATGAATATATATTGTTCCTGTATTAAAAATCGTATTTTTAACAAACAATTTGATTGCACTTAATGAATATATATTGTTCCTGCATTAAAAATCGTACTTTTATCAAACAATTTGATTGCACTTAATGAATATATATTGTTCCTGTATTAAAAATCGTACTTTTATCAAACAATTTGATTGCACTTAATGAATATATATTGTTCCTGTATTAAAAATCGTACTTTTATCAAACAATTTGATTGCACTTAATGAATACATATTGTTCCTGCATTAAAAATCGTACTTTTATCAAACAATTTGATTGCACTTAATGAATATATATTGTTCCTGTATTAAAAATCGTACTTTTATCAAACAATTTGATCGCACTTAATGAATATATATTGTTCCTGTATTAAAAATCGTACTTTTATCAAACAATTTGATTGCACTTAATGATTTAATTAAATTCTGTTTCAATATTTTAATCATAAAATACATCTTACCCCTCCTAAAAAATATTCATATTAATTTAAATGTTTCAATGGAGATCTGTTATCTGTGCTTTCACCGAAAGGGATATATGACTTGATATGTATGTGACAATGGTGACACTAACGATTAAAAAAAAGTAAATATTATTTTACGATTATGAAATAATAAATGGCGCGGGTTGGGTAAGCAAAATAAGAAATTAACTTTAAATCACGGTATGTTTAAAAAAACAGCTCCCACCCATATTCAGACATTAAGCAACACTGTAATTTGAGGTAACTATCAAAAGTTGCTTGATTAAAATTATTCATGAACATACAGTGAAACCCCGTTTTCACGTTTTTGAAGGGACTGTTAAAAAAAAGCATAATTGAAGGGAAAACGTAGATTCGGGGTTAGAAAAAAATTTAAAATTATTTTTTACTTAGATAATCACGCAAATCGGAAAACTTTTTTCAATCGATTTGCGATTTTTTATTATCGTAGCCAAAGTTGTAATGGGTATCCCCAAATCACGCGTGAAACACGTGAACCAACGAGTTCATTCACTTTTTCGAGAATTTTCCTTTTCTCTTGAATCGATAATGTTTTTCTTAGCTGAGACATTATTTGAAAGGATTCAACAAAAAATTAAAAGAAATGAAAAAAATGTAAATCGACATACGAAATACACGACAATTGACAATTGAAATTGTATGTACACGACCTACACGTTTAAAACACAAGCACAGATTGACCAAATATATCATACAGTCTGCCTGCCTCTGATTCGCTAAATTTCCCACCAATTGCCTCGTATAACACGACTCGTGTAACCTTGACCATGAGCGCTGCAGGTGCACACGTGTCTTTAAATAGAAACAACATATTTCTGCTTCCTAATATTCATTTCAAATATTTTAAATCGTCGCGCATTTAATTAAATATGTTTATAGATTGATTTGCATTTTAAATATTTCAAACGTAAATCGCGGGAAATAAAAACGAATAAGCGGGTACTAAATGTACTCAAATAAAACGGGATTGAAAAAATTTTACGCAAATAGCGGGAAAACGTGAATTCCGGGCACGTAAAAACGGGGTTTCACTGTACACTCGTAAAATATTTAAACAACTGTTTAACCTTTCCCTTCCTGTGCGAAAAAATCCTCGCGTTTCGGTGCTGTGTATTCAATACACATGTAAATGTGAGCTTTTAAAATCGGAAAAATAAGAATATTCAATGCCAATCGCTTAAATTAATTAAATTTGAAGTCAAAAGTGATAATAATTTAAATTAAATTGCTGAAAACGTGAAAAAACCATCGGCCGACGTTCACAAAACGGGCGAAACGATCACCTCAAACGAAAGTCCGCACGCTACTGAAGCGAGCGAACTGAGATTATATTTATTGCGTTCCCATATACCGAAGTTGAGTGAAAGTGAGACGTGAATAGCGTCGCTTCCTTACCCATAGCGGTTTTTTAGAATGAACATACCTACGTCACACCCTGGCACACGTTTGATTGTATCGGTGAATTTATTCCCGATTTTCACAAAATATCTCTGATGTGGCCGATAAGTGCTAATTATTATTAATATTATTTTTTTCATTCAATGCGTAAATGTATTACGGAGGAATACCTAAAATCTGAACCCAGTATTTATTATATTTATAGAGATATTAAAGTTTTTAGAAGCAATGTGTACTAGTTACACATCACAGGGAAGGAAGGGTTCAATAAGTTCTTGACAACTCACCTGATGGATGACACAAGTGTCGAAATATATTGTGATTTGTAATAAAGTTGAATAAAACAAATTAACATTGTTTTAATTTTATATAAAATTATTTTTGGTAATTTAAGTCCGACGTCACGGAAGAAAGAAAATAACTCGCAGCGCGGTCAATATATTGTGGAAATCGCTTACCACGAAATCATGGGGACAAAAATATTTTTTCGTGTTAAAAGAATTATACGAAAAAAATCCCCATTTGAATTGCAAACATCATGTTTTCCATTAACAGAGATCCTGATATTGGAAAATTCTGAGACCCAGCTTGTTTGAACCAAACAAGCGGTGCAGTCTCCAAATCTTCGTGTTTAGGCCTTCTCATCCGTTTCCTATCCGGCTCGAACATACTGCGCTCAAACGTTTCAGTAAGTTAGTCTCTATTCTTTATGATTGTTGATAAAGTCGAATTAGCGATTCCGAACTTTTTACAAATTTGTCTTTCCTGCCATTGCAGTGTTCTTTCCTGCCACTGCAGTATTTCATCACCGCTACTTTCCTGCCATTGCAGTGTTTCATCGAACACAAAATTCACCACTCAAGACATGTAACTCAATTCAATAATAAAATGTAACTAAAAAATAAAATATTTAGACTGGCTACAAAATAAGATGTTTTGCCTGCCGACGGATAATCACATTTGCTAACAGCGGTAGATATGACCAACCTAAGGCGTGCGTTTATTTTGACATGTCGGTCTAGTCGATATGTGTACACAGGGAGTCATAAACAGTAAAACAATTTGACGTCTACACTGCAGACGGTACATTTGTTTTGTTCTTCAAAGATGTGAAATAGTTTCGTGTTAAGCGTTTTACGTGTCGTGTTAAAAGAAAAATAATATATGAAATTACGTAGCATTTTGTCGGGACTAAAATATTATTTCATGTTAATTGATTTTTCCCGTTAAGCGTTTTCGTGTTAAGCTACTTCCACTGTACTTCTAAAGCGGCTTAAGGCCTGGATTGCAAACAGCCATGCAAGTTACTATTGCGGAAAACTTCGAATGCAGCGAAACTATCCTTCGACGCCATTAGTTCGTAGCTGTCAATCGTTCCGAAGATGAACCGGTTGAATGGATATTCCTTCAGAATGGAAATCCCTTCGGAATGGAGATCCCTTCGTAATGGAGATCCCTTCGTAATGGAGATCCCTTCGAAATGGAGATCCCTTCGTAATGGAGATCCCTTCGTAATGGAGATCCCTTCGAAATGGAGATCCCTTCGTAATGGACATCCCTTTGGAATGAATATCCCTTAGAAAATTCGTTATTTGTAAAATTGTTTTAATTAACAATACAAAAAATGTTACGATTGTATTATGTATTAAAATAAATAAAAAGCATCGTATCTTGTATATGACAGTCTCACAAAACATATTATTAACTTTTAGAAGTAGCCTCACAATATCATTTATTATTTATACAAATTGAACTGGAAAAAAACTCGAATTAAGCACACATAATTTCCTCCTCGAATGGACAAACCCAACATAAATTATTGATATTGACACAAAGTCAAACGTTTATGCTCAACATCGAAATATCCCATAAGGATACAGGACCGAATTCCACAAAAAATATATAATACAATACATGTTATATACTGATTTGATATTAACAATTAATTCTTAAAGAATATATACTATACTTAACAGATTCGGTCTAAATAAACATAATTCTTCATTATATCAAAGGTTTCCATTTAAACTTTGTTGACTCCATAATAGAATACACCCGGTTTTTTTTTGCACGGGAGATTCGTTCCAGAGACTCCCGAAGAAAAAAAAAACGTGTAAAAAAAAAGATCTAATGAACATATAAAATTTGGTAATTACTTAAAATCAACTGTAAATATACATTTCTCGAATTCAAAAATAAATTGAAATATTTATTTATTTATGGTATACATAAAAATATTTTTGCACGTCCTTCGTGACAGACTCGATGTTGACGAATGCTAGTGGCGCCCCTTTACACATCGATCAATAAGTCTCGGGACTAACTACTAAAACAACATTCCGTGTAGAACGATTTATCTTTGGTTTCAAAATAGGCGTTAGTTTCGGCAATCACTTCTTCGTTGGAGCCAAATATCTTTCCCTGGAGCATCTTTTTGAGGTCTGCGAACAGCCAATAGTCGCCGGGGGCCAAATCTGGAGAATACGGTGGGTGCGGAAGCAATTCGAAGTTCAACTCATGCAATTTGGCCATCGTTACCATCGACTTGACACGGTGCATTGTCCTGATGAAAGAGAACCTTTTTTCTTCTTCATATGGGGCCGTTTTTTGCAATTTCTGCCTGCAAACGCTCCAATAACGCTATGTAATATTCGCTATTGATGGTTTTTTCCTTTTCAAGGTGATCGATGAATATTATACCATGCGCATCCCAAAACACGGAGGCCATAACCTTCCCGGCCGACTGTTGAGTTTTTGGTCGCTTCGGACGAAGTTCACCGGCTGCTCTCCACTCAGCTGACTGCCGATTTGATTCCGGAGTATAGTGGTGGATCCAAGTTTCATCCATTGTCACATACCGACGCAAAAACTCATGTTTATTTCGCGTAAACAGTGCCCAACATCGCTCTGAATCATCGATGCGTTGTTGTTTCTGTTCCATTGTGAGCAAACGCGGCACACATTTCGAAAAAAACTTTTTCATGACAAAATGTTCATGCAAAATAGTGTAAACACTACCAAATGATATCTTGAGGATGTCAGCTTTTTCACGCAACTTTACTTTGCGATTTTCCATCACGATTTTGAGGGTTTTTTTTTATGTTTTCTGGTGTAACAGCCTCATTTGGACGACCAGGGCGTTCAGCATCATTTGTGTCTGTACGACCGCGTTTGAAATCAACATACCATCGAAAAATGGTCATTTTCGACGGAGCAAAGCCCGGATAACACTTTTCAAGCCATCGTTGAGTTTGAACGGTATTTTTTCCCATTAAAAAGCAATGTTTTATCAACACACGAAATTCGAGTTTTCCCATTGTTTTGAAAATAGCAAAAGTAGCGTCACTAAAACCACTGTAACTCGATGAACACAATGTCGGAATGTCATGAAAGTTTGGCACGTAACTTCTAAAGGTTGGTACTAACTGAGAATGGTATGGATTTGTTATTAGAGGCGCCATCTGTTGGTTAGTCCCGGGAATTGTTGATTGATACGTTATGTCTGGGAGACATCCCGCTGACATCTCAATATAGGCGACCGTGCAACGCAATTTATTTTTATAAATATTTAGATTTTTTTTTAAACCGTGTTAAAACAAAAAATCTGTATGATATAAATATTTAGTTCGTTTTCTTGGACCGTATTATTTCGAAACCGTGCAAAATAAACCATGTGTACTTAATGATAAATTGCTTCGTTATCCCACAAATTACATTAATCCCCGTTGCAAGAGACTCTCTTAAGGTGGAATGATCCCGGTTTGTTATAACATTTCCCTTCCTGTGCTGAAAAAATGCGCGCGTTCCGGTGCTGTGTATTCAATACACATGTAAAAATGAGCGATTTAAAAGCGGAAAAATAAGAATCGTTTAAATTAATTAAATTTGAAATCAAAAGTGATAATAATTAAAATTTAATTGCTGAAAACATGAAAAAAAAAACATCAGCCGACGTTCACAAAACGGGCGAAACGACCGCCTCAAACGAAAGCCCGCGAGCTACTGAAGCGAGCGAACTGAGATTATATTTCTTGCGTTCCCATATACCGAAGTAGAGTGAGAGTGAGACGTGAATAGCGTCACTTCCTCACCCACAACAATTTTTAGAATGAATATACCTACGTCACACACTGGCACACATTTGATTGTATTGGTGGATTTATTCCCGATTTTCACAAAATATTTATGATGTGGCCGATAAGTGCTAATTACAAGGCATATCCAGAAAGTAAGTATACTGAATTTTTGTAGGTTACAATTTTTTTTATTTAAACAAAAAAATTACGTGGTTACCGTAGTACATATGTAAGCTATTTTTCGACATAGTCGCCATTCCTCTCAATGCAGGTGGTGAAGCGGGGTATCAACTTTTTGATGCCTTCCTCGAAGTAGTTTCCCGCCAACCCCTCCGTCCACTTTTCCACCTCCTCCTTTACCTCCTCGTCGGTTGAAAACCTTTTTCCACCCATGTGCAGCTTCAGGGAGATAAAGAGATAGTAATCTTAAGGTGCTAGGTCAGGGGAATGCGCGGGATGGTTCAGGACATCCCATTTAAACGAGGCGAGCAGTTCCTTCGTGGCGTTGGCCGTGTGTGGGCTTGCATTGTTGTGCAGCAGGCAGACTCCCTTTGTCAGCATGCCTCTCCTCTTGGTCTGAATCGCCCTCCGCAATTTTTTTAGGGTCTCACAGTGTCTTGCAGAGTTGATGGTCTCCCGTTGAGGCATATATTCAATTAAAATTATGCCTTGACAGTCCCAAAACACGGATGCCATGATTTTCTTGGCTGAAATTGTGGTTTTGAACTTTTTGGCGGAGGGTGAAGAGGTGTGACGTGACCATTTTTAAACTCGCGACACCACTTGTACACACTCGTACGATTCATAGCTTTATCACCATATGCAGTTTTCACCTCATTATAAACCTCAACCGGAGGTTTTTCCTTCCAAACGAGATAACGGATGACGCCGCGTATTTCGCACTTGGCGGGAGATCGGATTGACATTTTTCACGAAACATGTTGTCGCATCGACACTTCTCAACGTACTGACGTTGCGGAGGGGAAGGGGTCGTTGCGGAGGGGAACCGGTCTCGTTGCGGAGGGGAAGGGTCAGGCTACACGGAAGTGTAGCCAACATGTCGAAAATAAAATCCATCCGGTCGTGAGAGCCTCAGTACACTCACTTTCTGGATACGCATAGTATTATTAATATTATTTTTTTCATTCAATGCGTAAATGTATTACGGAGGAATACCTAAAATCTGAACCCAGTATTTATTATATTTATAGAGATATTAAAGTTTTTAGAAGCAATGTGTACTAGTTACACATCACAGGGAAGGAAGGGTTAAAGCAGAGATAAAATATTACATACGTCACAGTTATACAAAACAATGAATTAAGAAACATACGTATATAAAACGATTTAGCTCAAATAAAACAGTAATAACCGACCAAAGAAAGCAAAAAAATATTTTGAAATGTAGCATCACTCCACCTGATAAGAGCTTCGGGATAGGGGGTAGAAACACTTGTAGTGGAGATTAATGAAATTAGTGGAAAAACAAAGAAATTTACTGATCATTATTTATGCTTTTGTTTACGTATAATAGTTATAAATAGTATGTAAATCTGGCGGACCTATTGCTAGACATCAATTTCTTCCATCCAACTAGCTTATCTTAGATACTATACATTAAGTTAATTTAATCCATGAAAGATTTTACAAAAAAAATATATATATATTATATATATTTAAATTTAATCAAAAAATATTTATTTCTGAACTATAATGGTGAAACTAAAGGAAAGTAATTCTTTTAAGATAAGGAAGAGAGATAAAGGAAAATAAGGATTAAATCTGTGGCGTTATGGCAGAAGTTGATACTCGTATGTCCGTTTTACCTTAATTTACAGGAGAAGCAATATAAACTTTGATAAGCTGTCAAAATCGGTACAAATAAGCATTTTTTAAGGTTTTCCAAATAATACATATTTTGTTTGGATAATGACTGACACACCAAGTTTTGCCACAACATGCTGAGAAATATTTTCTATAAATTGGGAGAATAAACACAAAATGACAAAAAACGGACATATCAACTTTTGCCATAACGACACAGAAATGATATTCCGCGAAAAATTTGATTCAACTTGAGATACGGTATGATAGACTATCCCAAGTGATCGAGTACGATTTTCAGTCAGTCCATGGATGAAAGACGCTTGTTTGTATTGGTTTATTGTGTGCAAGCTGATGCACTTCAGCAAGCACACATTTTTTTACTTTTTTCTATTTTTTCTTTTATACTTATATCCATACATACCATCACGGCATTTTCCTGTCATGGTAGGCAGAGAAGACAGAGCACCAGACTTTTCTATCTCATTTCTACATTCATACACCTTATCCTACAGCTACTATTTCTCTGACTTTTTAAGTTGCCTTCATTTAAATATTTATGTTATAAGGTACATGGTCGTCGTCATCGCTGAGCCTCGTAGTCGAAGATCCCCTCGCCATTTCAACGTCAATTCAGTTGGAAAGCGATTCTCTGGAGATTTTCGTCTTTCTTTTCCTTTTCCTCCTCCTTAAGTGAGTGAGCTGTTGCACACCAGAAAACAACCGGCCACACCGGTATACAGGATTCGATGGTACACCTGAAGTGAGACGATCGGAGCACACCGGCATATTATTTTTTAAATAATAGATATGATCGAAGTCATAGGTAACTTATACCACTGAATACTAGGCGGAAAAAAATGCGTGTTATTCTAGGGAAGTAGTAGCACAGCGCGGGGTTCGAACCAAGTCCAGTGCGTTAACGCGCGGCCATGTACCTCAAGGTACATTGTACCGTTTATTTATATAAATAAATAAATACTGTCGACAAAACGTGAATGTTCTCTGGCTGTTTGATTTTAAGCCATAAATTCACGGAAACATATAGAACGCACATTTGGAACATATGGAACGCACATACATTTTACAACTCGATCACTAACATACTTGAGCATACTCGTAGTAGACGTTAAGTAAATTGTAAACCGAGTTCGATACTTGCGAGTTCGACAATATTTGTTCAAGTCGACTTGGAGTCAATAATCGCGCACAAAAGACTTTTTTAAGAAAAAAAAATTAATGACCCTCATGACCTAGTTGGTAAGACATATGTCTTTCAGCCCGGAGATTCCGAGTTAGATTCCTGCTGAAGCCCAGATTAAAAAAAAAAGATGTTCCGTCTGAATTCCACTTGAGGCCTCTTTAAAAATACTTGTATTGTACACTATCGTTGTATACAGTACAGCCTGGCGGGTTTATTGCCATGTGGCAATATTTTTCAACCAACTAGAAATATGTGAAAGAGGTTTTAAAATAAAAATGAGACTGGAATTCTTTAAAAAAAAATCTGGGTTCCAGCGGGAATCAAACCCACAATCTCCGGGTTGGGAGACAGGCGTCTTACCAACTAGGCTACGGAGGACGTCCTTTCTCCTTCTGATTGGTTGAAAGAGATTGTAATCCTTCTGCTTGGTTGGTAGAAATTATATTCACCATAAAGTAGATTTAAGGCATAACTACAAGAATAACGAGAAAAAAATATAAAAACGATTTATTCTCATAAATATTTAAATTCGAAAAACGCAGTACTTTGAACATGTAACGCGTTCTATTAAAATGAATCAAATCCGCCTTTTATCGATTTCACGTCGTCCCTCGATTTTGCCCATCAATATTAATTTTCTAAAGTCGTATTTTTCTCCACCCACTATATAGCCCGGATAGTCAATCTTCAGTGATTTTAGTCTTTAAGAGAGCTCGTTATACACCTGCTTGACGTAGTGTCTCGATGTTTTAGATACGACGAAACCAAGAAATTCCGAGTATTCTCCGATGAATACACATATCGAATGATTATAGTTTATTTAGCATTATGGTCTTCGTGATGCATCTGGTTGGTTGGAAGATATTGCCCAATGGTAATAATCCTGCCAGGTTGCAATGTATACAACGAAAGTGTAGTAAATAAATAAATACAGGTTTATTGATACAACATAGTATGTACGAGTACATAATACATTTAGACACATTTCAAGAACACATTAAAAAGAGAATACATTAAAAAACAGAAGCTATCAAAAGGTCTGGGCTCATCTAATAACATCCCTCCGGCCAAGATACACCCCACCAATATAGGAGCCCCGAGCCCAGCCACGGGGACACCAGATGTTTTTCAGCCCACACCCTTGAACATGTAGAACAAGATAAAAAACACAGAAAATAAATAGATGACAAAAAAATACATTCAAGAGAGAAGACATTAAAAGGTCCGGGTTCATCCCACAAAGATTTACCCGACCGAGATACACCCCACCAATGTAGGGCGAGCCCGACCGCAAGGGCATCGGGGGGGCTTCCATCCCACACCCCCGCATACCTAGATTAAAGAATAAATAAAAAAACAAAAACGTATGGCAGAAAACAGAAAAAAAGTAGTACAATACATTAAAATGTATGCACAACACCATAAAGTAGGTATTATAGTGTAAACCACATATATGGTAGACGCTTAATCATGCGTTGCCAAGGTTTAAGATTTAACCTGTCACGCTTAATCATGCGTTGCCAAAGCTTAGGATTTAACCTATCACGTTTAATCATGCTTGCCAAAGTTTAAGATTTAACCTATCACGCTTAATCATGCGTTGCCAAAGTTTAAGATTTAACCTAACCAAAGTTTAAGATTTAACCCATCACTGTAAAAAATTGATATCATCTTGAGAAACCCTGTATGTGCCAATTCTATTCGGTATCCAACTTCTCTATCTTGGTCAGGGTCGCTAGTAATTAGGTTTTCTAGATACAGGGTGTCCCAAAAAAGGTATACACACTTTGAATGATTTTAAATTCAGAATTTATTAAGGTATATTTAAGATTAAAGTTCCGAATAAAAGAAAGACGTCAATTTTTAAAGCTATCGAAAGTCCTCAAATCGATTGCCGTTCTGGTCCATCCACTGCTAAGGTGGAATTGGAAACATCACGAATCATCTGTTTTGTTATTTGGGCGCATTGTCTTTCAATAGTTGCTCTCAATAAATTAACTGTTGCCGGTTTGGTGCCATAAACTTTATATTTGATTAGTCCATGGGCGCGAGATTTGGGGAGTTTGGGAAGAATTCAATGCTACCTCTAAGTTCAATCCATCTGTTCGGCAAATTTTCATCAAGATAATCCCTCACATCACTATGGTAATGGCGAGGAGCACCACCTTGCTGGAAATAAAAGTCCTCCTGATTCCTCAACTACTCACGAATATATAGTAGACAAATTCTTGCAGAAAGTTCAAGTAAACGGCATGATGTTAGTGTGTATCGTTTTTTGGGATACTCTATATTTGAACCTTTCGATTTGCTTTATAAATATCGTCGTCGTTGTAGTTGAGGACCTCTTCGCCATTCCAACTACTGGCCCTTGTAGTCGTGGACCTCTTCGCCATTCCAACTACTGGCCATTGTAGTCGAGGACCTCTTCACCATTCCAACTAATGACCCTTGTAATTGAGGACCTCTTCGCCATTCCAACTACTGGCCCTTGTAGTCGAGGACCTATTCGCCATTCCAACTACTGGGCCTTGTAGTCGAGGACTTCTTCGCCATTCCAACTACTCGGCCTTGTAGTCGAGGACCTCTTCGCCATTCCAACTTCAATTCAGTTAAAGACCGAAGCTGTACCGTGGAGTTAGTTTTTTTTTTTAAGAAAGCGAACCGTTGCACACCAGCAAACTCACCGGACACACCACTGTACTGGATCCGATGGCACACCGAAGTAAGGCAATCGGGGCAAACTGGCATATTTTTCCCCCTCTTTTTCGAAATAATAGATATCCTTATACCGCCAAATACCAGGCGAAAAAATGCCTGTATCGTTTGCCTGTATCGCACGGAAGTTCAGTACGTTACCGCGCAGCCATGCATCTCAAATAAATATAGGTTGTCCAGAGATGTCGACCTAAGAACATAAACCATGTTTTTGAAGATAAACTGTATGTCCTTGCTCGACACCTGCTGTGTTGGAAAATTACTTTGACCAAAGATTGAACGTGGTCATATATGTAATTTAGTCTAATCCGTCCCCACAATCACGTCTAATGACACAGATTTAGAACATGACACCCGGAAGTCATAATTTAGCCCGGTAGATTGGCTAACATATAATGACCATCAACAGACCAGAAAGAAAATATTAGTCAAATGAGCATGAAGGAGTATACACATTTATTTAAAACTTCATTGTAAAAATAATCTGGCTGGCTTATTACCAGGCGGAAATCTCTTTCAACCAACCAGACAAATAAAGGAAGTAAATAATATTCTAATGATTATTTATATTTATGAACAATACACATAATAAAAGTAAAAGAAAGATATCATCAATCAAACGAAAAGGAAAGAATGGTGTAGATGAAAGAAAAATCAGGAATGAAACACGTTATATTACCGACTAGAAATTGCGAGTTTTTTCAGTCGCTTCTTAAAGCATGCCAATGACGGAGCAAGTCTAACATTGGTTTGTAACAGGTTCCAGAATCTCACTCCATGGACAGTCAAGTACTACGTAAAAAATAAGAGCGATGAATTGAGAACGACAATAAGCAATCTCTGTTTGAGCGTAGCGCAAATCCATGATCGGAGACGCTGAAAATTTTCAGCGGGATAAGAGGGGGCGGCGAGACACTTAAATATATTATAGAATAGAGACAGTATGTGATTTTGGCGTCCGTTTCTCACGTTTAACCGGTTCAATTCCCTTCTGGTATGAAATGATGTGATCGTACTTTTTCAGGTTAAAAATAAATATTAGACCAAACACTTTGAAAGCGCTGTAATTTGTCCAAGATACCATGTGTTGGTTGTATAAAATTATCACGGAGGATATTCAATTTATTCGAGCTGTGAATTAATTAAAATGAGTGAGATATAAAAATAAATTCAGCCCATAAATGTAATACATCGATAAACATAATCTAAATTTATAAATCCCCCATTCCATGAACTAAACAGTTTATTATTTCGTGTGATACCCCCTTCAACATATCTATCCGAATCGATAATTTAAACATATTGAAGAGCGTGGCCTGGAGACAATATTGTCTTCGGCTCCAGTAATCGAGTCTTCGGGCTTAGAACCATCGAAGTAGACACCAAACTCACAGGTCGACAACACTCGCACATGTACCAGATGAATTATTTTACCAGACTGGAAACCTTTATTTGGGCACCACTGGATTCGAACTCAACTTTATTGTATTGTATTACAAATGGGTGGCGTGTAAAGCTTTAAGAAACACTTGGATACAACTCTTTTGGGAAGTCTAATCATAATTGATGGTTGAATATGAACACTATACTCCACCTAAAGCCGAATGTGTTACTACCACATATCGGATTACCTACAAAGGTTTATTTATTTATTAAAACTGGAGCACTGGCGTATGGAAATGCATAACATTAGGAAAATTCACTATATAAAATTATTCTAAACACTGTAAAACAACCTGGCGGGATTATTCCCGTGCGGCAATCTCCTCCAACCAACCAGACAAAAGTAAATAAAAAAAGGGATGGCGGAGAGGAAAGAAAAATCAGGAATGAAACGTTGAGATCGCGTAATGACTGCTGCAGTCCAACCTTTTTCGAAGTGATCAAGTATGATTTGACGAATATGAAGGTGGTTATCGACACGCATTTTTACTACCTAAATAGTAAGGAATATATTAGTATGACATATTTGACGGTTTCGAAGGGCATTGGTAAAACGATAATAAACTAAGCACCAATTTGTTTTCAGATATAAACAATTTACATTTCAAATCCATTCTCTGACAGTATCATCGAGAGGAAGGAAAGATGCAGACTCACCAGAGACGCATGGCAACTGATCAAATGTTCACCATCCCTAGAGTTAAAACATATTTTGCCCGAAGGCAATATGTCTATTCAGCTCCCATGACATACTACCTTGATCAAAAAGTTTTAGGACCGGCCACCGTGTGGCGCTGTCAGTCACCCGATTGGAATTATTTTAGTTACGCTGTACTGAGTACATCTACCTTTGTGCGTGTTTTCGATTTTTTACAAGTTTGAAAATGGCATCAACGAGTTTGCATTAAATTTTGTGTGAAAAACGGATTTAACGGTCCGCAGACCTTGGAAATGTTGGAGATGTGTTTTTCGGTGGCAGGAACGCTTCAGAAGTGGTCGTGAGTCGGTCGATGATGACGAACGCAGTGGCAGTCGAAAACCGATGAAAACATCGATAAAATTAAAGAAATGTTGGCCGAAAACCGCAAATTGACCATCAGAGAGCTGGCAGAGGACTTTAAAATCGCTTATGGATCCGCTCAAGACATTTTGGTTAGTGATTTGGGCCTCAGACGTGTCGTTGTAAAACTGGTGCCGAAAGACCTCAATTTCATGCAAAAAAAGGACCGCGTTGAAATCGCGAAAGACATGATTTCCACGAGTTTTTTTACCAAAAACCACACGAATACTATCCAGCAGTTTCGAATTCACCTGATCTGGCTCCCTGCGACTTTTTCCTGTTCAACCGACTTAAATAACCGCTTCGCGAAACGCGTTACAGCACCCGAGAGGATGTCATGAAAAAATCGAAGACGGCTCTGATGGACATACCGAAAATTGAGTACTAGCGGTGTTTCGAGGACTGGATCAAGCGCTGGCGTAAGTGCGTTGCAGTCGATGGGGAGTACTTTGAAGGGGACCATATCGATTTTGATGAATAAACTTGTATTTTCGATTTTATCAATAAAGTCCTAAAACTTTTTGATCAAGGTAGTATGGTACAATGGGGTGCCGAATTCAATAAAGGCAAAGAGAGGAAAACAATTTAGGCAGTCGATCGGAGCGTGGTTGTTATTGCGACAGGAGTTTGAATACTTGGGCTTGCAAGAGGAATGACTTATAGCAAAAGTTTGTGTGAGCTCTTGTGTGAGATATTTTTTGTTATTTTTTATGATTATATTGTGGGATGAACGTTTTGGTCCGTCTGGAGTGATGAAGTGTGAGGGGTTTGATTCGCGTGATATGTGCATGTATAACTGAGTAACACTGTTTGTCAGGTTGTTGAGAATGTGCGACAGGGTTTTATATCATCAGAAAGAAGTACCGATTTATTTTTTCATGCTATATATCCTCAATGAGATACAGGCAAAAGCCTAGTTTACTGGGGGCACGACAGATGAAGGACAACAAACCCAGATTCATTAAAAATGTGTGGCCAAATTAAATTACCCGTTGTTTTTTGGCTAATTATGTATACTCGTATATCTTGTCATGTGTAAAAAAAAAATAATATAATATAATTGCTAGTATTACAAATTGCTTATATTTTTCATACACCAATTATCTCGTAAATACGTTTAATACAGAATTTTCGAACTTTTTGTGTAATCTTAAAAATAGCTTGATTTTTATTTTCAAAATACATCAAACTTGCAGTGCTTTGCGTTTGCACTAATCGTTCGTTAAATACATGATTAACAAATGTCTAAAGCTGTCTTCCGTGTGTGATTTATAAAGGAAATGATATTACGATTCGCAAGAATTTCACACGCTGAATTTCCCCAATGTTATGCATTTCCTTACGCCACACAGCGCTCCAGTTTGGAGTGGGCAAAAAATTGACACAACACGCATTTCGTGTTACAAAACAGTGCTACACAACCAGCAGTTCACAAAACTAAAAACAATTCCTCAAGTATTTATGACAATAATATCCTTAAGCTGTATTTTAACTTTGTTACGTAACGAACGAACAGAAAATTAAATAAAAAAGTGAGGTAATTTATGTTAAGTGCTGCAAGTATGGCCTAGAAGCGTATTCTGCGATGATAATCTAAACTTGAAACTTCGACAACGGTTAGTCAAATGCTACGTTTGGTCAGTGTTATTGCATAGAGTGGAATCATGGATCCTCAAAGTTGGTAGTATGAACCGACTGGAACCATTCGAAATGTGGATGCACCGGAGAATGCTTCGGATACCCTGGATGGATATGGTCAGCAACGCAAGGGTTCTTCAAAAAGCCAAAGTTGATAGAGTTGCTGACTACTATTAAAATCTGAAAGGCGTCCTATTTGGGTCATGTACTTAGAGGAGCAAAGTACAAATTACTGCACCTGATCATCCAAGGCAAAATAGAGGGTCGAAGAGGTGTTGGCAGGAGGCAAATCTCCCGGTTCCGCAATATACGTGATTGGACTGGTATAAGAAGCGTCGGGGATCTTTTTCGGGCTGCCGGGGACAAAGATGTCTACTCTCAGGTGATATTCAACGTTGGGGGGACCTGACATGACACTGGGAAGAAGTATGGCCTGCCTTCTTATCTCGACGAAATTTTTCGGCGTCTTTACGATCACGAACTTGCGCTGCGCTCAGTCAGATATTATTTATTGAACTTCCCAGTTCACCGCTTCATTTTTTTAAGTTGTTCTTTACTGCCCATGCAAAGAGACTCTGGAACCAGTTTCAAACCAATGTTAGACTCGCTCCATCCTCGGCATGCTTTAAGAAGCGACTGTAAAACTCTCAATTTCCAGTCTAATATAACGTGTTTCATTCCTAATTTTTCTTTCCTCTCCACCATCCTTTCCTTTTCCTTTGATTGATGATATCTCACTTTTACTTTAATATGTATATGTCCATAAATTTTATGAAAATGAATAATAATTTGAATATTTTTTGCGATTATGTATGTAACTTGCTTTATTTATGTTTGTCTGGTTGGTTGTAAGAGATTGCCGCCAGGCAATAAGCCCGCCAGATTGTAGTTGAATTGTTAAATAAAATAAATAAAAATATGGTCAGCATACAATCCATACTAAAGAAAATCTATATAAATTAGGATCGACCATTACTCCTTTGTTGGCCTGACATTTGGTAATCGGATTTTTTTTTCCACTGCACGGATTCTCCTGTTACACAAAGGGGGTCTGCTTCTAGCGCTTATTCGTTAAGAAAAATATCAGCCAGGATTCTTCTCATACTGCTAGGCGGTACCGAGAATATATCCACAGTGTCATTCAGTTATTTCAATATCTCGGTTGAAAGAAATAATTGAAAGAAACAAAGAAAGCCAGAGAAATTATAGGAGTTATATGAGAAGGTGTATGGATGTGTCGAGATAGGAGTCTGGGGCTCTATCTTCTCTGACTACCCGAAAGAGAAATGGTGTTTGTATGAAAAAGTCTACCTGATTCATAAAATTATCAGTAATTTTCTTAGTTCATGAATATGGCTCGATTAACGAATCGGTCGTATAGTTGACAACCTCCGTGGCCTAGTTGGTAAGATGCTTGACGGCCATCTGGTAGTTTTGGGTTCGATTCCCGACGATATAAAAAAAATCAAATTTGGTAAAATAGTTCGTCTGTTAACAATACTCGCACGCTTTGAGTGCGTGTGCGAGTTGATATCAACACGTGGTGCAATGACAAATCGCGAGTCTCGTGCTAACTCTAATGGTTCTAAACCCGAAAGTTCCATTACTGGGAGCGAAGACGATATTGTATCCCGGTTACGCTCGTTAATATATCTAAATTATCTATTCAGATAAATTGAAGCGTACCATAGTTGTACAAGGTGTATGTATGGATGTAAAAGAAAGATGTGTCAAAATACGAAAGTCTGGCGCTTTGTCCTCTGCCTACTCCGACAGAGAATAGCGTGATGTTAAGCATGTATAAACCGCGTTCGATTGTTTCGTTTAAATGAAGGGATACTACTATATAACCGTATAAAAGTTTATTCGCCACTTAAAAGAAAAAAACTATCATTAAACGCCAACTTCAAATATGAATCGATCGGCAACGATGTTAAACGCACAACTTTGGGAAAGGTAAAAAAGTTTCAATCCCACGAACAAACTTATATAACTTGGTAACACGTAGAAATTTACACCTCGAAATTGAAAATCAGTGATCGAAAAAACAAATCAAAGTGAAGCCTGACGAAAAAGAAAAACCATTTATTCACCCAAATAAAAAAAAACTACTATATTTTTATTACGACCGCGTATGGATCTACTCACAAATCTAGTTCTACATTATTGTCAGTCACTACGTTATCTGTCAGTTAATGAATCTCATGAAGATCCCTCGAAAAGTCATAATAATAATAAAAATAAAAGGACAGTTTATATAACGCTGTTTAGAGAGCAAACTTTCCTCAAGGGCGCTCCAACTCGGGGCGAGAACTCACTATTACAAAATATATACGAGGATTGTATTGACAGATTAAAAATATTACAAAATATATACGAGGGCGGTCCGATAAGTACTTAGCCTCACCGCCCGATGGCACCACTATCGCAAGAGCAATTTTTTATCGCGTAGTACATTCTCGTTGACAGCTACTGTCAAAATTTCAGCCGAATCGGACGCGTAGTTTTGTTTTGACCGCGTGTGGAAGCGAGCGTGTCCGCGGATTTGAGAAAAATGGAAAAAGAGCAATATCGGTCGGTGATTCGATTCTTGTTTTTGAAAGGGAAATCGCGCAGCGAAATCAAAGAGCGCTTGGAGTCCGTCCGTCAAAAATTGGTTTAACGAGTTTCAACGTGGTCGCACGTCGGTTTTTGATGAGCCACGCCCAGGTACCCCGAAAACGGCTACCACGGAGGATAACGTGACAAAAATCCACGATCTCGTATTGGCAGACCGCCGATTGAAGGTGCGCGAGATAGCTGAGACAGTAGGCATCTCAAAAGACCGCGTGGGTCATATCCTGCATGAAGTATTGGGCATGAGAAAGCTGTTGACGCGATGGGTGCCGCGTTTGCTCACTCCGGACAACAAACGCAACCGTGAGACCACTTCAGAGCAGTGTTTGACGATGTTTAAGCGCAATCCGAAGGAGTTTCTGTGTCGTTTCGTGACCGTCGACGAAACATGGATACACTGGTACACACCCGAGACCAAGGAACAGTCGAAACAGTGGATTTCACCCGGCGAACGTGCTCCGAAGAAGGCGAAGACTGTCCTATCGGCCGGAAAGGTGATGGCCACCGTTTTCTGGGATTCAAAAGGTGTGATCTACATCGACTTCCTGGAGAAGGGCAAAACGGTCACAGGGCTCTACTATGCCCAATTATTGGGCCGATTCGACGCCGAATTGCAGAAAAAACGGCCCCATTTGGCGAAGAAAAAAGTGCTCTTCCATCATGACAACGCACCGGCTCACACCTCCGCCGTCGCTACGGCCAAATTGGTAGAATTAGGCTACGAACTGCTGCCCCATCCACCGTATTCTCCGGATTTGGCCCCGTGCGACTTCTTTTTGTTTCCAAATTTGAAAAAGTCACTCGCCGGGCAGAAATTTGAGTCGAATGAGGAGGTTATCGCCGCCACGGAGGCCTACTTTGCAGACCTCCAGAAAACGTATTTTTCAGACGGGTTAAAGAAGTTGGAGCATCGCTGGGTCAAGTGTATCGAACTGCTCTTGCGATAGTGGTGCCATCGGGCAGTGAGGCTAAGTACTTATCGGACCGCCCTCGTATAAATTATATATATATATAAATAAATTTTACATTTATGAATATATATTTTCATAAATGTAGAATTTGTTTTACTTCCGTGAATATTTCACGGGTTGCAACTAGTTTAGATTAATGGTTTATGGAAGAATGCGTTCACTTCAGTTCATATTTAAAATTTTATGATAACTACGACTGTTGAATGTTACAGCTTAGCAAACTAATAATTAACAAAAATTAGTAACTGTTTATATGAGTATTATTTTATTTATGCACACCATTAGCAAACTGTTCCGTGGAACAAAGTTATTCATTATTGAAACGATTAAAAACATATTTAAGATCTTCGCTAAAACTAAAGAGATTAAACTTAATAGCCATATTATCAATACAATCAGATATAACAGTGCATATGGACATCAATGTCGTACGTATATGCATTTGTGGAGAAGAATGCAAGATGTAAACTGTAGCGGTCTGTCGTATGGCACGAAATACATCATCATTCAAGGTTGGATGATGGTGGATGAATTCGACCTATCGCTCACAGTGATACGCTACCAATTCCAATACCACCTTCATTTTGGACACTAGATGAAGAAAATGATGACAACCATGTGGTAAACGATCATTTTTCGAATTCGGAATACCACCTACCATCAACTTCCAATGAACCGCACTTAATAGATTGGTGCTATAAGCGACCAACATGGAGAGCGCTTTCATCATGATATATCAGTGATGAAAAAACGATACCGGGGAAAATCGAATCCAATTATGCTAGCGGATTATTGCTGGACTACAATTAACCTGTTCACCGCGTTAAAAATCAAATTCCACGAATCCTGTGCGCGGCACAATTTCAGCGTTTTTTAATTTCTAAGTTTAAACACATATTTTGTTTAGAACCACTGATATTTGATTACAACACCAAGTAAACATGGCACTTAAGTAATTTTCTGATAATAAATAATAGTCATTACTCTTAAAGAGACTCATTAAATAAAGGAGATAAACTTAACATTACGTAAAATAAACAAAGGAATGCTACGATTAAATCAATGCTTCATGACACTCACCCAATCAAATGCATATAGCACTAGTAATGTTTATTTACGTAAGAGAGACTTAGTAATGTTTATTTACGTAAGAGAGACTCATCGCAGGACTCGATCCGCGCGACAGGTCGTTAATGCTGGAAATATTGAGAAACCAAAAAAATTCGGCGCTCTGTTTATTCAACAATATCTCATAAACTAATATATTATTTGACAAGGTTTTCAGAGATGTCGCTAGAATTAAGATTATTTTAAATTTTAGTTCAATTTTTATTCCGGTTTTGTGTCATTTTTTTTAAGTATTTATGATTTGAAACTTGGATTGTCGTCAGATCACAGTCGTTTGTGCTCCCCGCGGGGAACACGTTAAGGACAATCCAAGAGCGCAATATAAAAGAAAACTTAAAAAAAATGTAAAATTGGGGACAAGTAGATATATTTCCTTTGTACTGTGTAGACCATAAGTTTATTTTCAAATATATGATAAATTAAAATCTATACGTGATGCAGACTTTTTAATGATACCAATACAATCAGCATCCGAAACTGCATTAAAAATATATATCGGACTCCAGGAAGCAAAAACGTTGTTCCTCAGTGTAATAGATGACTTTCATACAGATGTTTCGAATAAAATATCACCTCACAAGAGATTAATTTTTGAATTGATAAAATGGTGACTTATAAAAAAGTCACTCGACACGGTGAGGTCTGAAAGTATGGTAAAAATCGGGATGACAATAATGAATAATAAATCTACTAGCGACCAAACCATTGAGAAATGCAATGTTGCCTCTGATGTTTCGACAGATATCTAGATTTTTACTAAAGAAGAAAATATTGCGTGAAATGCCTCGCCACGAAAATATTTATTTATTTTATTTATTTAACACTTTTATTGCAAATACAATCTGGCGGGCTTATTGCCGATCGGCAATCTCTTCCAGCCAACCAGACAAAAGTAAATGAAGCAAGTTTACGTGGTCACATAAATCATTCAAATGACTATCCATCCCCACGAAATACATAAAACATATACGTGAGCACATGCCCACGAACCCCACAAAGACGGACAGTCACCCGAACATTATTTTTCATATAAAGTGAGATATCATCAATCGAAAGGAAATGAAGGGATGGTGGAGAGGAAAGGAAAAGAAAAATCAGGAATGAAACACGTTATTTTACTGACTAAAAATTAAGAGGTTTTTCAGTCGCTTCTTAAAGCATGCCAAGGACGGAGCGAATCTTATACGATGAAATGAAAGGATATTTCTGCAAGTAGGATTCGAACCAACGATTTTATTCCGGATAGCTGTTATTACACACTTTTATAACAACTTGAGTATCGGACACATGCGTCGCCTAAAATATATGATTTTATTTGTAATTGCTGTGTTGATATTGTAGAGAAAAAAATATAATGAAATGTTTCTTATGCGTGGCCTTCGCAATAGTCACTATAAATATTCAAACAGCCCATGCATGCAGAAAGCGCGCGGTATACATTGTATCTAGCAAGTATCTAGTAAGCCGCGACGGTATACACGGGCGAATAAAGGGGCTTACGATGAGCGATGGGCCACGTAAGGAACGAAAAATGGGCAAAATATATTCTGTTTCTCGAACGTCTACTGCGTTTTATTTACAACAAACTTCTACCTGCTAAAGAGGAATCTCTTCACCCTGCTGCTTTTCACCGAAAACGCAAGAAGTAAACCGGAATCTACGAGTATTGAGCGGCAGTCATCCACCTATTTTACACTATTTTACCGGTGCTGTACAGCTTGTATTGACATAAATTTACATTAACATATTTCTCTTTCTCTATTCAGCGGAGCAAATATCGCTCAAAGCGAACCAAAGTTATTATATGATATTTGTGAAAGACTGCGAACTTTAAAAAAAACTTTCTTAAGTTGTATCAATGTCAAAATGCCACCAGCCCGCACAGACAGGTGCGGAAAAAATCCCTTTAAGACTTACTTCTGACATAACTTATGAACGAAATGTAATAAACATTTTTTTCTAAATCGCGAAAGCGAATATTCGAGCGGAAATCGCATTGATATAACAGGAAACACTAAGAAAGGTAATTGAAAACACCATGAAAAGAGCGTACTCCTGCGTAGAACATAATGGCTCACATTTACATATTAATTTTCGCAAATAATGTAAAAAAATGCCAAATAATAAACCCTCTTTTCAAACTTATTTTTTTCTTTGTTACATTTCCTTCATAAGTTATATCTAAAGTAAGCCTTAAATGGTTTTTTTTTTCAATGACAAAGTAACTTTTTCTGCACCCTGTAGTCCAGAGGATTTTTTTTTATTCTATTTATTTTACACGTGACAAGAAATATACACAATTTGCGAAAGAACAACAGGTAATTTTATTCTGACACACAATTTTAATGGATCTGGGTTTGTTGCCTTTCATTTGTCGTGTCCCCAGTAAACTAGGATTTTGCCTGTATTTTACTGAGGACAATTTATTCTATATTTTTACTACTCTTAAAAACCACTGGAAATACCCGATCCATTTGCCCAATATACCTTGGTCTGACGGTTGAAAATCTGTGATCAATATTATATCAGTGTAGCGCATCTCACGAAGGATGCATATAATACATCGATCAATAAGTCCCGGGACTAACTACTAAAACAAAATTTGTTTGCCAAAATTCTTCTTTATTCATCAACATAATCTCCTTCAAGAGCGATACATTCATTCCAACGCTTTCCTAACTTTTCTATGCCAGCCGTGTAAAACTATTTATCTTTGATTTCAAAATAGGCGTTAATTTCAACAATCACTTCTTCATTGGAGCCAAATCTCTTTCCCTGGAGCATCTTTTTGAGGTCTGCGAACAGCCAATAGCGAACAGCCAATAATCACTGGGGGCCAAATCTTATTAGAGGCGCCACCTGTTGGTTAGTCCTGGGACTTACTGATCGATGTGTTATTATATAGAATGCTACGTCCGATAGGAGTAGTTTTAAAAAGCTCTAAGGCATTTGTCACTGGTTAATTCCGATAATTTTGACATATCGAATGTCACAACTTAAGACAGTAGAAAGGGGGCGGTTGTGACTACAGTTACACAAATTTATTTTCAGAATAGACAAATGTCAATTTCCCATGGTCAAACATCTTGAATGTTTCATAATAACGGATAACGCGGCACGAAAACAAATTATACGAGTATTTCAGGCCAATCAACTTCTGTAAATTAATTGAGCCTTTAACGTCGATGGGGAGATAAAATATTTAACTAACTAACTACGTCATAGTCACAACAGCTGATCGATACGATCAGTGGCGTAAATACGATAATGCAGCCAATGCGGTGCATTAGGGTCCACGTTAGACAGGGCCCCCAAAAGCTCCGCGCCCTAGAAAACGTTTTGTAATGATACTTTTACGAGATCCACTACTTTTCTCAACCTTCCTCCATAGACTAATACCATCACGCCAATTCCCTGTCGAGGTAAGTAGAGAGAACAGAGCGCTCTAATTTCCTATTTCAACCCACCCTTAGCCTCCTCCACATCCATATACCTCCTCATACAACTTCTACGATTTCTTCTTTCAAAATATCATTCACTTGATCCAACCTTACTTTCCTTGGTCTTCCTCTCACACGCCTTCCACTCACATCTGTAGTATTATATATTTGTTTTGTTAATATTTCTTCTTGCATTCGTCCTCCATGCCCAAACCATCTCAGCGCGCTCTTTTTCATCTTATTCAATACATCAGCCTTTACTTGACCATTAATTACATCTGTTTTGTTGAGCTTTCTTCATTCATTCGTTTCACATGCTCAAACTATCTCAGCGTGATCTTCATAATCTCACTTAGCACATTCAACGCTCATCGCTTCATTCCGTATTCTGACATACACTGTCACTCCACGTATTCTTCTCAATGCACGAATTTCTACAGCATTTATTCGGTTCTTTTTCAGTTTTTTTTCACGCCCAAGTTTCACTCCCATACATCAAAGTTGGCACCAAAATCCTATTTTAGATTATTATTTAGCAGATTTTGATACTGCCCGATTCAAGTGAATATGTTTTAGTGGCCCATTGACTTTGTTTCCTATCGCTACACGCCGTTCGATAACCTTCTTAACTTCTCCACAATCTGAGAAAATACTATCCCTAACAGCAGAATTCCACTGCTTGCTCCAATTTTACATTATGGCATTAGAGCAAAAATCATCGTCAAACAATATAAAAATCGACTGTACTTATGTCCGTGTGTAACATTAGGTGGTGGCATAGTTACGGTTTAATAATTAAAAAAAAAAAAGGTTGAATATTTTTCTTATTCAAATATTTTTTAACAGCTGTCACTTTTTGATATGATCATGAGATAAAATAACAATGGCATATAATATACGTATTCAAAAAAATATGACTCGATTGTTGAACAGAAAAATATAAACATGAAAACGAGAAAACAGATTCTAATAAATGAGTTATCTTGATTTTTCAAACATTTATAATATTGACAATAATTTAATTCACTTATCACTCTTACTTACTTAATATTGTTCCTATATAAATATTTTTTTTTGGCTTGTTAATAGTTCATACAGATTTATGTTATTTATCAGTAAGATTATAAATTTCCAGTCTCAATCCAGAAACCAATTTTTTACTCATCATTTTGTCAAAAACAACCTTGAAATGCGTTGGACTGACCAATTGAAAGATGCAACTTAATAACTGCCCTCCGAGCTGCGGAGTGCAGGGATGGATGTAACATAGAAGAATCATTAGAAGCTATCATGGGAGTCACGATGCTCTTTCATGAGCTACACGACATGATGGGCGAAACGATGAAATGTATTTTTTTTATTGTTTCTGCAAGACAAAGTTTTAATTTAAAGTATTACAAACTTATTATTATGGATCTAAATTAATGATGTGTTCGAGTAATATGAAAAAGATCACTCTGAGACGGTTTGGGCATTTGGAACGAATAAATGAAAACTAACGAAACAAATATACAGTGAAAAATTTAATGAAAGGCATACGTAGAGGTAAATCAAGAAAAATATGTTTGGATCAAGTGTATAATATTTTGAAAGAAGGAAATGTACAAAGTCCGAGAAATCATAGTTATATGAGAAGGTTAAGGATGTATGTTACGATAGGAAAGTCCTCTCTGCCAACCCCGACAAAAGAAATGACGTTATATATCAAAATGATAAAGATTGCTATAAAAAGAGCTGCAGGCGATAAAAGGAAGAAACGATCGCGTCAATCGCAACCAGCAAGCGAGACTCGAAGAGATGCAGCAACACGACAACAGGAAGCAACACAAAGACAAGCAGAACTGTCCTCATTGACGAGTTACTTTGTCCTAACGTAATATATACGAAAAATACTACACTACTTTCAGGACAACATATTTATTTATTTATTTAACACTTTTATTGCAAATACAATCCGGCGGGCTATTGCCAGGCGGCAATCTTTTCCAACCAACCAGACAAAGTAAATGAAGCAAGTTACGTGGTCGCATAAATCATTCCAATGACTACCCATCCCCACGAAATCCATTAACATATACATGGGCACATGCCCACGAACCCCACAAAGACGGACAATCACCCGAAAATTATTTTTCATATAAAGTGAGATATCATCAATCAAAAGGAAAGAAAGAGATGGTGGACAGGAAAGGGAAAGAAAAATCAGGAATGAAACACGTTATTTTACTGACTAGAAATTAAGAGGTTTTTCAGTCGCTTCTTAAAGCATGCCAAGGACGGAGCGAGTCTTATATTGGTTTGTAACTGATTCCAGAGTCTCGCTGTATGGACAGTAAAGGACGACGTAAAGAAAGAGGAGCGGTGAACTGGAAAAGCCAATAAACAATCTCTGTTTGAGCGTAGCGCTAATCCATGATTGGAAAGACGCTGAAAATTCTCGGCGAGATAAGAGGGGGCGACGGGACAGTTAAGGATATATACAATATAGACAGTATGTGAATTTCGTCTATTTCTAACATATTCCAGTAACTAATAAAAACATTTCAAAATTCAAATAAAATTAAAGGCGCAAGCGAGGTTCGCAACTCGGTGCACCGTGTCTCCGGTAGTGGCGGTCAGGGGAGTGAGGAGTGTCTGGCTCCCCGTATTATAATGCCTACCCCAGCTGGGAAACGGTGCGATAGTGTGTACGTAATTTCAAAATATTTGAATCGATAGTGAGATAACTCAGACAAAATATCTATTCCAGATTTTCACAAGATAATAATGTTGTCCCTCTTGGCACACTTCCACTTGATGGTTACGCCCTTTTACAGAAAATATCAACATAAAGCAATATGTATTTGTATAACATTTCGTGGAACACGCACTAACACGACAACCAGCGTGATATAGTTGATAATACGTTTGTCTTCCAACCCGGAGCTTCCGGGGTCGATTCACATTCTAACCCAATTAATTTAAAAAAAGGCCAAGTCTGGTTTTTACTTTAGGCCTCTTTAGCATATTTTTGGTTGGTTGGAAGAAATTGCTACATGGTAATCAACCCTCTAGGTTCTACTGTATACATTACAGTTCAATGCAGTGTATTCTCACAGTACAGTTCAATGCAGTATATTGCAGTACAGTATGTATTTAAGCCGTTACTACAAGAAAAACCGTTCCTACAGTCATGTTAAGACGTTAGTAGTCATGTATTTAAGCCGTTACTACAGTCATGTATTTAAGACAAGTATTTATGCCATTACTACAGTCATGTATTTAAGCCGTTACTACAAGAAAAACCGTTCCTACAGTCATGTATTTAAGACGTTACTAGTCATGTATTTAAGACGTTACTAGTCATGTATTTAAGCCGTTACTACAGTCATGCATTTAAGACGTTACTACAGTCATGTATTTAAGACGTTACTACAGTCAAGTATTTAAGCCATTACTACAGTCATGTATTTAAGCCGTTACTACAAGAAAAGCTGTTACTACAAGACAAATTAAATAAATCTAAGATCGATTGTTGTTCGAGTAAGTACATGAAGGTTCTATTACTGGTCCGAAGAAAATATTGTCTCCCGGCCACGCTCTTCAATATGTCCAAATCGCCAATTCAGATATGTTGTGTTATACAATAATACGACACAATAAACTCTAATTTACATCATATGTTTTTTTTCAAACCTACCAAATAGATACTTAAATGTCGTTATCATCGAGAATCGAACTCGAAATCTAGGAATGGAAGACAGAAATTGCACGACTTCTTCAGGTATCATGTCTGTTCCCAGAGTTGGCAATTACAACGGCTATTTTACCCCTGTTCACTGCACTTCATAATTATTCGTTGAAAGAGAGATTTAAACAATCTCTCCGATTTCGAATATCCGAGTATTATGTACATAACGTCGTGCAAAACGCAAACTATTCTATATTATCTCAGTTTTTAAACGACTTTAAGGTGAGCATTTTTTAAATTTCCCTCGAATTTAAATAACCCTCTTGATATTTTTTCAAGATACTCGTATATTTTGATAATATCGTTTAAACCCCTTAAGTAACGTGGACACTGAAACAAATTACCAATTAATGTTCAACTCAATCTGTCAATCGACTTTTAAGAAGAAATTGATAAAAAAAACTGTTAATTTCAAGTCATTAATGTAACGAGTTTCATTCTCGATTTTCCTTTCCTTTTCAACATCCTTTCCTTTTCAACATCCTTTCCTTTTTCATTTAATTGATATTTGTTTTATTTTATTACAATGTACGGTATTCTATCGACCGTTAAAAGAGGTTTCAAAAGTAATATTCAAATTAGAATTTTGAGTGCGCATGAATATATACAACATGTCAAAAAAATATAAACATTTACATGAATCATATATAAAAAAAATATAAATGCAGTACGACAGGTCAAGGCTCAGGAAATCAAAGGAATAATCTAAGAAAATAAAAATATGCATACGCACAATCAATTTTCACGCCATTTCCCTGTCTGGATAAGCAGAGAAGACAGAGGGTCAGATTTTTTTCTATCTCGACACACACATACTTAGCCTCTTCCACATTCGTATACATTTTCTTGCAACTGTCTAAGTTTCCTTCTTTCAAAATATAATTGACTTAATCCAACCACATTTTCCTTCGTTTCCTCTACCACGCCTTCCACTTACATTTGCACTGCATATTTGTTTTGTAAATCTATCTTCATTAATTTGTTTTGTAAATCTATCTTCATTAATTTGTTCCATATGCCCAAACCATCTAAGAGTGCTCTTCTTCATCTTATTCGACACCTCAGCCTTAATTAAGTTCACATACATCCCTAATCACTAAATACCGTATTCTGTCAAACATCGCCAACGTATGTACGAGTACTATATTATTCTCAGTGCACGCATTTCTACAGCATATATTCGACTCCTTTCAGTATTTTTCCACGTCCACGTTTTACTCCAATTCATCAAAGTTGGTACTAAATAATAATTTGATAAATATCCCTCTGTAGTATTATGCGCTAGATTTTGTGTTAGTATAGTCCCTGATTCACAGAATAGTCATTTTTACGAAAAAATAGATGATATAGCATGGTCTTTGTCAGACAATAAATGCATGTGTGTGTCTTCAATCGATAAATCATCTATAGTGTCACTTAATGGCAGAAGTCACTCAGTATTTTAAAACTCTTCTCTTTAGAATTCAAACAACCAGCACTTGATGTATGAATATTTTAACAATTTTCAATGATATCGACACATTCTAGGCAAAACAGTTTAACCCTCTATATGGGAATTTGACAGGAGGGACAAAACACTTGTTAATTTATGACGGAAATCTTGTCATATGTTATGTCTTAAACTATCATACTATTTTCTTTTATCATATATTATTGTAGTGCATTTATTACACTTTTTTTTGTATAATCACAACCAGGCAGACTTATTGCCATACGGCAATCTCCTCTAACCAACCAGAAATATGTCAAAGGTGATTTCAGAGAAAATTACACTGGAACACTAAAATTGAACCCGCTACCTTCGGGTTGAAAGATAGGTGGTGTCTTATCAATACAAGGCCACAGTCGTTAATATGTATCATTTACAAACATTATTTTTAACAAAATAAATTATTCAAATTACTATTTGTGATTTGAGAATGTTTTTATTAGTCACATTATTACATATTATTTTAATTTTTTTTTCCAAACCTGAAAGAGAGAGAAAAAAAAAATAATACTTTATATATAAAATAATAGTTGCAATCGCATTTAAACTAAACAGAAAGACGTTAAAAAGGCTTTAAGTGAAAACAAAACCAGATTGAAACCCTTTATTATAAAATTGACCACCAACTGGAATCGAACCCGTAAACCTCGGGTCGAAAAACAGGCGTCTTACTAACTAGGCCTCGGAAGTCAATATATTTATTAATAGAATTATTAAAGCGCCCCCTGGCAACATATGAAAATTACTGATGGCAAATTCTTCCAACCCCTGAAAAATTTATCTCGTATTACACTTTCGTTGTATACAGTACAAACGGTGGGCTTATTGTCATGTGGCAATCTCTGCCAGCCAACCAAAAATATATTTAAGAGGTTTTAAGTGAAAATCAGACTGAGACCTTTTTAAAAAATCTGAGAATTGAACCCGCAACCTCCTTGTTGGAAATTATGTGTCTTATCGGCTAGACCATGGAGATCGTTATATTTATGAATAAGGTAGTTACATTATGATAAGTGCCTATAAATATAAATTATGGCGACCAAAATTATATATATTAAAAGAAATAATTTTATTTACCACAATATCAAATCGCAGTCAATAAACAAACACGCACGCCAAAATATTGGTGTGTAAAAAATATCTTGAAAAGTAGAAAAAAAAAGGTCAAATTTCACAGAACGTTAATATCGACTATAGCGATCACCAAAAACACTGCACATTATGGTTAATAAAATATTTTTTTAACAAATAAAAATATACAATCAACACAACGTTTTCGAATCGACGCACAATCAGACCCTACGACGCCGTATGACAGATCGTAGCAGAAACAAGACGCGTCGCGACGTCCTAACGTTGTGGACCATTGCGTCGAAGTGCCGCCGCCAAGAGGCATGGTGGGCGGCCGAGCGAGCTGCAGAAAGAGAAGAGCGGCACGGGGAAGGCGGAGCGCGGTGGAACGGCGAGGTTCAGCGAACCAGGGCGAGACCGCGATGGAAAAAACAAAGGCGCGCCAGAGTATGGAAACAATCGAATGCCGCAGGATGTCAGCGTGAGAGACTATAACAAAGAAGTATTAACTGTCGTTGATCAAGTTATGACTGTAGCAATGCATAATTAGCCTAGCCCATGCTAAAACATTAAAGGACAATTTGTACAGCGCCGTTTCGAGACCAGACAAGGGTGCCTTCAACTCGGGGATCAAACCCATTTTTAACGAGGGATCAAAAATGCAAAAAAAACTCGGTCCTGGCCGCTCTGCGGTCCCACCCCTTATTGATGCTGAGCGCTCCCTTGTAAATGATAATATGTAGTATCTTATAGTATCTATATACATCTAATAGTTAAATATTATGTATAGTTATATAAATATCTATAATACATATTTGTACGCCAGGAGTATATCGTGAGAGTAATTAATTTTGCGATTTAGAATACAAACCCAAAATATTTTTTAAAAAGGTTTAATGTACAACAAAAAGCGTATAATAAAAAGATTAATTTAAACTATTATTGATGCCTTTGGGTAATTAAATATTAGTTAAATGATATATGTTATACACATTATCTTATCTTAAATTTATACGACAATCGTCAGAATGTTAAATATAAAAATTATAAAAATGAAGAGTATATCTTAAAGAAATTAAATAATAGGGATAGGTTAAAAAATTATTCAAATCTCAGTAAATACGACAGTTTCTGTAAAACAAGCATTTTGAACTTTTCCAAGGGGGTGCGAAGTGCCAATGCGGGTGGAACCGCAGAGCGGCCAGGGGCGGAACCCCTAGTGTATGTTTTTACCTTGCTACATTTGGTAGAATAATCAATTTATAAATAGTATATATCGGCTTTATTTATGTCTAGTAACTATCGATAGTCGTAGTCTAACGGTTAGCATTCATACCAAGCAAACAGGCGCCCAAAGTTCGACTCCTAGCGGATTATTTTTTAAAAATTTATTCTTTATATTTTACATTTGACAAATTATGTTTTTATTATGCTACATTTGGTAGATAGATAGATAGATAGTCTTCATATAATACATATGAATCTATTAGATTCACTAGAAACGCTACTTCGGTGTTTTTTTTCTTGCTGGCAATAACAACCAATCAGAACCATGTCAACGAGGTCTCAAGTGAAAACCAGACTAAAACCCTTTTTTTTAATGAGTACCAACGATAATAGATCCCGCAACCATTTTGTTGGAAGACAGACGTCTTACCAACGAGGCCGCGGAGATCGTCCATCAATTGTTTGATTCGCATCCCCTCTCATCGTATCATTATGAAAACCCAACCTACACAATCAAATATTTCACCTCGCGCCGCCCATGCGCGATATAAAAAGAAGACTCCGCAATAGTGATTTTTCAGAGCAATGTAAGATCGCGCCTCACGTTGAGATTAATGCATACCTACATTCACACACCGGCCTAACCGGTACATGAACCACGTGCCGGCCATCTTACAGCAGTCTTGTAAAAAGTGGTCTATTAGCATCGTCATTACACGTTCTCGATCGTTAGACCGACCTTACATATTAATAGAGCGGATAATCACTCAATATTCATTCATCGCTAATCGAGTTCGATTCCATCAGCAATAAAAGCAGTGGCGTCAAAATGAGCAATTTCCTTCTTCTTCTCCCTGGCTCCATCCCAACTCATTGTCTGCGAAGACTGTTGGGGTCAGCTCTCCTCGTCCTCAAGTTGTATGCTCTTCTGTCCCGGGCTACGTCCCCCAGGCCGTGCCTCTGCATCAGGTTATCTTTTTGTACCACCCATGAATTATTTGGTCTTCCTCTGGTTGTTATTCGAGGAAGATCCATGGAGATTGCCTGGTTCACAATGTGATCGGGTGCTTTGCGTCCAACGTGTCCATACCATCTCAATCGTCTCTCCTCCCTCTTGCTGTTGATGTCTGTAACACCTAGGCTTCCACGAATGCGTGAGCTTTTCATTTTGTCTCTTAGGGACACACCAGCTGACCATCTTAGCATGCGCATTTCAGCAGTTTATAGTTGCCTAGAGTAAGAGTTATACATCGTCCAGCATTCGGAGCCATAGAGTGCGGGTCTGACAATCGTTTGGTATACTTTTCCTTTTAACTTTACTGGAATTTTCGGATCACATAGAACTCCCGTCATTGATCTAAACTTCATCCATCCCACACTAATTATATGTGTTACATCCTCGATCGCTATAGATGAGTGACCCAAGATACTTAAAGGAGTCACAATTTGGTAATGTTTCTCCATCCATTTGCATTACGGGAGTGACAGCATTTGTGTTCACGAATGGTAGGTACAGATACTCTGTTTTCTTTCTGCTCAGTCTCAATCCATTGTCCTCCAAGATTCTTATCCACCTTTCTAGACTATTTTGCAGGTCTTTGATTTTTCTTGCAGGTCTTCGATTCCATTTTATACTTATTTGAGTCATTTTCATTTTATTTTTTATTCATATTAACCAATGCTATTGACACCTAAAAAATATAAGTGAAACATTAGAACAGTCTTCACCACTAACTCAGCTGTCCAATATACAGCTCAAGTTTGGATTAGCTCATGTGCTAGACAGGTTAACATCACCTTGAAAGAAACCGGGAGGATAACAAGATAACGCTTGAAAGCAACACCAATGGAGAAAATATACCAACTAATCGGTTTCTTCCCCCTGATATCCGTAGAATAGTTGCGGCTGACATAGAAAGAACAAAACGAGGTCAGGACCCAAGACACCACTTATGGTCACCAGCCGACAATGTCGAGATCTAAATCCAGAAATAGTTTCATGAAAAGAGCGTAAGAACTGACAATTTCTCGCGTTTCCTGAATTTGAAAGAAAAACCCCTGATAAATGGATGGAGCTATCAAAAAGTATGGCAACTTTAGACCAACTGCCTTAGCATACTTGGAGAGAGAGACCTGAATAGACTTCGAGTAAATGCAAAGGTGAGCATGAAGAGACGGAGTTTCTTTAACAAAATTAGCATTGAATGAGACTCACAACACATGCCAGTTTGTTCGAACACCGGGGCTACATGCTTGGGGCAAGATCTGATTGATGCGAAAAGGCGCTGAGATCTCTAGTGCCTCCTACTGGAAATACGTGGAATAATTAATAACTGATTGCCCGGACACGAAAATCAGTGACCACTATTTTAAAATATATTAAAGAAGAAATTCCCGATGAACCAAAGATTTTATGAGTTTAATAAAAATATAGGTAGAAGAGATTCGTTGGGAATTACAAATTGTTTTCTCAAAGAACTACAATGTGTAGAAGTAACGATTCTGAAACACACTTCAATACACTGAGAATGTAGAAAAGTTCCTTCGATGAACGAAACGAAACCACTAATACAATTTTGGCAGATACCGATATGCACTCGACTAAAGCAAATGCGTCCGAATATTCTTGAAATTAATGACGAGTGGTGAGGGTAGGCTACTCCACAAAAAAAAAAGATCTGACCGGATTTACTCGACTTAACTCGATTAAAATCGACTGGAAGTCGCTAAATTACTCGCTGCTCCATTAAATTACTATTATACATGGCTGAGCCAGCTTTGACTGAAGATCTGTCAACACCAGCCGCGCTATGATAAGGAAAGAAATAAGTCTCCATCCAGCGCGTTATACGAGGCGTATCCAGAAAGTAAGTGTACTGAGGCTCTCACGACCGGATGGATTTTATTTTCGACATGTTGGCTACATTTCCGTGTAGCCTGACCCTTCTTCTCCGCAACGAGACCGGTTCGAGGTCAGTACGTTGAGAAGTGTCGACGCGACAACACGTTTCGTGAAAAATGTAAATCCAATCTCCCGCCAAGTGCGAAATTTATCGTTATGTCGTTATCTCGTTTGGAAGGGAAAACCTCCGGTTGAGGTTTATAATGAGGTGAAAACTGCATATGGTGATAAAGCTATGAATCGTACGAGTGTGTACAAGTGGTGTCGCGAGTTTAAAAACGGTCGTACGTATGTGCATGATGATCAGAGGAGCGGAAGATCTTCAATTGTGACTGACGAAATTGTTTTGGGACTGTCAAGGCATAATTTTAATTGAATATATGCCTCAAGGGGAGACCATCAACTCTGCAAGATACTGTGAGACCCCCAAAAAAATGCGGAGGGCGATTTAGAACAAGAGGAGAGGCATGCTGACAAAGGGAGTCTGCCTGCTGCACGACAATGCCAGACCACACCCGGCCAACGTCACGAAGAAACTGCTCGCCTCGTTTAAATGGGATGTCCTGAACCATCCCGCACATTCCCCTGACCTAGCACCTTCAGATTACTATCTCTTTACTTCCCTGAAGCTGCACATGGGTGGAAAAAGGTTTTCGACCAACGAGGAGGTAAAAGAGGAGGTGGAGAAGTGGACGGAGGGGTTGGCGGGAAACTACTTCGAGGAAGGCATCAAAAAGTTGATACCCCGCTTCACCACCTGCATTGAGAGGAATGGCGACTATGTCGAAAAATAGCTTACATATGTACTACGGTAACCACGTAATTTTTTTGATTAAATAAAAAAAATTGTTACCTACAAAAATTCAGTACACTTACTTTCTGGACTTACCTAGTACACAAAGAGATCGAAATATTCGTTATTTATTATGATCGCGATGTCATTTAGTTGCGAAAAAGAAAGTGCCCAAAAGGATACCTCCTACGGCGATGAAACACCTGAGATCCAAAAAAAAATAGTAGGGAAGACGGACTTATGTAGAATGAAAATGTCTCGCAGCGCTGTAAATATACTTATAAAGCAGCTTAACGTCTGGATTTCCAGCCTCCCAGCAAGTTGTCGATACTTTAGCGGAAAACTTTGAATGCAGCAAAACTATTGAGTACCTAATCGATCCGAAAATGTACCGATGTAATGCTGGGTGGAAATTCATTTTCTCGGGAAATTATTGGCTCAATTATCGTTGCAGTACCGAAAAGATTCATCTGTGCATTGATCCAGATGGCCACAAAAATTAAAACAGGGCGAAGGGACAATATTGAAATTAAAAAGTTGGCCGCTAAAGCACCGTTCGGGTTCACAAGCTAGAGAGAAATTGGGTAGTCCAATAGGTCGAGGCTAGCCTTCAAACGTGCTGCCGTGATGGTAGTATGTATGTTATGCATAAACAAAGCGCTTCACTTATTACGAAAGAGCGATATATGAGACGTCAATTTATTATTATTATTATTCTTCTTCTTGATGTGCCCTGTCAGGTCCCCCCGACGTTGGCAATCACTCTGGCGAAGGCTTCTCTGTTTTGCGCGACCCGGAACAGCTCCTCCACACGTCTCATTCCGGTCCAGTCTCTCATATTTCGCAGCCAAGACGTTTGCCTTCCTCTCCATAGTGATATCCTGGGAATGATAATCAGGGTGGTTTCCCGTTGCCTTCCCTGATAGGTGTTTCTGTAGGGGTCACCCTCCCTTAGCCGGGGGGGTCCGGATTTATGGCGCCGGACACTCGCACATTCATCCTCTCCTATCTGCTATGGCACTGATGGTAATATGCCAGTGACCACATTGCCCAGGGCTCGCGGGGCTTAAGAGGCCACTCGTGGACGCTAGGAGTAGGACTATTGGTAGTGTTGCTGATGGAATGCAACTATGGCGTTACGCGGTATTTGTAATATCAGGTCTGTAAATATGAAACCGGAATTCGCTCATAGATGGCTCTAGTTGTCAATGTAGTGACTGTCAAACCGCGTCATTGGCGACTTTTTCTTGTGTTTACATTTGTCAAAGACTTTTAACTCACAACAATACAAGTTTAATACAACTACATATGTTTTTATAGCGTTGACCATGTTTGTTTTTGTGCCTGAAAACTACGATTTGCGGACAGAATTAATTTTCTGTCACCATTTGAAGAAAACTGCTGCAGAATCGCATCGAATGCTTGTCGAAGCTTACGGTGAGCATGCTCTTGGTAAATCACAGTGCTTTGAGTAGTTTAAAAAATTTAAAAGTGATATAAGGCAATTAAAAAAATTCAAGTGATATAAAAAATTCAAAAGTGACATATCAATTTATTATTATTATTAGCTAGTGTAGTAATAAACAGAGACACTCGAGGTATTTACAATGTCGCACCCGTAACTCTAAACATACTCGTGTATATTTTATTTATTTATTTAAGCAGTTGCATTAAAAACAATCTGCCAAAGCAAAGTATAATAGATACATATTGGACAAAACGAAATATGTCGCCTCAGATCAACCCCAATAGAAAAGGTTTGCATATTTACTAGAATACCTCCGCAATATTGTATGCAGGACTGAAAAACACATACGACTTCATGATCCCAAACACCACCACAAAAAGACACAGTGAGTTAACACAGGAGTTTTATGACCACTCACAACCCCATTAAAGGCTCTCCGGAGGGTGAATGTGTCGAACTGAAAGTTAACGGATATGGATACAGCCGTCGGAGTCCTGCCGGTGGAACACCACATGCCATGGGGCTTATGAATTTCCTTAATCGCCAACGCCCCTATGTGGGAAGATCAAGAGATAACCTCTCCAGAAGGAAATTCGGCACAGAGGACCCACCACTATGCTTGTGTGGCGAGACTCAATCAACGCCAAATCTGATGTCCATTGTGCCTCATTAGTAGGTCGAAAGAAGACCTGCAGAAGTCAAACCTCAATGCAATCGTAGTTTCATTTTTATGTGCTGCTAGAATATATTAATGATCTAATGTTGACGCTATTGGAATGGTATCGGCAAACATATTCCAATAAGTAAAAAGTTATCAGATTTCAGTAATATGGTGATAACGAATTAGTGCATTGTCTATTTCTATATTCAACGGCAATATAATTTCAACAAATCGGTACATAAAAATTTAAACAGGTGGTTCTCCGTCAAGGGTAGAACTCTGAATGAATATTTTAAAGATTTTCACACAGATATGAGTGGAATACGGTGCAGCTGTTGAGTGCATAATTAAAGATTGCTTGAAAAGATTTACAATATAAACATGCAGTGGAAAGGTGAGTGAAAGGTGAAAGAGAAGATCAAGGGAAGTATGCTTGGATAAAGTGATTAATATTTTGAAAGGGTGAAATGTATAAAATAAATAAAATCAGATAAATTGTATGAGGAGGGTTATGGGTGTAGAAGAGGCGAAATGTGTATGCCGCGATAGGCAAATCAGTAGGAATTAAGTGATTAGGGATGAATGTGAACTTAAAGCGAATGTATTAAGTTAAAAAATTACACTATTGAAATGGTTTGGGTGTGTAGAACGAATGAATGATGAGACTAACAAAACCAATATACTCGTAAGTGCAAATGTGAGTGGAAGGCGTGATAGCGGAAGACCGAGAAAAGTATGTCCGAATCAAGTTAATTATATTTTGAAAGAAAACAATCGTAGGAGTATACAAGGTGTATGTATTTAGAGAAAACGAAAGATGTGTGCCGCGATAGGAAACTATGGCGCTCTCTCCTCTCGATCAACCCCGACAGGAACACAGCGTGATAGTATGTACGTATGTATTTTTATGATTACAAGTGTCATTAGTAATCGTATATACATACAGGTAGGCAGAGAAGAGAGAGCGCCCGAGTTTTCGATCGCGACATACATCATTCGTTTCTTCAACATCCAGACACCTTCACATACAGCTCCTACCATTTATCTGGCATTCTACGTTTCTTTCTTTAAAAATATCATACACTTGATCCAACCACAATTGCCTTGGTCTTAATCTACCATGCTTTCTGTTTACTTCTTCTTTTTTTTCATGAATTTCTTTCTTCGTTCCACGTGTCCAAACCATATAAGTGCACTTCTTCATTTCACTCAACACATCAGCTTTAAGTTCACATTCATCTCTAATCACTTCATTCCGTATTCTGTCATACATTATCACACAATGTACCCAAGAGTACCCACACAATGTATCACACAATGTAAATCAGAGAAATCATTCCGTATTCCGTACCCACACAATGTATCACACAATGTAAATCAGAGAAATCATTCCGTATTCTGTCATACATTATCACACAATGTACCCAAGAGTACCCACACAATGTGAATCAGAGAAATCATTCCGTATTCCGTACCCACACAATGTATCACACAATGTATCACACAATCTAAATCAGAGAAATCATTCCGTATTCTGTCATACATTATCACACAATGTACCCAAGAGTACCCACACAATGTGAATCAGAGAAATCATTCCGTATTCCGTACCCACACAATGTATCACACAATCTAAATCAGAGAAATCATTCCGTATTCTGTCATACATTATCACACAATGTACCCAAGAGTACCCACACAATGTGAATCAGAGAAATCATTCCGTATTCCGTACCCACACAATGTATCACACAATGTAAATCAGAGAAATCATTCCGTATTCCGTACCCACATAATGTATCACACAATGTAAATCAGAGAAATCATTCCGTATTCTGTCATACATATCACACAATGTATTTTTTAAGTACAAACATTTCTACAGCATTTATTCGTTTTTTTCACTCTTGTTACACATTCACGTTTCACTCCTATACACGTGTCAATGGTGGTAAAACATTGTAATATCACAAATGATATCTGAAACATCTCCATCTCAGACAGACCGGCAATAATAAATGCATAACGCGCATCAAAATGCAACCGGACCAATGACGAGGCATTACTTATTCAGCAGCACTAGGCGGTTGAGTCTTCTCTGCTCACCCGACCGGACCCAACCAAACAACCATTGTACCAAATTATCGCTGGTGAAATATTAACGAATATATTAGATATTAAATAAATCAGGTCTAATTTACCGAACACGCCTTTATATAATATAATAATAAAAAAAAAACAATTTGACGTGCTTCGGCGTAACCCTCCTAAATGTTAAGATAAAACGTTACGTAATATTAAAAAAATATCTAAAATACATCATACATTGGATACATTTGAAAATACCTTAACCCTACAATGCATGACATCATGGATTTTGATGAAATTTATACTCAGCATAGGAAAAGTGATGTATACAACGGGAAACATGATGAAAAAAATCGAAAACAATTATTAGTGTTTTTTTTTACTGAAAAAATGCATGATGATGCAAATTTGCTTTACACATATTTTGTTTATTTTTACCATGCAAATACGTTTTTACATGAAAATATTGTGTAAATAAATATACCATACCTGAATTGTTATTATTTTTTAACTTCTAAAATACTTTTATTATGGTTTAATTGATTCTTGAAATGCGGTAAAAAGTTGAATCCACCATTTCTCCCAACTGTCAGAATTAAAAATCATTTTTTGATAAACAAACGCCCTTTTTAAAAAAAAAATTGCAAATTGTCAGCAAGAGAGATAGTTGTACCATATGATTTTAGTGTGTTTTATTTCCAAAAGATGGTCTTGCATCTATCATATTTTTTAATTATCATCATGCAAATTTGCATCCCAATGCACTGTAGGGTTAAAACAAACAATCCAAATGATATAAAAAAGGTCGAAAAATATCACATAGCACCAAAAATTGTTGAAAGAATTGACAATTCTCTGCACATTTCGTAACCGAACCAACCGTGATCCATAGAACACTCTTTCCGGGATACGAGGGTGATTCCAGAAGTACCCGACCTGACGTATAGATGGCGGTTGTTACTTTAAAAAATGACTATGGTAGAAAGCACTAAACTTATAAAGCTTAAGTTTCAAGTTTTAAGACGCTACGTTGTTTAGTATTTGTTTGGCGCCCATCAATAGTGAACGCTCTCAGTGAATTTGTAAACATGGAAAAAATTGGTTATCACGGTGGTCAAAATCAATGAATTAAAGTTCGAATTGCTTCCTCACGCACCCTATTCGCCAGATTTAGCCCGCTCGGATTATTTTCTTTTTCCGAACTTGAAAAAATGGCTCGGTGGTAAAAGATTTGCCAACAATGAAGAGGTGGAATCTGCGGTTGATGGCTATTTTGAGGCGCTCGACGGTTCCCACTATAAACAGGGTATCGAAGCTATTGAACATCGCTGGGAAAAGTGTGTCGAGCTGAAAGGAGACTATGTTGAGAAATAAAAAAAAATGGTGTTTTCTTTGTTAGGTCGGGTACTTTTGGGACTATCCTCGTACTATACATTATCAAGAATTCTGCACACACGTCCCCAATCAAATATACTGTCAAGTCAGTTGGCATCACCTAGTTTCAGGCATGTATCAACGATTCGACATGTAACCTAACTTCCAATGTTACTTCAACTATTTGTTTTAGTATAATAATATAAATAAATACATTTGTATAGCGTCGTTTAGAGAGCAGACTCTCCTTAACGGCGCTCCAACTCGGGACCCAAACCCACCTATAGGTATTGACAAATCAAAAACATTACAAAATAAATTTATATATCATAAGTTGAGTATAACGATAGAAAGGTAGTGACTGCGGTCATAAGATAAGGTCGCATCGCATCTGCATATGTTTCGAAAAACATATTTGGTAAGAAAACGGCGGAAAATTACCAAGAGAAAACGAACAACAAAGAAACCTTTGTAAATATTCCAATATGTGATAGTAACGCATTCGATGTGATAGTAATGAATGTATGTTGTGTTTATATACAATACAATAAAAAATGTTGATAAGACCTACAAAAGGGTTGTCTTCAAGTGCTTCCTAAAGATGCACACGCCGCCCATGTGTCGGACACTAAGGCCGAGGGCACACCAAAGTGCTACGCACAAATTCATTTTGACAGTTGGGAGCGGTTGAGTCAACACACGATGCCACTCTCAAAAGTAACCAATTTTATTACAACTTACCTTATCTTTATTTACTTCCTGTGCAACTTCATTCCAAAGTGATTTTATTACAGGTACATTTTTGTATAATTTGCTCGATGGGTTCCACAAAGGCTCCCTTTTATACACAGCTGTTATTAAAACTCCCGCCATCTTGTAAAATCACGGTGACACAATAAAATTAACCAATACGTCTGTTCGCTAGGAGATTCACTCGGTGGCTAATCGTCATGCAACGTGGCGCGAAGCGTGCATGCAGTGTGGTCATTGCGATAGTATGGGGTGCGTTTGTTTGCTAGGATATGTCATCTAGCTCGCAGCGTAGCTATAAGCACCAAACGAGGTGGCCTCTGTGTGGCCAAGGCCTAAGAGGCAGACCATTCGACGACACAATCATCAACGGCAAAACGCTATTATAATAACTCGCCCTATTGGATCGATATGGAAGCCAACATGAAGACGAAAATGACCTGAAAGCTCTGTTCCTCTTCGAAAGAACATATCTCAGACACAGATTCGAAAGATACATACTAGTATATACAATGAAGACACCCCATTAAGGGACCTGAATACAAAGAGACAAAGTTTGAAATCAACCCGTTCACGACACTTGACCGCGTCCTTTCGGTAAATATCCAATTGGCATGCCCGTATACCAGGATTGGTCTAGTGCAGTGTTCCCCAACCGGTGGTCCACGGCCCGGTACCGGGCCGCAGAGACTTTCCGCCGGGCCGCAAACAATATGCCAAATTTCAAGAAATTCGCCATGCAAAAATATTAAATATAGGATTTTCATCCATGTCCTCAATAAAATCGAAACAAAGGAATAGACTGGACGTGAATGCAGCACTTCGTCCGTCAGAGACAGCACTGCAGCTAAGAATATCCAATATATTAACAAAGATCAACAGCAGGTTTCGCATTAGTTTGTTGCAAAAACCCCATGGTTTTTGTTCAATTTTAATTGTATCAGACAATGTTACAATTAAAATTGTCTAACTTCTTTATGTATATTTGTCATTTATAGTTATATTAAATAAAAAAAACATTTTTATTTCAGTATTAGTGGTCCGCGAAAAAAATTTCCTTTTTTTACCGGTCCACAGGTCTAAAAAGGTTGGGGAACACTGGTCTAGTGTGCCAAAGTTAAGAATCGCATTTTAGTTTTCAATGAAAATTCAAACTTCCTTTTAACACCGACCAATAAAGAACTCCTAACACCGTTACTCGCCGTATTATTTATACTTTCGTTGTATACAGTACAACTTGGCGGGTTTATTGCTACGCGGCCACCTATCATAACTAACCAAAAAGATGTTGACGAAGCTTGGCGTGAAAACCAGACTGGAACCCTTTTTAATAAATCTGGGTACCGACGAGAATTGAAACCGTAACCACAGAGTCGAAAGACTGGTCATGGTTATATAACAGCCTGACGTGTGTATTGCCATGTAGCAATATCTTGCAACCAACCAAAAATATGTTAAAAGGCGTTAAGTGTAAAGAAGATTGGGAACTCTTTTTAATAAATCTGGGCACCGACTAGAATTTAACCCGTGACCTCAGGGTCGGAAAACAGATGTCTTACTAACTACATTAAGGAGGTTACAGAACAACCTGGAGAATGTATTGGCAGGTGGCAATCTCTTCCAACCAACCAGAAAGATGTTAACGAAGTCTTAAGTAAAAAACAGACTGAAACTATTATATACAAAAATATGTACCAACGGGAATCGGCAACGGGAATCTTATTGTATTTTTTGTTTTTCATGTGGCAATCTCTTCCAATCAACTAGAAAGATGTTATTAACAAGGCCTTTAGTAAAATCAGACATACACTTTTTTTCAATAAATTCGTAAAAACGGGAATCGAACGGAAGTCGCACCTTATGTCTTATCGTATTTTTTTTTGTTTTTGATGTGGCAATCTCTTACGACCAATCAAAAAGATGTTAAAAAAGCCTTGAGTAAAGTCTAGATGTCAACTGTTTTAAAATAAATTGATACCAACGGGATCCGAACGGGGCACGGAAGCCGCAGCTTATATCTTATCGTATTTTTTTTTGTTTTTGATGTGGCAATCTCTTCCAACCAACCAAAAAGATGTTAAAAACCCTTAAGTAAAGTCTAGATGTCAACTGTTTTAAAATAAAAATCGGTACCAACGGGAGTCGAACGGGGCACGGAAGTCGCAGCTTATACATATTATCGCGGTAGTTAGATGCTCCATAATAAATTGTTATCGACCACTCTCAACGACTGTCAAATATGAACAGACAAATGACAGCCAAATCAAAATGGCGACCAAATAAAATCGACCTGGAACATAAAAAGCACCCTGTATCTTATCGTTTTTTTTTTGTTTTCCATCTGCCAATCTTTTCGAATCAACAAAAAAGCTATTTACGAGACCTTAAGTAAAAATCGAACTGAAACTTTTAAACATAAATGGGTACCAACGGTAATCGAACTAGGTACCACGGAGGTAACAGCCAATATCTTATCGTATTTTTTGTTTTTCAATCAAAAGTAATAAAGTTATTTATCAGTAACCTGTACCCTTGTTCGAATCACTAGCCCGCAACTGATATTTCTCCGAGATAGGGGAGTGTGACCGGGTAGGGTCGGAAGGAGAGAAAGTTGTATACGGGAGGGCGCAGTGGGTCAAGGTGGCCGATCGAAGTGTACCGTGATTATTAAAACGTGAAAAAATATTATTTCAACTTGTTTACGATTCTTACCCGCCTGCAATTAAGCCAAAGTATGCAATATATTGTACAACAATATTATAATACGAGTAACAAGCCTTCAGATTTGAAAAGTTAACGAAATAACAATGAAAAAGAAAACCTTATGAGGTTGTTTTGTTTGTTACAAATACGAAATAAAACTCATTAGAAATTCAATATAATAAATGGTCAATGGTGAACCGGAAACCAGAATTCCTTATAGAATTTTCAGTCAGTCAAAAAATAGGTCGTCTCAAAATACGAGACATCGGAATGTTTTTATCTGAATTTATGCTTTTACATCTGAATTTATGTTTTTACATCTGAATTTATGTTTTTGCATCTGAATTTATGTTTTTAAATCTGAATTTATGCTTTTACATCTGAATTTATGCTTTTGCATCTGAATTTGTGTTTTTAAATCTGAATTTATGTTTTTTACATCTGAATTTGTATTTTTAAATCTGAATTTATGTTTTTTACATCTGAATTTGTATTTTTAAATCTGAATTTATGTTTTTACATCTGAATTTATGTTTATAAATCTGAATTTATTCTTTTACATCTAAATATATATTTTTTATATCTGAATGTATGATGAGATATTAAAGCGTGTGGCCGGGAGAAAACTGTAATTAGTCCTATTCATTGAACTTTCGGGTCTAAAAACCACTGACAGTTCGTTATCTCGAGTGTTGGCAATTCTGTCACACGTGAAAATGCAACAACTTTCAAACACCTTTAGCGTACTACAATTTTCCAACAGACTTGGTCCTTTTATTCGAGTACCATCGGGAATCGAACCCGAAACTCCCGGATGGAAGTCCAGCCTCTTACCAACTAGACTACGGAGGTCGTCATAATAGACGATTATGTGCTAGCTAGCGAGGTATTCGTTGTTAACTAGAGAATATCACAGTAGAATACAAGCACGCAGAGTATAACAACTGTATTATTCGAATACACTGTAATAACAATTAAACAGGGCACAGACCGCGACAACAACGGTCGCGAGCTGCAGATAGCAGACGATAGTCCCTCTAGCGGCACGCATCCATGCACTGGGCGCCATCCGACACACAGTGATCGGAAATTGACATAAAAGGATTTAAAATTATACAATTTGCCAAATCTAATTTTTTTCGAGAGCACACTCTAATTTCATACTTTTTGAGGCTAACGAAAAAACTGGCCCTTGGTGGTTTATCGTTTACTAAATCAAAAATTATTTCACCGTTTACTGTGAACTTAAGGCTCACGTGTTGAGTAAGATGAAGAAGAGCCCTCTGAGATGGTTTGGGCATGTTGAACGAATGAATGAAGAAATACTAACAAAACGAATTTATAGTGCAAATGTGAGTGGAAGTCGTGTAAGAGTAAGACAAAGGAAAGTATGGTTGGATCAAGTGTATGATATTTTGAAAGAAGGAAATTTAGAAAGTCAGAAAAAAATGTATGAGTTGTATGAGATGTATGGATGTAGGAGAAGCGAAGGATGTTTATCGAGATAGGTAAGTCTGACGCTCTGTCATCTCTGCCTATCCTGACAGGAAAATACCGTAATGATACGTATGTGTGTAAAATTACACCGCCTTACAATAAATGTCAAAAAAAGTGTCTTCAAATCGACCAAATATGTTAATGAGCACATTTAAACTATCTGAATTCTAAGACATTATTATTGTTAAGCTATCTGAAGTCTAACACATAACTAATTTAACACACACACACAGACTGACAACTTGTCTATTGTCAAAGAAAACCCCGAGTTTCCACCACAGATAGCATATTTTTTCTATCTTTATTTATTTATTTAACACTTTTATTGCAAATACAATCTGGATTATTGCTTGGCGGCAATCTCTTCCAACCAACTAGACAAAAGTAAATGAAGCAAGTTACGTGGTCGCATAAATCATTCAAATGACTATCCATCCCCACGAAATCCATAAACATATACGTGAGAACATGCCCACGAACCCCACAAAGACGGACAATCATCCGAACATTCTTTTTCATATAAAGTGAGATATCATCAATCAAAAGCAAGGGATGGTAGAGAAGAATTTTTCTAGGTTGAGTTTTTAAATTCGCAATATCCATATTAGTTAATTCTTTAAAACAAGGAAATATATACCACACCTCATATTACACTTCTTCATTTGTGGTTCTCGAGACGCGAATGTGGAATGAACTTCCAAGAGTTATCAGATGTGGACCATCATTTTTAACGTTCACAAGATAATGAAAAAACATATCACTAAGCAGAATATTCTTTCATCCTAATTTTCATTTGTTTCCCTTCCTTATCCTGGAACGAATTCTTTCCTCTAGTTCAATCATCAGTGTCTAAATTCCCGTTTTATATCACAGTGCGACACTAGACGGGCAACGAGCAGTAGCACTGCAATCCAACGCCAATATTCACTGGACTGTGACGTTTTTAACATATTATATTCATGAATTATAGATCATGGGGCTCAGTGTCATTCATATTCCACTATCAATGATCTACTAAACAGCTTGAAATAGGTCTAATTAGACGGATTGAACCGAGAAGATCCAACAAGTGCAAGTATTCCAAAGAATTCACACTCTCCCTTAACTGAGAACAATTGTGCGTCTTTGATTGAACGAAAAGCCACAATTCTACTATAACAGGCTCCCTCAGAGAGGATGAAGAAGTGGAAGGAAAACTGCCGCGTTAATAACTGAGTTGAGGTGACAGAATGATGGTAGCAGAAAAGCCTACATCATTCGAGATGAAAAGGCATCGTTCTGAAGCTGTTGTTGGGAAGAAACTTTTCTATAAATTCTTACACAATAATCATTATTTTCAGTCCGAGTCATTTCTATCCAACTGTTACTATTCATACCGTGAACTTGCCCTTCGCATTCATCTTCTTTATATCATCTTCTTATATACGAAGTGGTCTTCTCTTTATCAGAGCTACTCAACTACAAAGTCATAGATATTTGTGGCAATTAAATTTTATCTTCTTCTTCCTAGTGTCATGTCAGATCCCCTCAACGTTGAATATCACCTGAGAGCAAGCATCTTCGTCCCCGGCGGCAGCCCAAAAAAGGTCCCCAACGCTCCCTATACCAGTTCAGTCACGTATATTGCGGATCCAGGAGATTTGCCTCTTGCCAACACCAATTTTATACAAACCCTTAAATATGCATATTTTGATTCCAGACATATAGTTCAGAAATTATAGTTCGATTGTTTGAAATTAGGAAAATTCGGTACTAGCGTAACCATATGGATAAAATAGGCATTGGGAGAAATCCATACATGGCAGAACACGTGATCCCCGCAGGACATCACATGCCAGGAAGGCTGCCTAAAATGCGGAGTGACAGCCGGTGCCCTGCCTCCCAAGAATGATTTACACAATACAAATTCTAATCTACATCAAGAAGTTTACGCCGAAATTAATTCATGCCGAACAACAAAATAACTGACAGATTAAGAGAACTTGAACATACACGTAGCTATCGGAATGCTATTGTATGCAGATGATGCAGTACGCCTGGACAAAGCCACAAGAGAGATCAGGTGCTCGAAGGAATAATAATCAGCCATATATAGTAAGACGTGGCTGAAGCTGCTACATACGATGCTAATGGTGGTGATGTTAAAGAACAGGATAATAAGTTTTAATCATGAAGACTCTATGTTCCACATTTCTTCCTCAATCCTTTTCCATATGTTGAGGGAGAATATTTCCACAGGTAAACGACCTCCGTAGCCTGGTTGATAAGATGCATATCCTCTAAACCGAAGATACGGGTTCAATTGCCGTTGGAACCCAGATTTTTTAAAAAGAATTTCAGTTTGGTTTTACTTAACGCATCTTAAATACGTTTCTGATCGGCTGAAAGAACTTATATTATGGTGATAAGCCTGTCAGGTTGTATTGCGATAGTTAAAAAAATCATCAAACACTGAAAAAACAACTTTTCTCTATAAATAAGCATTACAAAGAATTTTAAATATTTTTACAAAATTTCATGATTTTTAACGCTCAAAATTATTCATTTCATGACATTTTTAAACAATGTACATAACCCGGCTATCTGTGAAATAATCTATTTTAAACTTTTATAATAATCGTCAAACCTAGTCGTATAATATTTGGCACTGTGGATTAATTTATGGTCATACCTAAGACCGCTTCATATAAAGAATGAAAATTGAAAAATTTAAGAAAAAACGCTTATTAAAAGAATACATAGGTAATGACAAATATGTTGAAAAGTGCGTTGAGATGGTTCGGTGCCGAAGAATCAATGAATTATAAAAGATTTACAAATCAACTTTAGTACAAAAGAATTGGAAAAGTCCAGTAAAATGTGGCATAACCGAACCGACAAAAATGCGCTTAACTATTGCCATTCAAAATAATATACACTTATTTATTTTATTTATTTATTTAACACTTTTTATTGCAAATACAATCTGGCGGGCTTATTGCCAGGCGACAATCTCTTCCAGCCAACCAGACAAAAGTAAATGAAGCGAGTTACGTAGTCGCATAAATCATTCAAATGACTATCTATCCCCACGAAATCCATAAACATATACGTGAGCACATGCTCACGAACCCCACAAAAACGGACAGTCACCCGAACATTCTTTTTCATATAAAGTGAGATATCATCAATCAAAAGGAAAGGAAGGGATGGTGGAGAGGAAAGGAAAAGACAAATCAGGAATGAAACACGTTATTTTACTGACTAGAAATCAAGAGTTTTTTCAGTCACTTCTTAAAGCATGCCAAGGACGGAGCGAGTCTTATATTGGTGTGTAACTGATTCCAGAGTCTCACTGCATGGATAGTAAAGGACAACGTAAATAAAGAGGAGCGGTGAACTGGAAAGGCCAATAAATACTCTTTTTGAGTGTAGCGATAATCCATGATTGGAAAGACGCAAAAAAATTTCGGCGAGATAAAATGGGGCGGCGGGACAGTTAATGATATTATACAATAGAGACAGTATGTGAATTTGGCGTCTATTTCTAACATTCAACCAGTTCAATGCCTTCTGGTATGAAGTTACATAATCGTACTTTCGTAGGTTGAAAATAAATCTTAGACACATATTTTGAAGACGCTGTAATTTGTCCAGCTGTAACACTTAGCACGTTTGGAATGAAGTCAGCAACGAAAATGTTGTCCTAACGACATATATCCGAGAAATACATGAATAATAATAAATACAGGTTTATTGATAGCAACATAGTATGTACATAATACATTTAGACACATTTCAAGAACACATTAAAAAGAGAATACATTAAAAAACAGAAGCTATCTAAAGGTCTGGGCTCATCTAATAACATCCCCCCCGGCCAAGATACACCCCACCAATATAGGGCGAGCCCAACCACGGGGACACCAGATGTTTTTCAGTCCACACCCTTGAACACGTAGGGTGTGGGCTGAAACAAGAAGGCTGGAACAAATACGAAAATAGTTTACAGACAACATATCAATTATCTTGTCCAGCATTTCGATATGAAAATCTGCGAAAAAATGGCCTTCCCAGAAACCTGTCTACGTTAATATATTAGCTACGCTAAGCGATAGAAACAAAGTGCCTTCCTCGTCTACCATTCGATAATCTACCATAAAGTGATTAGTTATTAGTATCGACCAAGACGACGGGCAACGCCCTGCAATCCAGTGACTAGTCTAAAATATTCATCAAGAGAGTCTTTGACCCATACAGACCGTTTCCCGGATCGTGTTAAACCTACAAAAACAAAACACAGAACAAACAATACAATATTAACAGCGTTTTTCCAATACGAGTAACTTGTATCGCCTACCGTTGTACAATACTTACTTCCTCGTGGTTTTTTTTTGTTTGTTTAAATTATGTACATACTAATTTCAAACACGAACACGTTACCAAGATAGAGCTATCAAATTTCTATTTTCTTTTCAACAAACAAAATTGTTTTTAACTTACAAAACAGTAAACTGAAGGTTAAAAGAATATACGAGTATTTGAAATTATAAAAAGGCTTTTTATTTTATTTTAAGGGATGTTTTTAATTCTTAATTAAGGTTTTTATTTGTGTAGAAACTATTGTACGAGGCGTGTCCAGAAAGTAAGTGTACTGAGGCTCTCACGACCGGATGGATTTTATTTTCGACATGTTGGCTACACTTCCGTGTAGCCTGACCCTTCCCCTCCGCAACGAGACCGGTTCGAGGTCAGTACGTTGAGAAGTGTCGACGCGACAATACGTTTCGTGAAAAATGTCAACCCAATCTCCCGCCAAGTTGAATCGAGTGGAGGCCGGGCAAGAGTTTTTGAGGCGCTGCAAACTTCATGGAGATGAATTTCTCCGCTCCATCGTTACTGGAGATGAAACTTGGGTTGCACACTACACGCCTGAAACCAAAAGGCAGTCTCAAAAGTGGCGTCACACCTCTTCACCCTCCGCCAAAAAGTTCAAAACCACAATTTCAGCCAAGAAAATCATGGTATCCGTGTTTTGGGACTGTCAAGGCATAATTTTAATTGAATATATGCCTCAAGTGGAGACTATCAACTTTGCAAGATACTGTGAGACCCTAAAAAAATTGCGGAGGGTGATTCAAAACAAGAGGAGAGGCATGCTGACAAAGGGAGTCTGCCTGCTGCATGACAATGCCAGACGGAACTGCTCGCCTCGTTTAAATAGGATGTCCTGAACCATTCCGCGCATTCCCCTGACCTAGCACCTTCAGATTACTATCTCTTTACCTCCCTGAAGCTGCACATGGGTGGAAAAAGGTTTTCAACCGACGAGGAGGTAAAGGAGGAGGTGGAGAAGTAGACGGAGGCGTTGGCGGGAAACTACTTCGAGGAAGGCATCAAAAAGTTGATACCCCGCTTCACCACCTGCATCGAGAGGAATGGCGACTATGTCGAAAAATAGCTTACATATGTACTACGGTAACCACGTAATTTTTTTGTTTAAATAAAAAAAATTGTAACCTACAAAAATTCAGTACACTTACTTTCTGGATATGCCTCGTATTTTTGATAATATGTGAAGAGGGTGGAGAAGTGCGAATGAAATGTGTTAATTTTTTTTTGTTGCACGGTACACGCATACGGCCCTGGGTCTTTTGGCCTTTGTCTGTTGTGTGGTGTAATACATACTCGTATGTAATAATAACAATAAAATTATAATTTATACAGCGTCATTTAGAGAACTACTAAATCTAACTCGGGATTCGAACCCACTCATTCATTTTGATAAGTCTTACCAAAACGAATCGTCTTTAAGTGCTTCCTAAAGTTGCAGACGCCACTTATTTACGCTAAAATAATGGTTCACAACGGAGTATTAGTGCCAAGGTAAATTTATGGGAGAGAAACGTGAAAAATGAATGAAAGGAGCCGAGTAAATGCAGTGGTGACACGTTCACTGAAAATATTTGGTGTGTCGATGTATAACAAAATTAGAAATATTTTTATTAATGATGAATGCGAGTTAAAAACTTATTGGTTAAGTTAGGTGAAATATGACGTCGAGGTGGTTTGAATATGTTGTGCGGATGAATGACGAAAGATCGAAAGAAAAAATGCAAATATAGTAGAAATCGACGGATAAAACTATAGTTGGACCAAGTGAATAGAGTTTTGAAAGAAGTAAAGGTAACGAATAGCAAGAGAACAGAAGAAGCTGTATCAGATGTATGGACGTGGAGGAGGCGAAGAAATTGTCACGATAGGAAAGTTTGGCGTTATATCATATCTGCCTACTCCAACAGGAAAATAGCGTGATGTTATATACGAGTATGTTACCCGTAGAAACAAAAACCGTTTTCTGTGCACTAAAATTAAAATGAAGCCATAAATCATTTCACTTCGCAGATCAAACGAAAAAGAAACGGAATCAATTCGACACGAAGATTATCGAGTTCAAGTGGAAAATTTTGAGTTTTTTTTATTATACAGGCAATAAATAGGCAACAAACAATCCAAAGGCTCGAAGTATACATTGAGGGATAAATAAAAGAGAAATTACAGAAATGAGGGCAAGACAAAATGGGTAAGGGAACATTCGAGGGGGATCATTTTCCAAGATGCCGCTAGCATATCGTGAGATTGTAACAATTGGATAACTGTAACTCCATATCTTGTTCGGTGGATATATTTAATGTACGAGTATATATACTCGTATATTCGTCATTCGAAAGAAAATTTTCTGCTCTACAAGATATTGTGTTTGCTTTTACGTTTCATATATTATTATTTTACATGATTACAAGCCTTCAAAATGGAATGTCAAGTAGACGAAAGTGTGCATTTTCGACACCTCCTTCTGTTCGCGTTCAATCGAGGGAATAAAGCTGCCAAAGCTGCTCGCGATATTTGTGAAGTGTACGGTGAAGATGCTACGAATGAAAGGAGAGCTCGTCGATGGTTGTTGCGTTTCAAAGACGGTAATTTCGACCTGAAAGACATTGAGCGTTCTGGACGACCTGTGGGCTTCGATAAGGACCGCTTAAACCATATTATTCATGAAGATCCCCTTCAAACCACCGTAGAATTGGCTGAGCAGATTAATTGTAGTCACATGACTGTATACCGCCATTTCTATGTCTTTCAGGTCGAAATTACCATCTTTGAAACGCAAAAACCATGGACGAGCTGTCGTTTCATCAAGCATCAGGTTCATCTCTCTCATTAACAGTATTATTTGTGTATTAATTTTATGTAAGAATTTTACTAGGTTTTGATTTGTTTCGTTCCGAAGCCAAATATTTACTTGCATTTTGTGTATTTTCAATAAAGGTATGAATAAAAATTGTACATGTTTTTTTTTCTTTTTTAATTGTCCACTATACAAAAAACCTTACCAAGTTGAACAGCACTGTGTCAGCTGTCAAAAACACATTTGAAGTTAATAAGTGTAGGTAAATTCAATATTAGGCAGGCAGGGGGTCTACGGGGCAAAAAAGTTTGAGAAACTATGCTCTACATCCATACAACTTTCTTTTTTCAAAATATATGCGCTATATATTTATTTTGTAAGTCGTTTAATTAATTTGTTCTACGTATCCAAACCATCTCAGAGTGTTGTTTTTTTTTTAATTACATCATACTTAAGTTCACATTCATTCCCTGTCACTTAATTCTTAATGAGTTAAACTCGAAAAAATGTGAATCAGTTATATTTTTACAATAGAAGTCAAATTAGAGAGAAGTTTTTAACATTTTTCCAGTTAAGCAGTCCGCTCCTGCGACGGCAGATATAGTTAATAATAATGGCGCAATATTTGCGCCAGAAAGTCTGTTTAGTGGCTTATCCAAGGCGATCGCGAAACATTACGGGGGTTGCCACTTCCCGCTTGCCACTCGCCCGCCACGCAAGGGAGGGCGATAATTGCCAAAATACGCGATAACAGTTTTGACAACGACTATCGCTCTAATATCAATTTGAAATAGACTTATTTATATGCCAGTAAGTAATTTTATAAATAAAATTAAACGTGACTTTTATTAAACGTTGAACATATAATACGAGGAGAAAAACGAGAACCTTCAACTGATATTGCAGGGCAGAATTGCGGCAAGAAGATGCATCTCTTGGTTGACGATGATGGTTTCACTGTGGTACAATGTATTTGTTAAGAGCTGCTACCTGAAGGGTCAAGATATCCACGATGATTGACAATCTCCGAAGAAGACAGGAGCTTTAGAGAAGAAACATGATACTTGGCACCGATGGGTTTTGGATTGGGATATAACTGGTGTAAATAAGGATTATAGATATACAACACGCATGGCAACTAATGAAATGTTCACCATCCCTAGAGTTAAAACCTCTTTTGCCCAAAGACAATATGCTTATTTGGCTATATTTACATACAATGGCGTGCCGACTTCAATAAAGGTAAAGGTAGGAAAACCATTTAGACAGTCGATCGGAGCGTGGTTGTTATTGCGACAGGATTTTGAGTACTTGGGCTTTCAGGATGAATGACGAGCGGAAGAGATTTGTGTGAGCTCGTGAGTGTGGGTTTCTTCTTGTTGTTATAATTTTGGTTGTTTTTGTATTTGTGTCTCCCTGTATTTTTGTTTTAATTTTTATTTCTATGATTGTGTTCGGTATTGGGATGAATATTTTTGGTATTTCTGGAGTGATGATGTGTGAGGAGTTGAATTTCGCAAGATGTTTCCAGTTGTAGTTGAGTGTCACTGTTTGTCAGGTTGATGAGAACGTGCAACGGGGGTTTTGTTTTTGTGTCAATAATCGGAAAGAAGTATCGATTTATTTTTTCATGCTAAATATCCTCAGTGAGATACAGGCAAAAACCTAGTTTACTGGGGATACGACAAATGAAAGGCAACAAATCCAGATCCATTAAAATTGTATGTCAAAATCAAATTACCTGTTCTTTTTTTGCAAATTGTGTATATTTCTTGTCATGTGTAATAATAAAAAATAAAAAAACAATCCAGCAATCTATCACTTGAAAACCGTAGTTAAATAATACTAAAAGAGCATTATAAAAAACGACATTTAGAGATCATTATCTTCAAGGGCACTCTAACTTGGGAATCGAACCCACTTTTGCTAGATTATAAATCTAGCAAAAAAAAATTAAAGAAGTTGAGTGAAATGATAGGACAGTGGTAAATATGGGCAGCATTATATTGGGTACTTATCCGGATCCGCATACTCGTATGTTAAGAAACATTTTTCACGTCTAAAAATTATTTTTAATCATTTATTATATTGACGACTTTATTATTGCATTTTTTACTTTAACAGATAATATGCACTAACTTTAGAACGTGTACAAAACAAATTTCTAAAATTCATAAATTTTAAACTTGGAATACCACATGAACAAAGAAATTATCCCAACTTATTAAATGCAGTGAAACTCTTGAAGCTGTGTGACAGAAGAAAAACAGCCGATATAGTACTGCTATACAAAATCATTCACTCAGTGATTGATGCACCTCACTTACTCGCAAGTATTTCATTTCGTATCCCCACTAGATCCACAAGACAGCTCAATCCCTTTTATACCGAAAATTGTTATACTAACTATAAAATCAACTCCTCTATAATACGCATGCAAAGACTTGGAAACGAGTTTTGCAACAATTTAGATATTTTTAATATAAGTATATATAGTATTCGCCAGAATATTACAACAATATTTAGAAATAGCTACTAACTTTGTGCTCTCCTTTATTAATATAAATAACGTAATACAAACCAAATATTAAGGACAATATTTTGCCTCTGGAGTTGAGTAACCCTGCATCAGCACGTGTGAAGCTTTTAATTCTGCAAAGCAAATTGCATCTCGTTCCACTAATGAGGCCATGTGTTTTCTATATCTCAATATATATCCATAAAATTCCCACAAAATTCTCAAAGATTATTAAATAATTTTAATACGATGACTGTAATTTATTCTACTGCTTTTTGTATCTTCATGTTAGTTTAAGATAAAGTTGTATTATTTGTCAATAATTTTAAGTAATTTATAACCTGTCACATGTTCATTTGTATATAAAGACACTGTTGTGTCGTAAATTAAATAAATAAATAAGGCACAAATAATCCTAGTGTGTATAGGATTGCCTGGATAATGAACTATAAATGACCAAAACAAAATACATCGCAGTCAAGCGCTCCCTGGAAACTTCAGAAATACACTGCAGGTCAATTCTTCCATCCTCGAAGCATCAAAAACAATTTCTTAAAAAATATACAAAAATTCTTCGCATATAATAACCGTGCGCTCCTGTACATGAAGGAGTATACGCCAGTGTCAAGTGATGAATATAAAATTTGAAAAGAGATTAAAAAATACGGTCAGCTGAATAAAAATGACAGATTATTATAATAGGCATGAAAAAGTGGCCGTTTTAATGAGGGCAACCTATTCGAGGGTTGCCATATCGACCCCAATTATATTAAAATTTAAAACACGCCACCAAGGTCCACAAAATGGTAATATATAGCATATCCATGGTCATACGATAATTTATGCGAGGTCGGATCTGCGGAACCCTTTGGACTAGGGGTATTCACGACAGGTTCTCATTACGCAGACCATAAAAATGAACGCAAGTACAAGTTCCACAAACCTGCTGGAAGGGAAGGGAATTTAGATTATTGAAAATGCCTCAGTCCAAGGATAATTGGTATAACGAAAAATACAATATTTTGACGTAGTTTCTTTGCAGTGGCGTAACAGAAATGGCTTACTGCGTTATTTTTATTTAAATGTAGTATTTTCTCAAATTTTAGAAGAGCTAGACCATAAACAACAATCATCCATTTTGTGGGAGAATAAAAATAAATTGTAGAACCAACAATCTATTTTTTATTTGATCTGATAAGTTCAAAAAATGTCAACTAAGTGTAAAACTCCATAGAATGTCATTAATGGACGGGAATAAAAAAAGACAGTGCAAAGGAAATTTTTCTGAATCTTGTCCAAAATTCAAAGATATCGAACGGCGTGTAGCGATAGAAAATAAAGTCAATGAGGGCACTAAGAAAAAGACTAACAAAAATATATAGTGCAAATGTGATGGAAAGGCGTGGTAGAGGAAGACCAAAAGAATACTCTTTATGTCAAAAACACATTAGCTTAATCACACTTTTCAAAATCCTTCTTGGGGGTGTATGGGAAGGGAGTCATACGCACAAGACCAATATTGGATTAGAAATTATAGGTCGGTCGCGCTAGATTGACGATATTCAAAATTTTAAGTCTTTTATAAACTTTTGATTGTGAATTTATCAAAGGTTTCTAAATCTAATGGAATATTTAAGAACAAATTATTTATTATTCTAGTAATTACATTAATCCCCGATACACGTATTTCCTATTTCAAAGCTTTTTTCAGGTGAATTAATGCCGATATGCTAGGAGAGCAGTACTTAGGTCAGACTTGTGTCATATTACATCGAAAGTGTATTTTTCTCTTTAAATGTCATTTTGAAAGAAGGAAATATAAAAAATCAGAGAAATCGTAGGGAACTATATGAGAAAGTGTAAAACGTAAAGATGAAATATAAAATCTGGCGTTCTCTCATATCTGCCTAACCCCGACAGGGAGACGGCGTGATGGTATGTATCAATCATTCACTCGTTTACAGACACAAAATATCACTCGTAAATTGTCCTTTCGACAAATACACATGGTCCATAAACGCGGGCATAGTGGAAATTCAAATCAAAGAAAAAGGGAAACAAAATGTCTTTGCGACTAGCCATGCTATCGATCATCATCGATTATTAAAGAACACTGTAAGCACATGTTGTGGATATAAAACGTATGTGCGTGTTTTAATTTATTATCTTTAACAAATTTGAAAAACGTAACACCAGTGCCAAGAAGGCAATTTATTCCATCTAACTTTGAAAATCATTGTAAACGTTTTCAGACTTTCTTTACCAGACAGTTAACAAAGCGTTATGATTTTAGCGTGGAGAATGGTCTACTATAGCCACATAATATCAAGAGCAGAAAGGGGTTGTAAAGTGGAGTTCGTGTTAGCTATTCATAGGCGGACAAGAGCCTCGCCTTGGTAGACAGATCAGGTGGTGGACGGTGGGCGGAGGGTGGCTGGTGAAGAGAGGATAGTGGTGGGCAATACATTAGGGAAATTACTAGGCGGGGCGCATCAGCACTGCTTTATACTATATGGATTATGGATGGACGCCAGGAAAGGGTGTATCGTTAGAGTCTGGACATAGAATCAAAGCTGACCTAGAAACCGAACCTGACTAAAATAATTCAAAATTCATGATACAGTGGACGTAAACTAGCATACTAACAGTGATTGTAGAACTTCACTAATGTGATCAGTGAATGTTGACTACAGTGTTATCTGTTCATATTCAATAGAAAAAGTGTACTTCCGCTGCTCGTCATTAGTTAACGTTCTAGAATATAAACGTCCATGTGGAGTGTTTGTGTTCATATTGTATTCAGGTTTGTTGCATCGAGGTTATGTTTTTTAAATCCACTGGACTATGCACAAGAGACGGTGTTTTGCAACAACTTTTCACAAGTTTCAATTTTCAGCTTGCCCAGAAAAATTGATCGCTGAATGTGTGAAGTTCACGGTTTGCATTTTTTGCCGCTCGGATCTTTTGCAACTTGCAGCTCAGGTCTGTTCAATTATTCACTTAACCCTTCCTTCCCTGTGATGTGTAACTAGTACACATTGCTTCTAAAAACTTTAATATCTCTATAAATATAATAAATACTGGGTTCAGATTTTACGTATTCTTCCGTAATACATTTACACATTGAATGAAAAAATTATATTAATAATAATTATAGTAGCATTTATCGGCCACATCAGAGATATTTTGTGAAAATCGGGAATAAATTCACCAATACAATCAAACGAGTGCCAGTGTGTCCCGTAGTTATATTCATTCTAAAAAACTGCTATGGGTGAGGAAGCGACGCTATTCACGTCTCATTTTGGTATATGAGAACGCAAGAAATAGAATATCAGTTCGCTCGCTTCAGTAGCTTTCGGGCAGCCATTTGAGGTGGTCGCTTCGCCCGTTTTGTGAACGTCGGCCGATGTTTTTTTTTCATGTTTTCAGCAATTAAATTTCAATCATTATCACTTTTGACTTCAAATTTAATTAATTTAAGCGATTGGCTATGAATATTCTTATTTTTCTGATTTTAAATCGCTCATTTTTACATGTGTATTGATGTGTATTGAATACACAGCACCGGAACGCGCGGATTTTTTTAGCACAGGAAGGGAAAGGTTAATAAGAAGTTATTGCAACTGAGTATTTGCATAACAAGAATGCACAGATCGGGCAATCAATATGGGCATTATATAGATTTCCATGTAACTCGACTACTTACAAGTAAAAATCAAGTAAAAAAGTTGTTCTTTTCCAGATAAATTAATAAAATTTTCTTGAATCTTGTGATGGATTCGTTCGTACTAGTTTTTTTTTGTACAACACTGCTTACATGCCAATGTTAAATATTGTAACATTGTATCAAAAAGGTCATTTAACCACTGAAATAAAATAAAATAATGCTAATTAAAGAATAAAAAGTGACTCGATAGGGCTGCAGCCCCTCAACGCTGTTGAAGTATTCACATAAGCCAGAAACATCACACCTTGCAATGTTTAACTGTTTGCAAACACGATATGTCAAAGTCACGAAATAGCTGATTGTCCACATATGGACTCATAATATAAAAGGGATGATATTTTAGTGTTTTATTTATAAGTAAATTGTATGAGAGATGCGAAGAGAAAGATCTGAGAATGAATGTTGCAAAATATAAAGTAATGATGATAGAAAAGTAGGAAAGGAAAGGGAAATGCGATATGTGAGTGAATAATGAAATAGTAGAGCGAGGAGCAAGAGGAATTCTGCTACTTGGGTAGTATTATGATGGAAGAGTTAGGAGGGATATCGAACGGCGCGTAACGATAGGAAACAAAGTCAATGGGGCACCAAAACATATATAATCGAACCGGACAATATCAAAATCTACTAAGATGATAGTATTTTGGTGCCCACTTTGATGTATGGAAGTGAAACGTGGACACGGAAAAAGACATGAGTCGAATAATTGCTGTAGAGATGCGTGCATATAGAAAAATACTCCTCATGAGAATACTCCTCATCAAGACCTATGTATGGAGTATCTTGATGTACGGCTGCGAGACATGGTGCCTATCCGAAAGAGATAGACGAAGACTAGAGGCTTTTGAGATGTGGTCCTATAGAAGACTATTAGGAATTTCCTGGAGAGACCGCATCACAAATGAAGAGGTTCTCCAACGAATCGAAGGAGGAAGGCACCTGCTCAGGATCCTGTCCGAAAGGCGTGCAAGATGGATCGGTCATATAATACGACAAGAGGGCCTCTTGCATGCCATAATGGAGGGTATGACCGAGGGGACAAACTCTAGGGGACGCCCACGCCGAGAGAACCTGGAGGACCTGTTGGTGGACGTGCGCTGCTCAACATATACAGATTTAAAAAGAGCCGCACAGGACAGGGGGGAATGGAGAAGAGTTGAAATTGCTGCAAACCAGTCTTAGGACTGCAACCACGGAGGAGAGAAAAATACGTGGAGTGACAATGTATGACAAAATACGAAATGAAGTGATAAGCAAGAGTGTTAAGTAAGATGAAGAAGAGTACGTTAAGATAGTTTGAGCATGTGGAACAAATTAATGCAAAAATATTAAAAAAAAAACAGAGATATATATAGTGCAAATGTGAGTGAAAGGTGTGTGAGATGAAGACCAAGAAAAGTATGGTTGGATCAAGTGAATGATATTCTGAAAGAAGGAAACGTAGAAAGTCAGAGAAATCGTAGAAGTTGTATGAGAAGGTATATGGATGTAGAACACGTCAAGGATGATTCTCGAGATAAGAAAAAAATCCTCTTTGCCTACCCCGACTGCCATATACATGTGTCCGTAAAAAAGGGTTTTAGTATGGTTTACTTTGTTGACAAGGTGATTGTTACCTTTCTGCATGCGGCAGTATTGCAAAAACTTCCAAACGACGAACCTCGAGTCAAGTACATTTTTTAGTGATTCTATAATCGGTTTAATGCTTGGTCTTAAAAAAACGTAAAAAGTTAGACAAGTTGTAGGACTTGTATGAGTGTGGACGTAAAGGAGGCGAAGAGCGTGTGTCGAGATAGGAAATTGTCCTCTTTGCCTACCCCAACAGGTACATGGCGTGTTGATATGTTTATATTATGCTTTCGTTGTATACAGTACAACCTGGCGGGTGTATTGTCATGTGGCAATCTCTTCCAACCAACCAGAAAGATGAGCCAATGAGGACTTATGTAAAAACCAGACTGATTTTTTTTAATATATCTATTAATCAGTGGTAATTGAACCCAAAGATTGGGACGCAGGTGTCTTACCAACTAGGTCATAGAGGACGATTGATGTCTTTTTTAAAAACATTAGGTAACAATAAGAGTCGAACCCTCAATCTCCGGATCGGAAGTATCTTATCGACTAGGCCACGGAGAACGTCTTATCTTTAACACTATAAATCTTATGCAATAAGTAATTAAAAAATGTCATGGTCAATGTCGACGCGGCGGCATTTTAAATTAGTCAATTGACAGAACAATGTAGGAGTTGGGAGTGACACGGCACAGGACCGTGTCAACTAGCCCCTGAACACATTTACTGGAATTGACCAACCGTGAAGAATTAGTTTCGAATGGGGACATGAAATCATAATTTATCATTCATTATACGAACGTCACTCAACTAAAATTAACATACGAGTACCTACAGGAAACTGCCGTTCTTTTGTTCTTAATTCATTTTTATATAATTACATTAATTTTCAATCCATTAATTTTTATTTAATTGTTTATTTTTTATAGTCTTAGAGAGTTAAAAGTTTTACATCTATGTCTTTCAACAAAAGAGATAAAAATTATTATAAATTAATTTGTTGCGTCCCATCTGGATAATTATTTATGTTCTGCCTGGTTCGTCAATTTCCAGACTCCTGTCTGTTCTCAATGCAGCTGCAAGGCTGATATACTCGTATGGTAATAATAAATTTTTCAAGTCCCTTATTGGGATGTCTCCATTGTACCTTTTGAATCTGTTTTTTTTTTTTCAAACAGGCTTAGCCCAATTACATCGAAAAATACAAGAATTGATTATTATAAATATAAAATTATATTAGGTCCTTACATATGAAATTGGCGTTTTGTTTGGGAGGAACATAAAGTTGATTTTTTTTTAATATAATATATTTATTTAATCAAAGTATGTACCATTGCTATCTATGCACTTTTGCCATCTCATAGGTAGTTCATCGATCCCTTTACTAAAAAAACCATTCGGACGGGAATCAATAAAATCTTTGAAGTCGGTTTGGACTGCCCCATCGGAGTTGAATTTTTTCCCGTGCAAGAAGTTATCCAAATTTCGAAAAAAATAGTAATCTGTCGGGGCAAGGTCCGGAGAGTACGGTGGATGTCTTAGACATTCCAATTGAAGCTCTTCTAATTTGGTAGCCGTCTGTTGTGCAGTGTGTGGTCTAGCGTTATCATGAAGCAGCAGTGGCCTAGAGCGATTAACCAGCCTCGGTTGTTTAGCAGCTAGCTTTTCCATCATGGTTTGCAGTTGCTGACAATAGACATCTGCCGTAATCGTCTGGCCAGATTTAAGAAAGCTGTAGTGAACGACACCAGCACTAGTCCACCAAACGCTCACAAGTAACTTTTTTGGAGTCAATTTTCGCTTGGGGCATGGTTTGGCTGGTTCGGCAGGGTTCAGCCATTGCGATGAGCGCTTCCGATTATCATACAGGATCCACTTTTCATCACAGGTAATGATTCGATTCAAAATCCCTTCATTATTGTGCCGGTTGAGTAATGCAACGCAGCAGTCAACGCGCGTTTGTTGATTTGCTTCACTCAATTCGTGAGGTACCCACCTTTCAAGCTTTTTCACCTTCCCAATTTGCTTCAAGTGGATTAAAACAGTTTTATCACTAACACCGCAGCCTGCAGCTAACTCGGACGTGGTTTGCGATGGATCCGCTTCCACAATAGCCTTCAATTCTTCATTATCAACTTTGGTCTCCGGCCGTCCACAGGGCTTGTTCTGCAGGTCGAAATTTCCAGAACGAAAACGTTGGAACCAAAAACGCACTGTGTTTTCTTTTGCGGCACCGTCGCCATACACATCATTAATCCTTCGAGCCGTTTCTGCAGCACTGGTGCCACGGTGGAACTCGTACTCGTAAATAACGCGATATTTCAAGTTTTCCATTTTGTAAACTGAGTGACGCAAAGAAAAAAAACAATTGAGGAAAAAACAAATGAATTATAATTTTCGAAACACAAATACTTTAGTAAATAGCTGTATAAATTTTAATTTGGAATTCCTAACCAAAGAGAAGATATTTGAGATCAAAGTTGCCAGTACGGCAAAACGCCAATTTCATATGTAAGGACCTAATATAAAATAAAAGTTGTAAAAAAAAATTATGTATACATAACATATATAGATACAAAAATACACATATACTCGTATGCACACATACACATATATTCAAAGTTACTTAAATGCGTTGATGAGTGCTTTCTAACACGATCAATCTTAGAAGAAAATTAACTTTTGCTTTTGGTAATGAGATATGAAATATGTCACTATCCGAAGCAGTCCCGTTCAAAAGAGTTAAGGCCCTTCCAACAGGCATAGCGGCTGGAATACCCGTTCTTGCGTATGTTATTGAGAACAGTTCTTGCCGGCGCAGTCTAGTGTAATTGTTAGGAACATTTAGCGCTATTCTTTGTAGTAATGCTGGACAGCTCACAACTCCTCGAACGAGTTTGACAACGTATACCAGGAGACGCAGATCTCTCCTTACGGTCAAGGATTTATACTCGCGCATGCCCAGCAGAAACCTGTATCTGAGATATGTTCCTTCAGAGAGGAGTAGAATTTTAAGGTTGATTTCTTCTCCATCTAATAAATCGTTTGTTCTAAATTGATACAATATTTTTTTTTTTTTTTTATCCACTTTGCACGGATTTCTCCTGTTACACAAAAAGGGTTTGCTTCTAGCGTTAGCTTATTCGTTAGAAATAATATCAGCCAGGATTCTTCTCATACTGCTAGACGGTACCGAGAATATATCAACCGTGTCATTCAGTTGGTTCAATATCTCTATACCACGGGTGACTGAGTGTTTAGCCATGATATTCGTCCTGTAAGTTGGTATGTAGAACAGAGGGTGATTCCTTGCACGGATATATTTATTGGGTACATATAAACTTAGTGCTTCTAGAATCGCGGGACAGTTAAAGGAACCTTGGAAAACCTTTATTAGGAATATCGCAATGGATTCTTGCCTTCTTGTTTCAAGGCTTCTATAGTTACACACCGTGAGAAGTTCGGCATGGTGAGCATATTTTGGGTAATCGCCCTTTGTTCTGTACCATAGATATCTGAGGATTTTTTTTGTATTTGTTCTATATTGTTTTTGTATTTGAGCTGGTGAGGAGCCCAAACCGTAGATGCATATTCTAATTTGGTTCTAATTAGATAATTATATAAGTTTCGGAGGATATCGGTGCTGTTAAATTCTCTTGATATTCTCATTACAAAACCGAGTAGTTTGTAACAGTCCGATATCAAACGTGAGACATGGTTAACGAACGTGAGTCCGACATCGAAGGTTACGCCCAAATCCTTGAATTCAGAAACTCTGTTTAGTGCCACTCCCTGTATAGTATACTGATGGTGGATTGGTGAAAACGATCGACTATAAGATACACAGACACATTTATTAATGTTGAACAGAAGATGATTTTGCTCACTCCAGGAGACTAGGGAGTCTAGGTCCTGTTGTAACTGTGCATTGATCTTTTTGAATATTTTCAAGTCGTCAGCGAACAATAAACATGTCGAGTGACTTATGGAATTTTGAATGTCGTCTATTAATATGAGGAATAGTAGGGGACCTAAATTGGATCCTTGTGGTATACCAGATCTTGCGATAAATTCCACAGAAGACTTGTTACGGATTGTTACGTATTGAGATCTTTCTTTTAGGTAAGATGCAAATAATCCTAGGATGGTGTATTATGAGCTTTTGCCATTGCTGGTCCTGTGACGTGGAATGGTCAGAGAACAGAGTATGATAAGTGAATTGTATGAGTGAGATCTGAGAATGAACATTGCAAAATCCATAGTCATGGCGATAAAAAAGTCTGAAAGGAAAATTAAACGCGATATATGGGTGAACAATGAAAGATTAGAGCAAGTTCAGGAGTTCTGCTATTGAGATATTATTTTCTCAGATAATGAAAGTTACCAGGAATACTGAATGGCGCGTAGCCATAGGAAACAAAGTCAATGGGGCATTAAAACATACTTATATACAAAAATCAGACAATGTAAAAATCTGCAAGACAATAGTCCACAACAGCATTTTAGTACCAACATTGATGTATAGGAGTAAATCGTGAAAGTGAAAAGGAGTCACATAAACACGATAGAAAGGCATGCACTGAGAAGAATACTCGTACATAAGGTGACAATGTATCGAATACGGAATAAAGTGATTAGGGATGTACGTGAGCTTAAGGTTGATATATTGAGTAAGATGAAGAAGGGCACTCTGAGTTGGTGTGAGCATGTATTATAGAACGAATGAAGGAAGAAAGACTAAAAAGAACAAATATACAGCGCAAACGTGAGTGGAAGGCGTGGTAGAGGATTTGGAGCCCTGTGGGGGCGCAGAACTCGTTCATGGTGGAGAAAGTACAAAAAAAATATCTACGATATCTCTATATGAGAGAGTTCGGTGTCCATCCATGGCTTTATCCTACTCAGTTTCTGCTGGGCATGCTCGGGTATAACTCATTAAGCGTAAGAAGAGATCTGCGTCTCCTGGTATACATTGTCAAACTCGTTCGAGGAGTTGCGAGCTGTCCAGCATTACTACAAAGATTAGCGTTAAATGTTCCTAACAATTACACTAGACTGCGCTGGCGAGAACTGTTCTCAATAACATACGCAAGAACGGGTCTTCCAGCCGCTATGCCTGTTGGAAGGGTCTTAGCTCTTCTGAACGGGACTGCTTCGGATATTGACATATTTCATATCACATTACCAAAAGCAAAAGTAAATTTTCTTCTTAGATTGAGCGCGTTAGAAAGCACTCATCAACATACTTAAGTGACTGAATATATGTGTATCATATGTTTGTGTGTATATACTCGTTTGTATGCATATGCATTATTTTTTATTTTATATAATTTTTTTATTTTTTATTTCTCTTCTTTTTTAATGTCTTGTATTTTTCAAATTAATTGGGCTATCTGTTTTGAAAAAATAAATAAAAAAGACCAAAGAAAGCATGGTTGGACCAATTAAATGATATTTTGAAAGTCAGAGAAATCATATGAGTTGATGAGAAGGTGTACAGATGTGAACGAGGCAAAATATGAATGTCGAGATAGGAATCTGAGGATCTGTCTTCACCGCCTACTCTAACATATAGGTATGATGGTATGTACAATAAGTATTTGACTTCAAATTAATAATTCGGGAACGGAGAAAAAAACATCTTAAATTACATTAATAGCACTAAACTGATGTGTGTAGACCGACTTGACGGTACGGAAAACTGTAAATATATGTACACTGACGAAACAATTCAGAAAGCAGTGACACATTCCGAAAGATGTGGGGCAGTGTCCCCACAGTGTTATATATTTTTCTAAAACTCGATTTACTAAAAAAAAAAAAAAAAGAATAATAATAATAACATTCAAAACTCACATTAATTTTCAGCTCATCCGCATAATTCTTTATCTCCCTGGATGAAACCGGCGCAGAAGCAACGGATCTTCCAACATTCTCGGCAAATGCAACACAACTACTTTTGGAATCTCTGATGCTCAACTCCTCTTGACTTCCTCCTTCAGAAATACCCTTCGCACGTGGATTCTGAATAAATGTGAAAAAGAAAAATTAAAAGATGAGCATTGATATATTGAACAATTTGGTTAGTTCTTAAGTGCTAGTACAGAGGTGATCCAGCAAGTAGTTTCGTAATTCTCTAATAGATGTCATTAGAATAAAATTTTAATAACTAATTTCATTCCAAACATGCTAAATGTATTTCCTAAAATTGCACACACCAGGTACATTGGTACATTGCTAAAAAAATCAAAAATTGGATTGACACAAAATAATAATTATTAAAAAAAGGACAAATGATGTAGTGCCTGTGTTCATATATAATTAAAAAATTTGATAAGAACTCCAAAACAGAGTCGTTTTTAACCTTTCCCTTCCTGTGCTAAAAAAAACCACGCGTTCCGGTGCTGTGTATTCAATACACATGTAAAAATGAGCGATTTAAAATCGGAAAAATAAGAATATTCATAGCCAATCGCTTAAATTAATTAAATTTGAAGTCAAAAGCTATATTTGAAATTTAATTGCTGAAAACATGAAAAAAAACATCGGCCGATGTTCACAAAACGGGCGAAGCGACCACCTCAAACGAAAGCCCGCGAGCTACTAAAACGAGAGAAGCGAGCGAACTGATATTCTATTTCTTGCATTCCCATATACCAAAGTAGTGAGAGTGAGTCGTGAATAGCGTCGATTCCTCACCCATAGCGGTTTTTAAGAATGAATATACCTACCTCACACACTGGCACATGGTTGATTGTATTGGTGAATTTATTCCCGATTTTCACAAAATATCTTTGATGTGGCCGATAAGTGCTAATTATCATTGATATTCATTTTTTCATTCAATGCGTAAATGTATTACGAAGGAATACCTAAAATCTGAACCCAGTATTTATTATATTTATAGAGATATTAAAGTTTTTAAAAGCAATGTGTACTAGTTACACATCACAGGACAGGAAGGGTTAAGTGATTCCTAAAGCTGCATACACCACCAATATCGCTAACACTAAGAGGCATATCATTCCACGCGACAGGACAAACAACAACAAAAGCTCTATCATAATAACCCTCCCTGTTGAATCGATTTGGAACAATCAATTTATTACATGAAGGCTAAATCGACCTCAAAGTTCAATCCTCTTCGACAGATTAGAAAGATAAAATGGAGACATCTCTCAGACACAGATTAAAAACATAAAATGGAGACACTGATTAAGAGATTTGAATAAAAAAAGAGACGTAACAATATTAAGGGCTACCATATAGCAGCCTAGCAGCTGCATTAAAAACAGACTGGAGTCTAGAAATTTGCGAACCAGTCATAATAATCCAGATGCGATACAACATATAAGATGACATGACACAATGCGATACAATACTTATAAATAATAATGCAGACATAACACAAATTAATTTATAAGATATTGTATTGTAATTTGTTAAATAAGATAGTCAAACACTGTTTATACCACTTTTTTGTAACTGTATAACCCTACCGGTTTCAAGGTTTTCACCTCAACATCAGGGGAGCACAAACAAAACTGAATTCTGTTCGAACTGGTATCGAGATACACGCTTCTAACGGTTAACATTCGGGTTGAGGACTGGGGATGAAGGGAGGGATGAGATAATATCGGCCAGCAGCGGAGATTCTTGGGATATATGTGTTTGCCAGATGTTCACCTCGATGCACTGACTTAGAAATTTGTAGGGCCTCTAATCTGTCCAATTTATTTCCGTTATTACTGATATGTAAGAATTTGGCATCATCGATAGAAAATGTGTGATTTTCACGGTGACAATGATTAGCCATTTCAGAACAAATTCGAGTTTCAGAATTGACGTTGAAATGGCGAGGGGATCCTCGACTATTGGGCCCAGCAATGACATTGACGATTGCTGTATAATATTTTAATACGAGTACTAAACATTTTTCTTAGTTTTTTTTTTGCCTGGTTGGTTGAAAGAGATTACCACATGGCAATAAGCCTGTCAGATTATATCGTTTATATCGAAAATATAACACAGTTTAAACAGAACAGTAAATAAATAATACCTAATAGGTTTTGTTTGTGCTCCCCTGATGATAAGGTGAAAGCCTTGAAACCGGTAGGGTTATATCGTTACAAAAAAGTGGAATAAACAGTGTTTGATAAAACAAATTACATTGTCTTTAAACCTCCACAATGTTAATGCCTTAACTATAAATAATATATAATTTATAAGAGTTTTTATCTCTTTTGTTGGAAGACATAGATGTATACATTTTAGCTCTCTAAGATTAAAGAAACCCAAAGAAACCATATTACCTATTTCTTAATCAAAAGAGAGCTTACTATCAAGATATACACTAAGAAATTTGATGCTATCTTTTGGAAAATTGCAAACAATGCATCCCCATTAAGATGTCTACGTGAAGATATCCAAAGAAATTATAGTTTACTTGAATATAGTTTCAAATTACAAATAATTGTTTAGCGGCAACACTTTCTTTACTAAGAATTCTCAATATGCTTTCTTTAAAATCATTTTCTGTGATGTTGAAGATGTCAATATTCAAATCCCATGAAGTAAAGCAACAGCAATTGATTTTATTTTAAAATCCTATGTTTTTATAATACACTAAGTTAAAGACACGGTCATGGATACTATTGATAATCACGAAATAAAGCTAGTTTATTGGAAGAAATTGCTTTAAAGTAATCAATCCGCCAGATGTAATAGAATGAAAGTTTTAAATAATTTATTGATGAATGATACATTACTTATGATAAATAAATAACATAAACGGCAAAACAAAAGATAATATTTACGAAAAAAGCAAATTGGCAAATATTAACTTATATTCAATAAGAAATTAACACAAACCTAGTGAATATTTTGATTGATGAAAATTTTAACCTAAAAAAATACAATAAAAAATGTTAGAAGATTTTCACTATAAACTTAACATTCGGAAGTAGTGAAAACAAGAAAACATTTGCATAGTACGTTCAATTCGTTCATTGTTAAATCGATATGTGAAACTGTCAAGGTTGCCGAAATAATCAATATTTCAAAGCACATGGTTCAGCCAATATACACTCCAACAGGTAAAAAAAAGTATTCACACCACGAAAATATTTTGTCACCAAAATAAAGATTGTGTAATAGAAATTCGTGAAAAAATCGAATAAATCTGGGTGGGACTCACATTAGCACAATTTTTATCATCATCGCGTTGAAAAGAGAGTATTTCGTCCTTTTCTCTTTGTAGTTCACTTCTTTTCAATTCTATAAACTTCTTTATATCGTCTGCAGATAACATTTCAAATTAATATTCATACAATAAATTATATACAAATTCATAAATAAACCAACCGAAAAGGACGTTTAAAATTCAATTCACAGACGTCAAAATACACGTGAAGATAGATGCGATTCGCGTTTGTTTTTTGTATTATTCACAAAGACCCTTTAGCGGTCAAACAACGAACACTGCCCAGAGACAGTTTATGAACTTCTCTATGTTAAAAAGTTGCCTGTGGTCTGCGGAAAATTTAAAATTTGATGTGTTTGATATAAGAACATAATAAAGTTTTGAATATAAACCAATTAAGTTTCTGTTAACTACGCAGTTACATGGATAACTTAGCTACTCTAGCCACTGACATTTATTCCGACGCTTTCTCAGATGTTACCTCTGCTTATGACAATATTGTTTTACCCATTTTAAAATAAAAAAAGATGAAAAAAAAAACCAGTCAAACCAATGAGACATTTACTATTTACCAGCAAGGTATTGAAGATCAAAGAAGCATTACAGATAGTTACCCAAAACTTTAATTTTATCTTACTCTTTGAGTTCCCTTCAAGCAATGGGAAAGGACTCATTTAGATATTCAAACAATATAGCCCTTAATATAAAACAAACCGTATCCAATATTTTAGATTCAGGCCTTGATATTAATGTGACTTAGGTTCCCGAAATATTTCAAGTAACAAACAATCGATTTCTACTTGAAAATGCAATTTCGACAGGAAGCACAGAAAAATTCAAATCTACACCTGCAGATGACTTATTGGCATTTGCCCCTTTCTCTATAATGAAAGAATAGCCAAATCCCTGGTATGTCTCAAACCCCTTATTTCAGTGAAATTTTAATTTTTAAATATATTTAATTGGCACTTGCACAGAAGCAGCAATTATAAGTTGGATATGGTTTTAATATTGTTCTCATATCCACCTGGTCAGATTCCATTAAAAATTCTTCCTTGCGTGACTGTGGTCAGGAAAAGAAAGATCTCGAGCACATCTTATTTTCATTTTCTCAAAGTACAAACTTTCCATTTGGCTAATAAGAAATAAACAAAAGTATTCTTTCTCGCAAACCTTCCCTACCTGATTATTTAGTTCTTAACCGTGTAGTTTAGTTGAGAAATAATGTTACTCCATAATATCTAGCAAGATAACAATAGTCTTAAACTGAGTTGCTTTTAGTATAGCAAATATACCAATCAGAGAGAATACAAAATACCAACTTTGGCTGCAGCAACTCAAGTGCACCAGTATGTCATCCATGTAAATAAAACTAACGAGAAATATAGTAAAGTTTACTTGACACTGGCGTATTGTATGTTCCTTTATGTATAGGAGTGCACATCCAATATTCAAGAAGAAGAAGACATCTGTCAATACTCATAACCTTAATCTTTGATGGTGTGGTTATAATACTTATAACCCTAAAATGTTTGTGTATTTTTCTGTAGTTTTAGTTTTTCTACTCGATTTTTAGACCAATAACAAAATTAATAATTCAAGTTATCACGAACAAGATTTTTTAAGTTTAGTTGGAAATGAGCGATACGGAAATAGAGATAAATGATGTGTTTGAAGATTTATTTTTGTGTGAAGAAAAATTTGTGAAGCAGGGATATGACGAGGGCTTTAAGGCGGGCATAGAAAAAGGAAACACAGAAGCGTATCATTCAGGATATCACAACGGGGTAGAAATTGGAAAAGAACTTGGTACATTTTTTAGTAATCCATATATCTAGTATTATAATTTCCCCATAACTTTAGTTTACTCCTTTCTTTAGAATGGCGGTGAGCCCTCGGGAAACTATTTCTCTACCATAACTTCGAAAATCTTCGTCTGTGACAACAAATAATTATTTTCATATCCTTGATGACAATATGGTAGGCAATCGTTCGTGGTTTAGTATGATTGTCAGCTATCCTGTGGATGGAAGTCACCTGTGTGTGTATTGGTTTATTGTGTGCAAACTGTTGCACTTCAGCAATCACACAGTCTTGACAGATCAAACCAAAGTTCTGGTGGCGAGTGGATTAAAGTTCCAAGACAATCGGCAGCTTTTTATTAATGAGTTTTATATCTGTGGCGTTATGACATAAGCTGATATGTTCGTTTTTTGTTATATTGGGTTTATTCTCCCAATTAATAGAAAATATTTCTCAGCATGTTGTGGCAAAACTTGGTGTGTCAGTCATTATCCAAACAAAAGATATATTGTTTGGAAAAACTTAAAAAATACTTATTAATACTGATTTTTAACAGCTTATCAAAGTTAATATTTCTTCTCCTGTAAACTAAGGTAAAACTGACATATCAACTTGTGCCATAACGCCACAGATATATTGCTATTTTTGTATTGCTTAATAGTGCTATAAGGATTTATGATAAACTACATAATATACATACCATCACACCATTTCTCTTTAGGGGTAGGCATAAAGGACAGATCGTCATACTTCCCTGTCTCGATACACATCCTTAGCCTCTTCTACATCCATACAACTTCTATGGTTTTTCTGACTCTTTGATTCCTTCTTTCAAAATATTATTCACTTAATCTAACAATACTTTCATATATAACATAAGTTATAGAAAAAAATAAATTCAAAATATAAAATGTTTTAAAAGTGAAAACCAGTTTGAAAGTGAATCTGCTAGGAATCAAATCTGGAGCGCCTGCTTTCTTAGCGCGAATGTTAACCATCAGACTATCGACGTGATCTTGACATTATTTAACAAGGAGACACACACATCAGAAAAATAAAGTATTCGCTAAGCTCCAAAGAAAAAGTCAATGGATCAATCCTATTCCAATTGACATCTTATGAAGATGCATAAAACATGAGAACTTATCGTGGTTAACTCAGACATTGGGTCACACCCTGTCAATAAAAGAATACCAATTTATATTTGTTTTAGTATACTAAATAATTCAAAATAATATTTTCAGGATACTACTTTATACTTGTGGCCTTTCATTTAAAAGCACTTGAAAATAAATCTGAGTCATCCAATGAAAAAATTAAAAAACAATTGAAAAAGTTTATCGAAAGTGTCCAAAAGTTCTCGAAAGAAAATTGGGAAGAAGACTTAGAACAAATTCGTGGGAATTTCAAAAGAATATGTTCTCTGCTTAAAATTGATAACAAGTATGCCACTACGACGGCTGTATCCTTCTAGTTAAGGTAAGGCTATCTATCAATTATACAAGTATCTTGGTTAATTTTTTCTCAATTTTAGAATATTCCAACTCAGTACTTAATATTATGTCACCGAAGTCGTTTAAAATGTCCCAATCTATTTTAAACACATTTATTACTCAGTTATATAACGTCTTTCGGAGTGTTGTACTGCATAGTTTGACTTGTGATGCGGACGTTTTGAGAACATTGCAGTTTTGATCTTTCATTGCCATTTCATTTTGTATTTCCACTAGATCTACAAGACAGCTCAATCCCTTTTATACCGAAAATTGCTATACTAATTATAAAATTAACTCCTCTATAATTCGTATGCAAAGACTTGGAAATGAGTTTTGTAACAATTTAGATATTTTTAATATAAGTATATATAGTATTCACCAGAATATCACAACAATATTTAGAAATAGCTACTAACTTTGTGCTCTCCTTTATTAATATAAATAACCTAGTTAGTGTAAACGAAACATTAAGGACAATACTTTGTTTCTGAAGTTGAGTAACCCTGCATTAATATGTGGAAGGTTTCGATTCTGCAAAGCAACTTGCATTTCGTTCTGCAAGTGAGCCCATGTGTTTTCTATATCTTAAGATCTATCCATAAAATTCTCAAAAAATCTAATTCTTGTTCTATGTAAGCGTTGTTCCACTAAAAACAAGTCTAAGTTCTTTACCACTATAAAATAAGTCTTCGACAATTGCGTAAGTCTGCTTGGTGAAGTTTGGTAATATTTTGTGGTATACATACATAACATATATTGAACTTAAATATACATATTAATATTAAATAATTTTAAACAATGACTGTAATTTTTTATTACTACTGCTTTTTCTATCTCCATGTTAGTTTAAGATAAAGTTTTGTATTTTTTGTCAATAATTTTAAGTAATTGTATAACTTGTCATATGTTCATTTGTATATAAAAGACACTGTTGTGTCGTTAATGAAATAAATTTAAAAAAATCAAAACGTCAATATCGTCAGCCAAACCACGCGGTATAATACTCCGAAATAACTAATAGGAAGAATGACAAAAGCCTTAATCCAGTTACGCTCATAGTCAAAGGTGTATCAGGTCACGAAATTTTGAAGACTCTAGCTTTTATTTTCATCATAACGGTCCTATTTGCATGTATATAAGAAATCGGACGGCATAATAATCTCTACCGTTGGTATGACACCATTTCAATCCATGTTTCCTGTTAAATTCAAAAGATTCCGATATCTTTGATACTCTAGTTTTCTCAATGTCAGCGAAAGGGTATCTATTGTTATAGTAAGGAATTGGAGGTTACCTTTGATTTTTAAATTTGATTTTTTTTTTTTTAATTTTGTTTGTGATTAAACGGGATTTAAATAAGATAAATGCAGTAGATGGGAGCATTTTGTAAAAAGTGTGAAAAAACAATGTAAGACTGGAAAATGCTTATTAAACATAAATTTATATATTATTTATAGTTAAGGCATTAACATTATGGAGGTTTAGAGGCATTGTAATTTGTTTTATCAAACACTGTTTATTCCACTTTTTGTAACGGTATAACCCTACCGGTTTCAAGGCTTTCACCTCATCATTAGAAGAGCACAAACAAGAGTTAAGGCGGATCCTCTAAATCCTCTAATTTATCAAACTTTGTTAAGGTCGGATCCTCTAAATCCTCTAATTTATCAAACTTTGTTAAGACGGATCCTCTAAATCCTCTAATTTATCAAACTTTGTTAAGACGGATCCTCTAAATCCTCTAATTTATCAAACTTTGTTAAGACGGATCCTCTAAATCCTCTAATTTATCAAACTTTGTTAAGGCGGATCCTCTAAATCCTCTAATTTATTCTGAAATGGCTAATTATTATCACTGTGAAAACCATACATTTTCTATCAATGGTGCCAAATTCTTACATATCAGTAGTAACGGAAATAAATTGGACAGATTAGAGGCCCTAGAAATTTCTAAGTCAGTGCATCGAGGTGAACATCTGGAAAACACATATATCCCAAGAATCTCTCCGCTGCTCGCCGAGATCTTTCCATGCCTCCCTCAACCCCCAGTCCCCAACCCGAATGTTTACCGTTAGAAGCGTGTATCTCGGTACCAGTTCGAACAGAATTCAGTCTTGTTTGTGCTCCCTGATGATAAGGCGAAAGCCTTGAAACCGGTAGGGTTATACCGTTACAAAAAGTGGAATAAACAGTGTTTGATAAAACAAATTACAACATAAATTTATAATTGTCTCAAATGTGTTATATATGTTATCTACTAATCTATTTTCTTAATTTAAATAACTTTTTTTTCAGTTGATTTTGTGAAAAATGAGTGAAATGAGGTTAAGACAATTACAAAGACAAATAGATGATATTATTAAATATATCAAACCCCTTTTACCAATGGCTAATTGCCACATGGTTGAATTTATAACATTAGACCATTGGAACAATTTTGTACCCAAACCAATCATCCAGGAAGTAAAAGATTATGGAGCTCAAAAAGCTATCGATGCTTTCTGGCAAGTCAGGCATGAATTGAGTAATAAAAATGTTGATTCCGCCTGTGATTCTGTATCCAGATTTCTACCGAATGGTGAGTGTGTTTTATTATTATTTAACCCTTCCTTCCCTGTGATGTGTAACTAATACACATTGCTTCTAAAAACTTTAATATCTCCATAAATATAATAAATACTGGATTCAAATTTTAGGTATTTCTCCGTAATACATTTACGCATTGAATGAAAAAATAATATTAATAATAATTAGCACTTATCGGCCACATCAGAGATATTTTGTGAAAATCGGGAATATATTTACCAATACAATCAAATGTGTGCCAGTGTGTGACGTAGGTATATTCATTCTAAAAAACCGCTATGGGTGAGGTAGTGACGCTATTCACGTCTCACTCTCACTCTACTTCGTATATGGGAATGGGAATGCAAGAAATAGAATCTCAGTTCGCTCGCTTCAGTAGCTTTCGGGCATTCGTTTGAGGTGGTCGCTTCGCCCGTTTTGTGAACGTCGGCCGATGTTTTTTTTTCATGTTTTCTGCAATTAAATTTCAATTATTATCATTTTTGGCTTCAAATTTTATTAATTTAAGCGATTGGCTATGAACATTCTCATTTTTCCAATTTTTAATCGCTCATTTTTACATGTGTAATGAATACACAGTACCGGAACATGCGGATTTTTTTAGCACAAGAAGGGAAAGATTAATATAACACATTTATGATTTCACACTGTAGCAGTTTCTTTCAAGTGACCAGCATAGTTACATTATATTTTCAAACTCAACTATAACATGTATTTATTTATTTAACACTTTTATTGCAAATACAATCTGGCGGGCTTATTGCCAGGCGGCAATCTCTTCCAACCAACCAGACAAAAGTAAATGAAGCAAGTTACGTGGTCGCATAAATCATTCAAATGACTATCCATCCCCATGAAATCCATAAACATATACGTGAGCACATGCCCACGAACCCCACAAAGACGGACAATCACCCGAACATTCTTTTTCATATGAAGTGAGATATCATCAATAAAAGGAAAGGAAGGGATGCTGGAGAGGAAAGGAAAAGAAAAATCAGGAATGAAACACATTATTTTACTGACTAGAAATTAAGAGGTATCAATGGACTAACAAAATTGTCCTGATAATCATTACTAAATTTATGTATAAAAAGTTAATTCTACTTTTTATCACAGTTTCGTATATAATAATTGTTTTTTTTTTCTACTGTTCAACAATGTAAAATAAGTATACCCATACCTCGCTTTATGGATCTTCATTTAACGGAATTTTGCTATATCGGAATTAAAAAAAACAATAAATTCGCTTAATGGGAAAAAATCGAAAACGAAATATTTTTCAGAGGGCTTTTGACAAAATCGATAAATTAAAATTGCCCATAATTCGGAGGTTTCTATAATCTTAGAAAGTTTAAAATTTGTGTGTCGATGTCTTATAAAGATGGAAATAATAACTCTTATTAATTTATTTGTTACATCACATCTGGATTATTGTAATTCTGTTTACTCGTCTGTTTTTAATGCAGCTGCTAGACTGATATATGGTAATCATAAATATTGCCATTTTGGTCCACTTCTAAAAAGTCTACTTTGGCTCAAGTGTCGTAAAGGAATAGATTTCAAACTTTCTTTTTTTGTATATAAGTCCCTTATAGGATGTTTGTATTGTATCTTTTGAATCTGTGTCAGAGATATTCCTTCAGACAAGGGTAGATAGATTCAATGTTATCTTCATGGAGTAAACTGATTGTTCCCAATCTATCCAATAGGGTGGGATATTATGGTTCGTCTTGTGGCATGGAATAGCCGTGTACATGCCACCCATATCTCTACTCTAAGGCCTCGGCCACACAGGTAGGAGCCTCGCTTGGTGCTTAGAGTTACGCTGCGAGCTAGTCGACATATCCTAGCGAACCAACGCACCGCATACTATCGCAATGGCCACACTGCACGCTTCGTGCCACGCTACTTGACGATTAGTCACCTAGTGAGTCTCCTAGCGAACAGACGTGTTGGTTAATTTTATTGTGTCACCAAGTGATTTTACAAGATGGCGGAAGTTTTAATAACAGCTGTGTATAAAATGGAAGCCTTTGTGGAACCCATCGAGCAAATTTTACAAAAATGTACCTGTAATAAAATCACTTTGGAATGAAGTTGCACAGAAAGTAAATAAAGATGGGTAAGTAGTAATGAAATTGGTTAATTTTGAGAGTGGCATATTTTGTTGACTCAACCGCTCCCAAATGTCAAATGAATTTGTGCGAAGCACTTTGGTGTGGCCAAGCATGAAGTCACGTAGTCCATTAGTCACGTAGCACGTAGCGAAGCACTTTGGTATGGCCTTTGCCTTAGTGTTAGAGATATGGGTAGCATTTACAAGCTTTAGGAATCACTTGAAGACAACCTTTTTTATATCTTATCAAAATTTCTGATTATATATGAATACTACACATATATAATACAATACACTGCACCTAAAGCCGAATGTGTTGGTATCACATATGTGAAGACCTACCAAGGTTTCTTTGTAGTTCGTCTTCATTAGTAAGTTCTTTGCAATTTTCTTACGAAATATATTTTTCTACACATATGTAGATGAGAGGAAATACCTTATCTAATGGTCGCAGCCACTACTTTCATGTCGTTACATTCAACTTATATATATTTATTTTGTAATATTTTTACTCTATCAATAATAGTGGGTTCACGTCTTCCGTAATTGTAGCTCCCTTGAGTAGAATTCAATCTCCAAACGGTGTTATATAAATTATCTTTTTATTTTTATTATTACGTTTTATACTTTTATACAATACAACAGACTTTATATTTGTTATTTCTTTACAGATACAAGAACAAAGTTCAAACATCTAATAAATTTTGTGGAAGAAGCAGACAGACATTATTTAAAAGGTGATGGAGTATTGTGCCTTACCGTGGACCAACTTAAAAATAAACTACAAAAGCTGGGAGGAACTAATCTAGATTCGCTTAAGTTAAAGGAATTCATGTCTGATAAAAAAAGTCACGAGGTAAGTTATTCAGATGCTACCTTATTACCTTGATTACCTGTGAAGAATTCATGTCAAAGATATCTCTCAATGTTCCAGACTGATTGTTTCGTATGAACAGAGACTTCAGGGAGGGGGTTGGTACTACAAATTATGATTTTTTGTACACCCTTTGTGCGATTGCATAGATCGGGGTATACAATGGATGTGGACATTTTCAGGTAGTCACGTATAGCAGTGGTCCCCAACCCCCGGGCCGCGGCCCGGTACCGGGCCGTGGACCAAATGGTACTGGGCCGCGCAAGGGCTTGCTTAAAAATCAAAATTACTTTTGAAAAATCGAACATACCCAATAAAACTTAATTATAAGGCAGCCTTAAAACTATGTTCGAGACAACAACTCTGCCGGTGTTCTGGATTCGAGTCATGGCGGAATACCCTGAGATTGCCACCACAGCACTAAAATCCCTATTGCCATTTCCGACATCCTATCTATGTGAAGCGGGGTTTTCTGCAGTGACAGCAACCAAAACAAAACAAAGAAATAAACTGGACATAAGCAAGACACTTCGGGTGTCACAATCTCCTATTACCTCCAGATGGAACCATCTCGTTTCAATGAAGCAAGCTCAGGGTTCTCATTGATTTAGCATTAAGTCAAAATATTAAATCGGTTTTTATTCATTTTTAAGGGGTAACTGTATTTTATTTTGAAGGCATGTTTAAACACGATTCAATTAAAAATATTAAATCAAAAGACATAAAACTTCAACATCAAAACTTTTAAAGAAAATAGATAAATAACTTTCAAGTTAATATATCTGCAAGATATCAGAATACTCGTAACATTAAAATCCCGATATTAAACCCTAAGCATTCTCAAAATTATTTTCTCTATCTTGGAAAAAAATACTTTCAGTCTTCCGTTGAACCTTAAAAATATTGAAAATACCCATGAATCTAAAACAAAATGAAAAAATTATCTGAAACTTAATAATCCTTCATTGTTAATATATATTTTTTCTTCATTTTTCCCACAAACCTTGTGTTTTCTCTACTATTATTTGTCACTATAACTTATGTACCACAGTTGTAAATTTTATTATTATATATTGTACAAATATATTGTTATTAAATTTAAAAAAAAAACTACATTCAATGTCCCCCCCCCTCACCCCCCACCCAGTGGGCCGCGGTAAAATTATGAAACGTTGACCGGTCCGCGGCGACAAAAAGGTTGGGGACCACTGACGTATAGCATTTATAACCAGGGCTGTGGAGTCGCTTAAAAAAAAACACGACTCCGACTCCGATTCCTATATTTACCAACAATACGACTCCGACTCCACAACTCCGACTCCACGACTCCGACTCCACAACTCCGACTCTACAACTCCAACTCAAAAAAGCTCAATTTTAGCAGGTTGTTTCCTACCTTTGCATATAGCCATTTTTTCATGTTATAGGGATAAAAAATAAAACAAGATCAAACTTTAATAATTATTTATTAGAATTTATTCTTAAAAACAACATTGCTTCTATTAAATCTGTATTTGTAGAGGCTCTCAAATCAGAATTGAGAATTTTAAGAGCGGAAAATAACCGCTCTACGGATACTTGGGTTGGGGGTAATGCTGTAACGATCAATGCTGAATCTTTTACGATTTCTAGATACCGCTGTATTGCCATTTCAACATTTAACTTATAAGTTCGGTCAATTTTTTCCATTATTTTCAATGCATCATAAAATTCAATTTTAAATTTTGAAATAGTCTCCTTCATCTATATTGGGACTGTGATTCAAACGAGGATGTTTTAGTTTATCTTGTTCATTGAGATATTTTTCAAAATCGTCTTCAGATTCAGCGGTGTCGGATGAAGATGATGATACTTCGTGTACGCTGCCTGCTGTCGTCTCTTTTTCTAGTCGAAGGCCTTTCATACGAATGGTTAATTCAAACAGAGCGTTTTTCGCTCTATTTATTTGTTCTTCCGTCAATATGGATCGAACCATGGGGTTAACATAGATCCCAGCCAACAGAATTTTCTTTCGACGTGAGAAAGAAGGAGACAAACACATTTCCGTAGACTTGATGCATTAAATGGATCTCGGTGATTCACCATATCGGCGCGACTTGCGCCTGCAAGTTTAATATTCGTGCACAATACACATTCATTATAATAATTTAAAAAAAATGTATTTTAAATTTTAACGAAAAATTAGTCGGAGTCGCTCGTTTTTTACGACTCCTACTCCGACTCCGACTCCGGCCCAAACACCGCGACTCCGACTCCAACTCCGACTCCAACTCCGACTCCAACTCCGACTCCGACTCCACAGCCCTGTTTATAACTGTACATGTTGTTAAATTTTTGTATTTTTGTGAGAATTTTGACATTATCGGCGAGGAAGCGACGCTATTCACGTCTCATTCTCACTCTACTTCGGTATATGGGAACTCAAGAAATAGAATCTCAGTTCGTTCATTTGACTCGCTCAGTATTTGACAGCTTTCGTTCGAGGTGGTCGTCTCGCCCGTTTCGTGAACGTCGTCCTATGTTTTTTTTCATGTTATCAGCAATTAAATTTCAATTATCACTTTTGACTCAAATTTAATTAATTTAAGAGATTGGCTATGAATATTCTTATTTTTCCAATTTTAAATAGCTCATTTTTACATGTGTATTGAATACACAGCACCAGAATGCGCGGATTGTTTTAGCACAGGAAGTGAAAGGTTTAACATGATATAGATATTAACAGTGTAGCAGTAGATAGGTCCACCCGCCGGCCTGGCCGGGCGCATTCCATGTTTGAGTCTATGAATTCTAATTTCAAGAAGAGTGACATTTTGTTTTATATACATATTACAATTTTGACAAATGTAATATTTTATTTCATTCGGTACAAGATATTTTTAGATAAATGTTGAATAATTGAGATATTTGTTTCATTATGGATAGCTCTCCTAAAACAGCATTCATGCATCCTAGTTATAATGATAATAAAATTTGCTTGTCCAGGGTGAATGTATATTATTATGAAAGGTAATAGTTGAATGCATTTTTTCAGTCATTGTTTACCCAAATCGCTCGATTGTTTTTTTGGTGCTTGATGCTCTTTTACTACTGCTTAGGAAAAAATGCGACACAAACTAAAACAACAGATATTTACAGTTTATGGCAGAGTAAGCAATCGTGTGTGTCCAATGTGGTTTAAGAAATTCCGTAATGGTAATATGACACTTGAAGACGGTGTCCGCTCTGAAAGTCCGTTATCACTGATGACAACCAAATCAATGCTTTTATCGAGAATAACTAGCACTCTATGACTGAGATACTGAAAGTATGGAAAACAACTGTCCATAAGCAAGTAATGTAACTTTGCATTTGAATTTGACTTAAAAATTCGGGATAAATTTTTTGTTTATTTGTTTTAATTGTTTTATGTACATGGTAAAACATGATACATTTACCTCTTATTCCTTCCAACCAATTAGCTCATCGCACCAATCTTTTAATAGTTTCTGAATGAAATAATTTAAAATGACAGCTAATAACCATTTCAGGTAGAAGTTTTATCAAGTATGGTGGCGACATTAGCTTCCATAACCAAAGTAGACTATACCATAGAGCTGGGAGGTGGGCGTGGGTTTTTAGCTGCCATGCTAAACATGTTCTATGGCATGCCTGTCCTGAACATCGATTGCTGCGAAGTCAATGCTAAAGGGGCTCAAGAGAGAAATAGGAAATTACAGGTTTGTCTTATTTTATGTACATAAATAAATATTATCACGCCGTGTCTTGCTGGGCAGGCAGAGAGAACTGATCTCTAAGCTTTTCTATCTACGGACACAGTTTTCATCTACAGAAGTAGAACTTTGAGGTAGATTTCATTTTTATCTAATAAATTGGTTGTTTCAAAACAATCCAATAGGGCGGGGTATTATGATAGAACTTTTGCCATTGCTGGTCCTGTGGTGTGGACGTCTGCCTCCTAATGTCAGATATGGGTAGGGTGTGCAGCTTTAGGAAGCATTTAAAGAATTTTTTGGGAGGTCTTATCAAAATTTATGAATGGGTTCGAATCATGAGTTAGAACACCCTTGAGGAGAGTTTGCTCTCTGAATGGCGCTATATAAATTGTCCTATTATTATTTCATATATATACATCTAACGGACTCTGAGAATGTAAAATTCAATCTCTTATATTACTTTTTTTATCCACTTTGCACGGATTTTTCCTGTTACACAAAGAGGGTCTGCTTCTAGCGTTAACTTATTCGTTAGGAAGAATATCAGCCAGGATTCTTCTCATACTGCTAGGCGGTACCGAGAATATATCAACAGTGTCATTCAGTTGGTTCAATATCTATACCACGCGTGACTGAGTGTTTAGCCATGATATTCATCCTGTAAGTTGGTATGTAGAACAGAGGGGGATTCCTTGCACGGCTATATTTATTAGGTACATATAAACATAGTGCTTCTAGAATCATATAACCTTGTTCATTATGAGATTAAATAGGAAAGAGTTAAGGCTGTCACATTGCTTTATTCCACTCATCACTTTGATATTTGACTCCTGTATGGCACCGGTACAAAGAACTGTATCAGGCTGCTGCGCAATGCTCGGAGAATTCAGGTCAATTCCAAAGGCGTAGATCGATGAGAGAAGGTAGCAGGGTGAAGAGATTCCTCTTATGGCAGGTTGTAGCAGGTCTCAAGTAAAACACAGTATGTAGAGTGTACTGAGAATAAGTATCTTTATTTTGAAAGGGACCCTTCTTATGAACGGTCAATCGCTCATCGCAAGCGCTCACACCTTGCGAAATACCACAATTTTCGGGAGTTTTGCACAATACAGAGGCCGACCGGCCAGCGATCTAGTCTCGACGCCCATCCATAAGTCTACATTTCCATTGCGGTCGCGACAACGCACGGACTCAAACAAACATAAATATTTACATATAAAAATATCAAATTTACATATCAAATTATACACATACGAGAATCTACACATATTTAACAATTAACACATTCACTGCGATATGTATTTATAGAATAGTGTAGAGGTACTGAAAAAAATCATATTTTCGAAACCTTAAAATCTTACGGTATTTTCGAAACCTTAAAATCTTACGGAAACCTTAAAAAATCTTAAAATATTCGGTACCATACAAACAAAGAGAATCGAATGAAGCGCAACGGGCGTCATCAGCGTCTCTACAAAGAATGTGTTGACGTCCCAGTGGCGTCTTTAGCAGCGAACGTGTTAAGAAACTAATCCTAATATGTTTTATGATGGCGCATACGTTCGATACAACTCCATATTATTAATTTTCCATTGATATATTTTCAGAAATTATGGCCAGGTCTGGTAAGAAAAGCGGAAGAATCAAAATCAGGGACGGTGAAGGAAAGAGTGGGTAGATCACACAAATATAAAAAGAAAAACTTACCATCGACGGGGAAAAATAGCGAGGCCGCGGAAGATCTTAACTCGAATGTAGCGACATCCAGTGAAAGAGTAAAAAGTGTAACGGAGAAAATAAACAAATTAGACATTGAGAATAATATCAACAATAACCCAAAGGTGGATTCGCTTTACAGACATGTCACGGAATTTGTTACCCACGACACGGATTTGTTAAGCTTTGTGAGAGAAAGCTTCGACAACTCTTCTGATTTGAATATTTGTCTAACAGGTATTTGGTTTTTTTATTTATATACTTACCATCAAGCCGTTTCTCTCTCGGGATGGCACAAGGGAGAGAGAGCACCAGACTTTCCTATCGAAAACACATCTTTCACCTCTTCTATATAGAGAAATGCACATTAACCCTTGGGCAGGCGCATCTAATCTGTGAGATGAGGTACCTAGTTTTTTTTTTGTGCCACTGGGCGAGGTTTACCGACAAAGAGGTGAGGCTTATAGTAGCTTCCTGACTCCCTACCCCTCACACAAGGGTATCTTTGTTATTTCTCTAGTGCAACACTGGTCTCCGTGATGGACTGTTTAATCTGCTGGATGAGTTGCGCCCGATTACGTAAGTATTTTTGATTTCCGAAATTTCAATTTTTTTCTCAATATTTCTTTTTATATACCTGCAATAGTTCGTATATCTATGTTGTAGCCCCTAATTCAATGATATTGATCGTTATTAATATATGAATACTAACATGCACGCATGGTGTGTGAAAATTGTTATAAGAATGTTTTCGAAAATGTTCAGCGTGAGTCTGATCAGGAATAACTTTCTAATCATATTTTGATTACTCCCTTTGGTTTTTGTGGAGACGTTTTATGATCACAAGTGAATTTGAATTTTACATTCTAAATAATGCTTAAAAAAGTGCTAGCATAGTGTTCTCTTATGTTAAATTATTGCATTTATTTTCGTCACATGAACACCTACCTTATGAAGATGTGACAGTTAATTCCACATACTTTTTATTGTGCTACATCTTTTTTACAAAACTATTGTGGGTATTAAATGACTGAAAAAAATTGTGATGTTACTGAATTGCATTAGTTGCGTTGATAAGCTGCTAACAAAAGACCGAGAATGTTGTAAACTAGTTATCTTCTATTTGAAGAAAAACATTATCAGAACATTTAAAAATATGTTATTGAAAAGTGCAAAGAAATGTACAAATGTTACATAATCATGTTTGAGTGAAGAGTTCACTTTGATAAGCTTTCCCTTAAGCCTAAGCAGACATTTAATTTTTAATCTCACAGATGAGTTGCGCCCGAACGTGTTAGGATTTGTATTGCGCCTGACCAAGGGTTAAAATAATATGTCTTCTTATTTTAATGGAACAATTAAATCATACAACATTTTCCTCCTAAAAATGTGTCCCACTATTATGTGAGTTCACTTGGCTAAAATTATTACAAAATTTATAAATATGAAATTAATTTATTTAAATAAGCAAAAATTTTAAATGTAAAATTTATTTAAACCATGTCTTTGTTATTATTACTGTTAGTTTAAGGTAAACTTTTGTAATTTTGTCAATAATTTTAAGTATTTCAATTAACTTGTCTTTTATGAATTTATTTTCATGGTTTGCAAAAGACAATGTTGTGTTGTGAATTAATTAAATAAATATACCTTCTCAATTAACTCCTACGATTTCTCTGACCTTTTATTACATTTCATACTTATCATCATGCCGTGTCCCTTGTGGGATAGGCAGAGAGAATGGATCTCCAAACTTTTATATTCAAGCTCTCAACTTTCACCTCCTCCACATTCACACATCTCGTTATGCACAATCTTCTACTATTTATACTTCTCACTTCACCTTTTAAAATCTAAGCACATTTTCCTCGGTTTATCTCTTCCACATACTTCTGACTTGTATATTCACTTAGTATCTCTTCCACACACTTCTGACTTGTATATTAACTTAGTACAATATCTCTTCCACACACTTCTGACTTGTGTAGTCACTTAGTATCTCTTCCACATACTTCTGACTTGTATATTCACTTAGTATCTCTTCCACACACTTCTGACTTGTATATTCACTTAGTATCTCTTCCACACACTTCTGACTTGTATATTCACTTAGTATCTCTTCCACACACATCTGACTTGTATATTCACTTAGTAATTTTTTCATGACTCATTATTTGCACGTGTCTAAACCATTTTAATGCTCCTTTCTTCATCTTACTTAAAGCATCCATTTTATCCATGCATTCATTTATGATGTCTTCATTCTGCCTTTTTTCAAACATTGATTTCAAACTTTTTGGGTGATCTTATCAAAATGTATGATGTTATATGAACACTACCAGTACATTGCTCCTAAAACGGAATGTGTTATTATCACATATTAGAAAATCTACAAAGATTCCTTTGTAGTTCATCCTACCTTGGTAAGTTTTCTGCGGTTTTCTTACCAAATGTGTTTTTCTAAACAAATACAGATGCGGGGAAGTACCTAATTTAATGGCTGTAGCCACTACCTTCCTATTCTTACACTCAACTTATATATATTTATTTTATAATATGTTTAATCTGTCAGTAATAGTGGGCTAGAATCTCGAGTTAAAAAAACCCTTAACCGGTTCACTGCCACGAGCGCATTGACGCGCTCTCCGATTCAGAGCTCGCCAGGCCGGCCATACAAAATGAACGCGTAAACGCGCTCTCCTTTGAGCTTGTCGCAAGCCAATATCAAATCCAATCGTAATAATTTATAAATTATAACACATAGAGACATCTATTGGGATGGTCAAGAAATGCTTAAATATTACAATTTACCGACATTATCAAAGTTACAGTCATCTTTTTAAAAGCTTTCACTGACAGTCAATACGTGTCTCTGATACAGGATTACCGACTACAGTTTTTTGCTTCGTAATTGCGATGATTTATAATGACTTCGTTTGTAGTTTTGTTCAATGGTTGATTTTTAACTTTTGTGCGTTATTTTTGTTAATTTTTCAAAGTATTTATTTACAAGGTGTGTTTTCATGTATTCTTTGGTTATTGGCGGTAGTTTTGCGGCGTAATACGACGTTTATATAGAGTTTTTATGGTTTTATTTTATAGTTTATTTACCTTTTGCGCTTTATATTACATCATACAGATAATTTGTTGATTTTAGTTTACAAAGTATATTATATTCCACTATATTTATTAGTAAACGTGTTTTCTGTGTCAAGTTGTGACAACCCTGACATTTTGTGAATATTTAAACTGTGTTTTTCTGAGTGAACGGCAGCTCAAACGCCCCACGGTGTATATATTTAGTAAGTTTTCATAATATCCTTTATATCTGTATACAAAAAATATAAATTTTTTAGGGTTTTATTTTTGTTGAAAAAATCACGGTCTGCTCGGTACGGCCATACTAATAACTTCCGGCACTTGAAGGGTTAAGGAGAGTTTGCTATCTAAACGGCACTGCATAAATTTTCCTTTTACTATTAAAAAACTTGTTTGTTTCCAGGCTTGCATACTTGCGGAGACTTGGGATCCACTACTCTGAAGTTGTATAACAAGTGCTCCTCAGCATCTGTCCTCTGTGCTGTGCCTTGCTGCTACCATTTGCTCACAGAACTTGTACAGGAGAATCAACTCTCCGAATCTGAAGTCTGTTCACAAGGAGAACAGGCTGGATTTCCCATGTCCCACTATTTGAAAGGTTTGTCATGAGCTCTTTATATAGAACCCTTCCAAGCAAAATGACTTCTTGGAGTATGGTCAAGAGGAAGAGAATAACAATATTGCTCACATAGAAGTTATGTGCAACTCAGCTTATAAAACTCTAGGATTTGTAATGAGAATCTCTAAGTCGTTTGAAAACCAATTGGTGCTCAAAACGTTGTTTAATTCATTGATCCGTAGCAAACTAGAAAGCAATGCTTGCATTTGGAGTCCGGTGGGGGCGCAAAACTCGCTCATGGTGGAGAAAGTACAAAAAAAATATCTACGATATCTCTATATGAGTGAGTTCGGTGTCTATCCGTGGCTTTATCCTACGCAGTTTCTGCTGGGCATGCTCGGGTATAACTCCTTGAGCGTAAGAAGAGATCTGCGTCTCTTGGTATACGTTGTCAAACTCTTTCGAGGAGCTGTGAGCTGTCCAGCATTACTACATAGATTAGCGTTTAATGTTCCTAACAATTACACTAGACTGCGCCGGCAAGAACTGTTCATAATAACATACGCAAGAACGGGTCTTCCAGCCGCTATGCCTGTTGGAAGGGCCTTAACTCTTCTGAACGGGACTGCTTCGGATATTGACATATTTCATATCACATTACCAAAAGCAAAAGTAAATTTTCTTCTTAGATTAAGCGCGTTAGAAAGCACTCATCAACATACTTAAGTGACTGAATATATATGTATCATATGTTTGTGTGTATATATACTCGTTTGTATACATATGCATTAGTTTTTAATTTATATAATTTAAAAAAAAAAATTCTATGTAATTTTTCTTATTTTTTAATGTCTTGTATTTTTCAAAGTAATTGGGCTAAGCCTGTTTTGAAAAAATAAATAAAAAATATTGTCTATCTAATAATATTCATTTATTTCTATATCTGGACCATCAATTATGCCATGGTTTCTAGTGAGAGGCAACGGAGCTCATCCTATAATTTGCATCAATCAGGTCCTGACCAGAGCATGTAGTCCCAATGTTCTGACAAACTACCACTTGTGATATCCTCACAATGACATTCAGTGCTACTTTTGTATAAGAAACCCCATCTCTACATGTTCACTTTGCATCTAATCACCCTTATGTGGAGTTTATTTAGTGATTTCTAAATTGGCCAAGGCAAGGTATTCAGGGGTCATTTTTTATGAAAGCTCCATCCAGTCATCAGGTGTTTTTTCTTTCCATTTTAGAAGACGCACTTTATCCGGCGGAATCGTCAGTTCTTCTTCATGAAACTATTCCTTGATTTTAATCTTGTTATCTAATAATATTGGTTTGCCTTCTACAGATGATTTTTGCAGGCTTCCAGGGAAGTGAAGTTCTTCACCCTTATGAAAATTCTATAGGGACTAGAATAAGTGGTGATGATGTTAGGTCTGGTGAATATGGCGGGTGGGGTATGACGTCACAGCCCAGCTGTACTAATTTTAACTGGGTCTGCAAAAATGTGAAGTTTGACTTTATCTTGGTGAAAGATGACACCCTTCCTATTGGCTACTTTTTGCTTCAATTGGTCCAGTTGCGATCAGTATTTCTTGAAATTTAATATCTGGTTGTGTAAGAAAAGCTGATAGTAGACGATTCCCTTCCAATCCCACTAGATACACATTATGACCTTTTTTGATTGAAGACCAGCCTTTGCGGGGTTAAAAGGGATTCATCTTGTTTGTCTCGTGACGTTTTCTACTCAACATTATTGTAAACGATCCACTTTTTGTCGTCTGACATCATTAGTTTTAAAAATGGTTCATTTTTCTTGCATTTTTGTAGTGAATCACTAATGAAAACCCAATCGATTAAATTTTTGGTGCTCAGACTGTGTATGTAGTACCCAAACTTATTTTTGTAGTAAATCACTAATGAAAACCCAATCGATTAAATTTTTGGTGCTCAGACTGTGTATGTAGTACCCAAACTTATTTTTGTAGTAAATCACTAATGAAAACCCAATCGATTAAATTTTTGGTGCTCAGACTGTGTATGTAGTACCCAAACTTATTTTTGTAGTAAATCACTAATGAAAACCCAATCGATTAAATTTTTGGTGCTCAGACTGTGTATGTAGTACCCAAACTTATTTTTGTAGTAAATCACTAATGAAAACCCAATCGATTAAATTTTTGGTGCTCAGACTGTGTATGTAGTACCCAAACTTATTTTTGTAGTAAATCACTAATGAAAACCCAATCGATTAAATTTTTGGTGCTCAGACTGTGTATGTAGTACCCAAACTTATTTTTGTAGTAAATCACTAATGAAAACCCAATCGATTAAATTTTTGGTGCTCAGACTGTGTATGTAGTACCCAAACTTATTTTTGTAGTAAATCACTAATGAAAACCCAATCGATTAAATTTTTGGTGCTCAGACTGTGTATGTAGTACCCAAACTTATTTTTGTAGTAAATCACTAATGAAAACCCAATCGATTAAATTTTTGGTGCTCAGACTGTGTATGTAGTACCCAAACTTATTTTTGTAGTAAATCACTAATGAAAACCCAATCGATTAAATTTTTGGTGCTCAGACTGTGTATGTAGTACCCAAACTTATTTTTGTAGTAAATCACTAATGAAAACCCAATCGATTAAATTTTTGGTGCTCAGACTGTGTATGTAGTACCCAAACTTATTTTTGTAGTAAATCACTAATGAAAACCCAATCGATTAAATTTTTGGTGCTCAGACTGTGTATGTAGTACCCAAACTTATTTTTGTAGTAAATCACTAATGAAAACCCAATCGATTAAATTTTTGGTGCTCAGACTGTGTATGTAGTACCCAAACTTATTTTTGTAGTAAATCACTAATGAAAACCCAATCGATTAAATTTTTGGTGCTCAGACTGTGTATGTAGTACCCAAACTTATTTTTGTAGTAAATCACTAATGAAAACCCAATCTATTAAGTTTTTGGTGCTCAGACTGTGTATGTAGTACCCAAACTTATTTTTGTAGTAAATCACTAATGAAAACCCAATCTATTAAGTTTTTGGTGCTCAGACTGTGTAGTACCCAAACTTATTAACAATTAATTTTACTTAGAACCGTATGTTTCAGAAATACTCTCTCTGCTACTTCCGATTTTTTAATAGACACCTTTGTTGCCAGTCCATGTGCAGTGATATTTCCAAAACATACGGTTCTTACCTCAAGTTTAGACTACAGGGACTGAAGATAATATTGTATCCCTGCCACGCACTTCAACATGTTCACATCACCAATTTGGATATGTTGAAGGGTTCCACACAAATGAAAAAATAATAAAAATCAAATAAAGGTATAACATATTTACTTATTGGTAAAAATATTATAAGTTAAATACACGGTTTTTTAAATTCTATTTAAAAAAACAATTTGTTATGAAAATATAATCCTTATTAGCAGGTTCATACTATTCTCCCATAACAGAGTGACGACAGTAACCTCATAGTTTTTGGTTCTTAATGACCTGTTAAATTTATCTATGGTAACATCCGCAGGTTTCTCAATAGGCCGTAATGCCCGGATGCTGGCCTCACAGTCTATTGACAGGATCTCCGCTCTGCAAGATGTACCTTCCGACTCTCTTTTCTATAGGGCTTTGCTACAGGTATTAGGTCTTTGTTTTTATTTATCAAATTATGTACCGTATTTTACGGACTATAAGACGCACTTTTTTCTTCAATAAATTGCCACCGAAATTCAGGTGCGTCTTATACTCAAAATGAATATAAAAATGTCGCAGTGTTTGATTTAAAATTCCCGCCAGTCTTAAAAATGATGCGACGAATATGAGTTGCGGGGATTCACAAGCTTGCTAACGCTGTCTCCCTCCCGCCCCGCCATCACAAACCCAGAACATTGTCTAGCCTATGATGCGTCATTGCAGTCTACGGTGCCAGTGAATTTGAATTGAAAGTGATTTGTGTTATCGGTAACAGTACAATATTTTTGTTAGTAGCTAGTTTCGCAATGGGAAAAATTAAAGGTCAGTTCGGTTATTTTTTTTTAGTCTGGATTTGCAATCTAATAATAAAAATGGTAAAAATGTTATTTTTTTTTTAAATTGCCTAAAAATTAAGGTGTGTCTTATAGTCTGTAAAATACGGTAATTAACATATACTGCAATACCTTGCATAGTATGGTAATTGCCTGTCAAAAAAACACTAACCTATATGAAATCGAACTGATTAAGGTATTATAATATGTTTTAATGTAACGTGTTCCAATTATATTATTATGCGTTAGCTCGTAACAATGTTTAGCCATTTGTTTACTCAAATTAATGCACACAGAACTCCTGCAAAAGAAATGAAAAATGTACTAAACATTAGTAAACAAAGTTTGTAGTAAATTCTTTGAGGGATGAAAAAAAAAAGATGTGAGAATGAATGTTGTGAAATCCAAAGTCATCATGATAGAAAAGTGTGAAAAGACAAGTAAATGTGATACATCGATGATATAGAGATTGGAGCAAGTTGAGGAATTCTGCTATTTGGGTAATATTTTCTCGGATGATGGAAGATAACAAGAGTTATCGAACTTCGTGTAGCGATAGTAAACAAGGTTGATTGAACATTTAAACATATTTACTCGAACCGGACGGTATTAAAATCTGCTAAGATAATAGTCCACAACAATATTTTAGTATGAGAGTGAAACATGATTGCAATGACGACCTCCGTGGCCTGGTGGTAAGACACTTGTCTGCCGATCCGGAGGTTGCGGGTTCGATCCCTGCTGGAACCCAGATTTTTTTAAATAGGATTCCAGTCTGGTTAACACCTAGGGCCTATAAAAACATATTTCTGGTTGGTTGGAAGAGATTGCCACATGGCAATAAAGTCGTCAGGTTAAAAAATAAAAAATAAAATTTCAAAAAACATGGACGTGGAAAAGACTGAAAGAAGCTGAATAAATGCTGTTAAAATGTAGAATTGGGTGACGACATATGACAGAATACAGAAGGAAGTGATTAGAGAAGTTAGATAAAAGTCCATACAATGCCCATATTGATTGCCTTATCAGTTCAGTTTTTGTTTATAAGGAACTTATAACATGATAAGCTAAGTTAGTTCCAGATATTTCCAAATCTTTTTAAAGATATCTTTGAAAATTATAATTTTTGTTTTCCTGAAGGTATATTAATAAATTATTATTTTAGGTCTTGCTTCAAAAGTACGATAATGGAAACACAGTACTTGAAGGAAAAATGAAGAAAGTTGCAGGAAAATGCACAAACTTCTCTCAGTATGTGAACGCTGCTCTTCTCAAATTGAGTCTCAACTCTGAAATGTTTCAATTCACTGATGAGGAGCTCAACAGTTTCAGAAGGAATCACGAAAGCTATAATGAAAATCTTATAATGTTTTACTTGTTGAGAATGTGCCTGGCACAAGTTGTTGAAAGTTTAATACTTTATGATAGGTTGTTGTTTTTGGGGGAGAATGGATTTTTTAATGAAACGGGTGAAGCCTTTTTAGTGAAAATGTTTGACCCAGTTGTTTCACCAAGATGTCATGCATTAGTTGCATTTAGAAAAAGTTATATTGATAAATAAAGTTAATGGTAATTGATTTTCTAATACTCTATTTTATCCACCAAAGATTATAGTGTGACCTTACCGGTTTCAACGTTTTCACCTCATCAGGGGAGCACAAATAAGACTCAATTATGACTGGGCTGGCGCCAGCAAACTAGACACATCTCACGGTAAAAATTAAGAGTGGTTTGAGGAAGGCAGGAGATGACTTCGGAAACATATGTATTTGTCAGTTGTTCATCCTAATATTGAAATTTCGATGGCCTCTAGTCCGTCCAATTTATTTACGCAATTATTGATATCTAAGAATTTGGCATCATCGATAGAAATATACGATTTTGTCAGTGACAATTTAAAATATATTTTTTTAAAATGATATGACCGAAGTCATAGGTATCCTTATGCCATCGAACACTAGGCGGAAAAAGTGCCTGTGTTGTTCGAGGAGAGTAACACAGAGCAGGGTTCGAACCGACGAGCTTCCGCACGGAAGTCCAGTGTGTTACCGCGCGACCATGCATCTCTATTAATTAGCTATTTCAGAATAATGCAATGATTAGCTATTTCAGAATAAACTGAAGGATTTGTTAATGCGGTTTTGTGTTCGCAAAGTCTTTTCAAAGGGCCTTCCTGTCTTTCCTATATTAAAATTATCGCAGTCAGCACATGGAAGTTTATAAACACTATTGCTGCTAAGTACTCCATTTCTGTCTTTCTATTAAATAAAAGTTTCCGCAGATCGAAGTTAGTGTAAAAGGCTGGCTTAATGTGACTTGGAAAAGATTTTGTTTGTTCGTTTGTAATATTTTTCACAAATAAAATTTTGCTCAATTTATAGATATCGTTAAACATAAAAAAAATATTAGTTTATTTAAAGACATAAGATCTCACCACTGCTTGCGGAAGTCATCTCCTGTCACCCTCGACCCACAATGCCCACTCCGAATTTTGTAGGGTTATTCTGTTATCTTAAGGGGAAAAAACAGTGTTTTAGTAAATCAATTACAATGTCCTTAAAACTTTCCAGTGTTATCGCCTTAACTATAAATATTTAAATAAAGTTCATATTTTAATACTAAAATCAGTGTTTTTGTTTCACATTCCACTTTTCCTTAGGCCGAGGTCACACCAAAATGCTTTGTTAGACTCTAAGCTAGATTTTATGTGACTCATATACTAGGTGACTTCATACATGGCCACACCAAAGTGTTACACACAAATTCATTTGACAGTCGGGAGTGGTTGAGTCAACACATGATGCACTCTCAAAACTAACCAATTTCATTACAACTTACCATCTTTATTTACTTTCTTTGCAACTTCATTCCAAAGTGATTTTATTACAGGTACATTTTTGTATAATTTGCTCGATGGGTTCCACAAAGGCTCCCTTTTATACACAGCTGTCATTAAAACTTCCGCCATCTTGTAAATTAACCAACATGTCTGTTCGCTCGGAGATTCACTCGGTGACTAATCGTCATGCAAAGTGGTGCGAAGCGTGCAGTGTGGCCACTGTGATAGTATGCGATATGTCTAAATATTATCAATTCCAATGCAGCAGATTATCCATGGTAATTGGGGGACACTCGAACCCGGATAATTGAAAAACATGATTAATCAAAATTAAGTTTTTATTGAGTTAAAACTTAATTTGTAATTTTCAAAATGTAGACGTTCGATTAAAGTTTGGAAAAGGATCATTTTCAGGATTATTAAAAAAAATATATACTTCAAAGGACCATGGTTAATCCAACTTACGGATAATTGAGCCCCAGATAATCAATGCTCTACTATATTTACATAATTTAACCCTTCCTTTCCTGTGATATGTAACTAGTACACATTGCTTCTAAACATCTTTAATATCTCTTCTCCCTGGCTCCATCCCAACTCATTGTTTGCGAAGACTGTTGGGGTCAGCTCTCCTCGTCCTCAGGTTGTATGCTCTTCTGTCACGGACTACGTCCCCCAGGCCGTGCCTCTGCATCAGGTTATCTTTTTGCACCACCCATGAATTCTTTGGTCTTCCTCTGGTTGTTATTTGAGGAAGATCCATGGAGATTACCTGGTTCACAATGTGATCGGGTGCTCTGCGTCCAACGTGCCCATACCATCTCAATCGCCTCTCCTCCATCTTGCTGTTGATGTCTGTAAACCCAGGCTTCCACGAATGCGTGAGCTTTTTATTTTGTCTCTTAGGGACACACCAGCTGACCATTTTAGCATGCGCATTTCAGCAGTTTCTAGTTACCTAGAGTAAGAGTTATACATCGTCCAGCATTCGGAGCCATAGAGGAGTGCGGGTCTGACATTCGTTTGGTATACTTTTCTTTTTAACTTTACTGGCATTTTCGGATCACATAGAACTCCCGTCATTGATCTAAACTTCATCCATCCCACACTAATTCTATGTGTTACATCTGCTGCACATCCTCCATCGCTATGGATGAGGGATAACTTTAATATCTCTATAAATATAATAAATACTAAGTTCAGATTTTAGGTGTTCCTCTGTAATACATTTACACATTGAATGAAAAAATAATATTAATAATAATTAGCACTTATCGGTCACGTCAGAGATATTTCGCGAAAATCGGGAATAAATTCACCAATACAATCAAACGTGTGACGTAGGTATATTCATTTTAAAAAACTGCTGGGGGTGATGAAGCGACGCTATTCATGTTTCACTCTCACTCTACTTCGGTGTATGGGAACGCAAGAAATAGAATCTCAATACGTAGTTGTTTCTTCCTTTGAGGTATAACATACACAGTGTTAGTGTTCCGAGTCCTGTTTCAGTAGCTCGCGGGCATCCATGCAAGGTGGCTTCTGCACCCGTTTTGTGAATGTCGGCCAATGTTTTTTCATGTTTTCAGCAATTAAATTTCAATTATAATCACTTTTGACTTCAAATTTAATTAACTTAAGCGATAGGCTATGAATATTCTTATTTTTTCCGATTTTAAATCGATCATTTTTACATGTATATTGAACACACAGCACCGGAACACGCGATTTTTTAGCACCGGAAGGGAAAGGTTAAGGATGAAATCTAAAGCAGTAAAATGAAATATATCATACAAGCATAAACCCGGATTACCGGAGCCAATATTTGTAGTACAATTCACTTTGTACTTTAAACTGGATAATCCTAGGTTTCCTCGATAAATATTGTTGGTGCAAGTTGTCCTTAAGATGTAAATTATATTGCAGTTGCACAGGACTTCTGCACTGGAGAGTTGCTTGCTCGCATACCACTAGACTGCTCTCACGTACCATAGTGTACGGGCTGTTGACTTAAGGGCATAAAAGGAACAATTTGTATGCTATTTTATACTTCTTTATTTTTAAAAAGACAATGATTATATTCAAATATAATATATTGTAAGTAAATATTTTTTCTATACTCAAGAGAATGTAGCATGGTCCCTGTGACGTCGAAATGTCATGTCTCAAAGAAATGGGGTAAAATCGTTTTTTTTTTTAAATCGAATAGTTTTTTTATAAATCGAAAAATTGTATTTCTCTAAACTGACGTTTTAATTCCTAATTTTCATTATACTGACCTAATGTATTGTATGATTTGTATCTATTATATCTTTAAATAGGCTAAAATCAAGTATGAATTAATACTAATTACGAACATTTAATTTTATGTACAAAAAAAATAAAAAATCCAATTATGATATACCCCATCCCTAGCCAATGCAGACTAACGTAGTGACTTTTGACGAATATCGTCAAATATTATTTGATTTTAACAAACGGCCATATTTTTGCTAATTTGTAACAAGATGTATTAATTTGTCATTATTGTTTGTTTTATGTAATGTATTTACCTAAATAACTTGCTATTTATTAATATCGAGGCTTATATTAAAGTTGATAAAATAATAAAAATTACTGAACGTCGTTACAAGGTTGTATCGGGGCAAATTTGTGAAACGTCAAGGGACCATGCTACATTTTCTTTAGTATAACAAAATTATTTTTCTAATACAAGATTTTTAAATCTATTTTTAAATAATATATTTACACAAAGTAAAGTTTATAGAACAGATATCACCATACTGAGATTCCACATATAAGATGTAGAGGCTTCTTCATGTATGTGGGCAATGCTCCTGAAACTTTCTGTGTTCATGGATTAGTTTTTTCATTCTAATCTACAGTGGACCGGTATTTTCATGAAACCATATAAAAATCATTTTAAAAGAAAAAAAAACAGAGTTCAAATTTGTTTTTTCATTTTTAGATTTTTGAAATTTTCTATGAAAAAAAACAAAACAAATAAGAGAGATGCAATTATGTATAGTATATAATACGTATATCTCTTTCAAGCTTGAAAGAAAAAAACATTTTATTTTCTTTTAAGACCAAGCGTATAATGCAATAAGCACTTTATTAGGTGTATAACGCAATAAGCACAATAACGGTCTTTATTAGGACCCGTACATATGATGCATGCCGGCATATTGAAAAAAATATAATACGTTTGAGCAGAATAGTAGAGAATAGCATGCATGCAGGTCAGAAAGGGATATAAACATGCGTGCGGGTCAGAAAGGGATATAAACATGCGTGCGGGTCAGAAAGTGATATAAACATACGTGCGGGTCAGAAAGGGATATAAACATGCGTGCGGGTCAGAAAGGGATATAAACATGCGTGCTAGTCAGAAAGGGATATAAACATGAATTAATACAATTATAAACTCTTCAAAATTAATTAACATATTATTTTTTAATAAGATAAATGAGCTTACTTATTGTTTGTTAATTTGTCTAATCTGCGTTGGATTGATGACAACACTACTCGAAGGGAATAATGGGAAATGTTTTATTAACATTATATTTAAATTTGTGAAATCTGCGACTCAGTAACAACTTATTCACGTACCGCTCTGGTCTGAGGAGCAAAGTTTGAGTAGCACTGTACATGTATAAGGATATTCTAAAGTAATGTTTAATTATGACCATTTTCAATGGTAAGTTGGGTTTTACCTAGTGATCATTATGACCATTTTCAAAGGTAAGTTGGGTTTTACCTAGTGATCATTCAACACACATTTTGTGTTAAATAGTTAACTTAGTATCTCAAAAATTTACTGTAGTCATCGTAAATGTTAGGTCACCAAAAAATTATGTGCGGTTTTCGGTTGAGTCTGCTGCAGCGACTTATATCTTGTTGTGCCTTACAGAGCCCAAGTTTTTATATGTGTAATTTAAGTACAGACGTGCATCAGTCAGTCGGTATGCTTTGACTTGGTATGTACTTTTGTATTGTAAATTTAAACCCTTTTAAATTGTCAGTTAAATCTAGTGAAATTTGAGCATGTTTGCTTTATGAATTTGGTTCAAAAGCTGCAGAAGCATGGTGTAAGATATGTATGCCATTTGGAGATATGGTAAAAGAACGTACTGCACAGAAATGGTTTAAAAAAATTCTTCTCGTGATAAATCATTTGAAGGTTCACCTCGTTCGGGATAACCTTACAGGTCTTAATTAAAAATATTTTGAAAGTAACCCGTCCAAAAGTTTCCAAAATGTTTCAAGTGTGTGACGAAACAATTTGTTTATATGTGCATCAAATTATGAAATCATGGAAGCTAAGCATATGGGCCCCGCATGAGAGTCAGAAACAGCCAGGACTAGTGATTCGAAATAAAATTTTAGTCTTGCAGGATAATGCAAGACCTCATACTGCAAGATGTATCATTGAAAAAAATGTGCTTCAGGATGGGAAACACTACCTCATCCCCCATATTCCCCCGACATTTCTCGAAGTGATTATCACCTTTTCTTGGTGTTAGATAATCACGTACGAAATAGAAAATTCTACAATAAAATAGAGATTGAAGTGGAGGCTGGTAGATTTATACTTCTTAAAACACAATGTTTTACTTATATAAAAGTGGAATTTACGAATTTGTATCTCATTGAGAAAAAGTCGTTAATTGTGTTTAATCGAATAAAACTTTTTAAGAAAATTTCTGCATGTGTTTAATTTCAATCTAAAAGAACCACATAGAGCTTTTTGTTTCCTAATACATTAAGAAAGAGATCTTGGAGTAAGTCAAGTAGAATAGGCAGCTTATAACCGCGTCTAGATAAATTTAAGTAGAATGACGTCTGAGATTAAACTCTCAATTCACTGTGGTTTCTTATCAATCTCCTTTCCTGATTGGAATTCACCATTCTCTTCAACCTCAAGCTTAATATAATGTATTATCTTATTCCCTGGATCCTTTTTTATTTGAGTCCCTCCCAACACTTTAATGTTATTTCGCGAGTCATTGACATCACACGTTTTGTTGACTGAAGGGGCAATCATCAACAGATTGTTACCATTTTTATCAAACACAAATCCTCCACCTGTGTTTAAACAAGAATCTGCAAGTTTTTGATTGTTCGTGTTTGAATTTATAAAAGAATTGTTGCAGGCCTGTAAGGTAGATTTTTGTTGCTCATTAGTGCATATTCCGTCTTGATTTCGTTTCAAAAACTTGATTCCCCTGTTGATTAATATATCATCTTCGGCTTCAATATTTTTTATACACGCAGAGTTAGCTGCTTGATATAGACGATCGTTTCGAATTGCCGGGACTATCAGATTTTTAATAGGCTGGTTGTTATTATAACTGAATTTCCTTTCAGTATCCTCTCGTGACATTGATGAATTTCTTCGAATCCTCGCTCGTGTCCTGAGATGTGTCTGCTTGAAAGCATTTGAATGTGTTTGGTTGCAGGCAATTGTGTTTGCAGAAAAGAATCTTGTGTTGTTGTTTGTGGTGTCCTCATTTTTGACTCTTGAAGATGATGTGTGACCATTTGCCTTTTGCCATTCCAGAACATTGCACAGCAGTTTGATGTATCTGTAGAAAAAATACATATTAGATATTGATCTTACCATTAAATAAAAGTCTCTGGTATATTAATTGTTAAGTCTCTTGTATTCTCCATAGCACTGTATAGAGTGGAAACATGGATAATAAGAAAGAAGGAAACAAAGATGATAGACACCTTTGAGATGTGGTGTTGCAGGTGGATGCTCCATATCACATGGACCACAACGTGAGCCAATGTCTATCATTTAAGAAATGGAGATTACCGTAAGACTTTCGACAGTACGCAAAAAATAATCGTAATACATTTTGGGCATGTTCCTTGTTAGAACTCTGAAAGTCTGGAGAAATTGGTGCTTATGGGAACAGTTTAAGGATGGCAAGCAAGAGGATAGTGTTATATGAGATGAATGGATCAAATAAAGGAGTTAACAAAGTCTATCAAAATAGTACATTGAAAATTAAATTGATATCAAAAAATATATTTTATTTAAGTATTTTATTTTATAAACCAAAATATAATGGTACCTACAAAATAATCTAAGGGCACCCCTGCACTAGGCAGCCTGGCTGCAGCAGCCGAAATTTTGAGCAGCCAGTTATAAGCCAGCCGGTGGTCGACTGTTGAGTCGAGTGAGATGGGCGTGGAAGATATCATAATTGTTTACTTTTTGTCTTGTAAGAAACGCAATGCAAAAAAAGGTATTGGATTCATCCTTCACTTCTGGAGCGGCACTCAAAGGGCTTATTTCAAAATTATTTTAAGGATCTTCGAAACTACTCAAATAATTTTTTTAACTATACAAGAATGTCAATGCAATCATTTGATAATCTATTGGAAAATATAAAATTTTTAAGGATACATATGACTTCGGTTTTATCTATTATTTAAGAATACATATGACTTCGGTTTTATCTATTATTTAAGGATACATATAAGTTAGGTGTTATCTATTATTTAAGGATACGTATGGCTTCGGTTTTATCTACTATTTAAGGATACGTATGACTTTGGTTTTATCTATTATTTAAGGATACAAATGACTTTGATTTTATCTATTATTTAAGGATACAAATGACTTCGGTTTTATCTATTATATTATTTAAGGATACGTATGACTTAGGTTTTATCTATTATTTAAGGATACATATGACTTCGGTTTTATCTATTATTTAAGGATACATATGACTTCGGTTTTATCTATTATTTAAGGATACATATGACTTCGGTTTTATCTATTATTTAAGGATACGTATGACTTTGGTTTTATCTATTATTTAAGGATACACATGACTTTGGTTTTATCTATTATTTAAGGATACATATAACTTCGGTTTTATCTATTATTTAAGGATACATATGACTTCGGTTTTATCTATTATTTAAGGATACATATGACTTCGGTTTTATCTATTATTTAAGGATACATATGACTTCGGTTTTATCTATTATTTAAGGATACATATGAGTTAGGTTTTATCTATTATTTAAGGATACGTATGACTTCGGTTTTATCTATTATTTAAGGATACACATGACTTTGGTTTTATCTATTGTTTAAGGATACGTATGACTTCGGTTTTATCTATTATTTAAGGATACATATGACTTCGGTAATATCTATTATTTAAGGATATGTATGACTTCGGTTTTATCTATTATTTAAGGATACATATGAGTTAGGTTTTATCTATTATTTAAGGATACGTATGACTTCAGTTTTATCTATTATTTAAGGATACGTATGACTTCGGTAATATCTATTATTTAAGGATACTTATGACTTCGGTTTTATCTATTATTTAAGGGTACATATGACTTCGGTTTTATCTATTATTTAAGGATAAATATGACTTCGGTTATATCTATTATTTAAAAAACTGAATATAAAAACATGCCGGTGTGCTCCGATAGTCTCACTTCAAGTTTTCCATCGGATCCAGTACACCGATGTGGCCAGTGAGCTTGCTGGTGTGCAACGAATTATTCACTTAAAAAGAGGAGAAAAAGATTAAGAAAACTTCCTGGTACAGCTTCGCTTTCCACCTAAATTACAGTTGAAATGGCGAAGTGATCCTCGACTACGAGGTCCAGCAACAACGACAATATTTCCAGTACCTCAGAAATCTCTTGCGTCGTAGAATTCTGGTTATTTTAGATCTAAGCCTTAATTTGCTTGTCTTCTTCTTCTTCAACTTTCTGTAGACTCAAGAGTATGTTATTACAGGATTATCCTCTTATGATGCTGAGCTCCAGCTATCTTTCCATCGTTTCGGAGGTCTCCCTGGTGGACGCCGTCCATCCGGCACCCCATGCAGAGCTATGTATGGGATTCTTGTGGAATTCATTCTCTGTACATGTTGGTATCAGTATCGTCGACGCTGTCGTCTCCATCTGACCACATCTTGGACTTCACAGACCTCTCGGATCGTGGTGGTCCTTATACGATCATGCAAAATCTTCCCAGCAATAGCACGTAGAGTTCTCAATTCTGTTGTTCTTAGCATACTTTTGGTCTTGATAGTATCCGCCCTCGCTTCAATGCCATATGTGAGGATAGGTCGCACACATATCTTATAAATGCATATCTTGCTATCGATATGCTCGTCATTTGTGATAATTAACCTTCTGGGTAAACAATATCTGAAAAATGCGATAAACTATTGTCTTTCATAATAATATGCATTCAGCATGTTTGGAATGAAGTTATCAACAAACATCATTTTGTCCTAACAACATCTATCTGAGAATTACAAAATAATTTTCCAGGCTACCCAATATGGTATAAAGGAACGAGCATCGGAAAATCAAGTGATCAAATCACCAAAGTCTAGAGTTTTACTTTGTATAATTAAATAGATACCTGATAGACATGCGCAATATTTCATTCTTCGAAAGCTTCTTATCTGGAGGATGAGTTGGTACCAGTCTCCGCAGCTCAGCGAAAGCACCGGAGACATTCTGCTGTCTCCACCTTTCCCGGCAGTTGGTGAACAGCTTTCTGGGAGGACGGACTACAGCCTACAATCATTGTTACGATTATTACACTTGTATACTATACATGATTAATTCGGGCTCTGTTAATGTGATTTATTTATTAATAGTACGAAATTAATTTTGCTAATTTGATAGGTACAAGTACGAGTAAATCGCGATTATTTTTTTTTACGTAAAAACTTAATCGCGACAACATATAAGTTGGCCACGTCTGATTTACACGAAGATATTTTACTTATAAACCCGTTCCTCGATTTACGCGGTAGATACGTTCCGTAAAAAACCGCATAAACGAAAACCGCGTAAAAAAAAAGACATAGAACTCATACAAAATTATGTTTCAAGATATAAAAAACCGCGTAAAAAATACATGGAACTCATACGAAATGTGGCAATACGTTCCAAAAAAAAAACGCGTAAAAAATCTATGATTATAACAAAGAAATACTTTTTTTTAACCTGGCGAGTTTATTGCAATGTGGTAATCTCTTCCAACCAACCAGAAAGAGGTTTTTATAGACCCTAAGTGCTAACCAGACTGGAATCCTATTTAAAAGAATCTGGGTTCCAGCGGGGATCGAACCCACAACCTCCGGATCGGCAGACAAGTGTCATACCACCAGGCCACGGAGGTCGTCAATTTCACTATTATCACAATGATTTCACTATTGTGACAAAGAAATAAAATATAATTTCACTATTACAATTTTTTTTATTTAAATGCACACACACATACCACATTATTTTTATTAACATACAAGTATAGGTAGTAAAAGTAGGGAAGGAATTAAAAATGTACATAATATTTTCACGTACATAAACACATAATAAAATAAACGAGATTATTTTATTCAGAATTTTTGCTGCTGTCTTCTAAAGCAACTGTTTTTTTCCTTCTTCTTCACAATTGCTGGTTCAAAGTCGCTATCATCAGTAGAAATATCTAAAATGTCTGCTTCTTTTAGAGAAAAAACGCTCTCTGGTTTCTGTTAGAAAATCTATAACTGTTCGGAAATTCTAGGATGAGTCCTGTGACAGCTCACAAATTTGCCCCAATACAACCTTATGTAATGTATTTACCTAAATAACTTGCTATTTATTAGAATCGAGGCTTATATTAAAGTTGATAAAATAATTAAAATTACTGAACATCGTTACAAGGTTGTATTGGGGCAAATTTGTGAGCTGTCATACGGTTCATCCTAGATTTTCCGAACTATAATCCACGGTGCCAAAGTTAAAGCTAATCAACGGAACAATCATTGTTATTATTACCAAATTTAGTTATTGCTATGAGTGTGACAGAAATAATTCAATCAGTCAGAGAATTGAAAATATAGTACGATATATTGATTCCAATATTGAAAGAGCTTTAAAAATCCAACGAGAGATGATAAATATGTTATTACAAATGTTATTATAACATTTGTTTTTTTATTTTTAGTACATAATTTCTTTATGATTTTTTTCACATTGCATATATATATTTTTTATCTCTCGTTGGATTTTTAAAGCTCTTTCAATATTGGAATCAATATTTCGTACTATATTTTCAATTTTCTGACTGATTGAATTAATTCTGTCACACTCATAGCAGGAACTAAATTTGGTAATATGTAATAACAATGATTGTTCCGTTGATTAGCTTTAACTTTGGCACCGTGGACTATAATTCGGAAAATCTAGGATGAGTCGTATAACAGCTCACAAATTTACCCCAATACAACCTTGTAACGATGTTCAGTAATTTTAATTATTTTATCAACTTTAATATAAGCCTCGATTCTAATAAATAGCAAGTTATTTAGGTAAATACATTACATAAAACTATACAATAAAGACAAATGAATACATCTTGTCACAAATTAGCCAAAATGTGGCAGTTTGTTAAAATCAAATAATATTTGGTGACGTTTATCAAAAGTCACTACGTTAGTCTGCATTGGCTAGGGATGGGGTATTCGATAATTGGATTTTCAAAAATCAATTTCGAAAATCGATTTTAATTACATGTTCGTAATTAGTATTAATTCATAGTGGATCTTGGCCTATTTAAAGATACATACAAATCATACAATACATTAGAAAGTCAGTATAATGAAAATTAGGAATTAAAACATCAGTTTAGACAAAAACAATTGTTCGATTGGTAAAAAAACTATTCGATTTGTTAAAAAAAACGATTTTACCCCATCCCTTTGTGACAAACGTCGCACGGTTCATCCTAGACTTTCCGAAGTATAGTGGTTAAACTACATATAATATTGATAAGGGCTATCTTCTTCAATGATCTATTAAAATTTTAGGAATAAACTCCCTTTCAAAAAAAAATCGATTTTGAATAACTGCGTTAGATAAAAACCGCGTAAATCGAGGGACGGGTGAATTTACAAAAAATTGATTTGGATATTTCGTGACACCTATCCAGGGACGGAAAAAATGTTATGTAAAATTGTATTTTCAATTAATTGAAAGACTGGACAACCTTGCGGTGTTTATTAGCATGTGACAATCTGTTTAAACTAGCCTTAAGTGAAAATTATACTGAACTCCTTTAAAAAAAATGCTAACAGTGGGAAGACGGGTGTATTACCAACTAGGCTATTTCAATTGGTTATTTTCACGTGTATAGGAAACAAAGTCAATGGGGCACTAAAACGTATAAACTTGAACCCAACAGTATCAAGATTTATTAAAATGATAGCCCACAACACTATTTTAGTACCAACGTTGATGTATGGGAATGGATTATTCAGTGAATGTAAACTTTTACTAATGAATGTATACCTTTACTTAAGTAATCGGTGAATGTGGAAAAAATAGTTTTTAAAATGATAAATCTACATTTAATAGTGATTGTCTTTAGATTTGTCTCAACATACTGTATTATAAGTACAGTGTAGGGAAAGGAAGGTAGTGGCTGCGTCTATTAGATTGAGTACTTCTCCGCATCTACATATGTTAAGAAAAATATATTTGGTAAGAAAATCGCAAAAACCTGGCTGTAGATGGAGTTTAGTTTATGTATGTACTGTTTATATAAAACTCTCTCTCCGTGGTTGCAGTCCTAAGACTGGTTTGCAGCAATTTCAACTCTCCTCCTCCATTCCCCCCTGTCCTGTGCGGCTCTCTTTAAGTCTGTATATGTTGAGCAGCGCACGTCCACCAACAGGTCCTCCAGGTTCTCTCGGCGTGGGCGTCCCCTAGAGTTTGTCCCCTCGGTCATACCCTCCATTATGGCATGCAAGAGGCCCTCTTGTCGTATTATATGACCGATCCATCTTGCACGCCTTTCGGACAGGATCCTGAGCAGGTGCCTTCCTCCTTCGTTTATATAAAACTATAAATGTTAATAAGACTTAAAAATAAATATCTCTTTAAGATATTTTTGGTTGATTGGTAGAGTTTGCCACTGTGTAATAAACATAATACAATACATGTAGTAATGAGGGTAGAATAGCCGATCCCTAATTTACCTGATGGCCATTGGAGACCGAGCCAGGTCTAGGCTGCTTGCCATCCATCTCTTCGTCACTTTCCTGCATGGAAAACTCATCCGACAGCATCTCGCTGCAATTTTCGTCTTCAGAAGAACTGGACTCATGGTCGCTCATGGCTCCTGCCATTGTGATGGTTTCACAAGGGTTATTCTTCAAATATCTGAAATAAAATGTGTAGGAATAAGAGACACAGAAGAAGTGGTATGAGAAGATATATAGGTGTGAAGGTGATGAAAGCATGTTGTGATAGGAAAATTTAGAATTATTTCCTTTTTGCCTACCACAAAAGGTTGATGGAGTAATGGTATGTATGTAATAGGTTAGTCAAAAAGTTTTGAAAGCGACATCTATGGAGCAGTAGAAAAACCAAAATTTCTACGCCATTTTAATATTTCATCTTTCATAAGAACGTACTCAAAATTTCATTTCGATCTGTCAATTCATTCTTTGTTTACAAGCCATTTGAAGTTGACGTGTCAGTGTATTTTTTAACAATGGAAAAATCCGAATATCGTGCAGTGATTAAATTCTTTGTTTTGGAAGGTTTATCGGCTACTGAGATCCATGCAAAGATGGTGAAAGTATTAAAGGAGTCTTCTCCTTCATTTCCAACGGTTCACCGATGGGTTTTGGAGTTTAAGCGTGGCCGTACAAGCGTTGAAGACGATCCACGCTCAGGACGTCCAAAAAGTGCATCAACACCAGAAATCATAGCGAAAATACAGGATATGGTTTTGAAAGATCATCGATCGACTGTGGATGTGATAGCTGACACCATAGGCATCTCACATGAAACAACATGGCATATTTTGGCTGAAGTTTTGGGTTTCAAAAAACTGTGTGCACAATGGGTGCCGCATTTGCTAACAATGCAACAAAAACACGTTCGAATGCGACTTTCTGAGCAACATTTGGAGCAATTTCGAAAGGATAAAAAGGATTTTCTGCATCGATTCATCACTATGGATGAGACTTGGGTCTACCACCATGATCCTGAATCAAAACAAGAGGCTAAGGAGTGGTGTGAACCAGGCACTTTGGCTCCGAAGCGAGTTCGTGTCCAGAAATCGGCCAAGAAGGTGTTAGCGTCAGTTTTTTGGGATGCAAAAGGAATTTTATTGATAGATTATCTCCAAACTGGTAAGACAATCAACTCTGATTATTATTGTGACCTTTTGGACCAGTTGGATGAAAAAATTTGTGAAAAAAGACCCGGTTTGCAGAAGAAAAAAATCATTTTTCATCAAGACAATGCACCTGCTCACACAGCTCAAAAAACCATCGCGAAAATCTGTGAATTGGGGTACGAATTGTTGCAGCATCCACCCTATTCGCCAGATTTAGCTCCCTCTGACTTCTGGCTGTTCTCACACCTCAAAAAATTCCTTCGTGGTATATATCTAAAATTTCAAAATGTGAGGAATTAAGTATTGCGTTGCTTTAAAAAAGCCGAATAAATGCTGTCGAAATGCGTGCACTTAGAAGAATACATGGGGCGATTATGTGGGATAGAATACAGAATGAAGTGATAAGGGATGAATGTGAAAATAAGGCTGATGTGTTGAGTAAGATGAAGAAGAGCATTCTGAAAAGGTTTGGGCACTTGGAATGAATGAATAAAGACTAACAAAGCAAGTTCAGTACCCAGCGGTAAGTAATACACATCGGGCTTAAGAAAGAGACAGTCGGCCATAGTCAGCTAACTTCGGCTTTGTAGAGCGTCGTCTCTGTCGCACGATGCGTTAACAGTCCGGTATCTTGAAAGAGCTGTTAAACTTTTTGACTGACAAATCGCGACGGAACACGTGTATGAATGACAGAGACGACACTCTACAAAGCCGATTATGGCCGACAGTGTCTTTCTTAATCCCGATGTGTATTATTTACCGCCGGTTGTATATTTGTTGGATAGAAAATAAAGTCAATGGAGTGATAAAACATGTACATATGCTCGAATAGAATAGTTTCAAAATATGCTAAAATGATAGTTCATAATATAATTTTAGTACCAACTTTGATGCATGAGAGTGAAACGTGGACGTGGAAAATACTGAAAACAGCCTTAGAAGAATACATGGGATCACAATGTATGACTGAATAGGGAATGAAGTGAGTGTGGGAACCACGGTCGTCGCTAAATATTGTCGCATACATACGGTCAATGACCGATGAAACGATTATAGTAAGCGGTCCAAAGGTCACATGCCGACCATTGACATCACATAGTAGAAAGAGAACGCACCACGCTGTCTCGCCAGTTTCGTAAATAAATGGTTGCCTACAATACTACAATTGACCATTTCTGCATTCACAGGAGCGAGGTAGAATCATATCGCGGGCGCACTCCCGCGCCCATTCTGAAATGTTATAAATACCTACGTACTATCAAATAAAGTATTCATTCACTCTCTCCTTCCGCATTGCGATTTAACGTGTTTTATTTATTTACCAACAATCATAATCATCATATACCTTTAAGGGACATTTCCCTAAATGAGTAAGGATTAATGTCAACTTACAGCTGATGTGTAGAGTAAGATGAAGAAGAGTTTTCTGACATGGTTTGGACACGTGGAACGAATGAATGACTAACAAAATAATACACTTCCGTAGTGGTGTGAGATTCTATTTTGATGAAAATTTGCCGAACAAATGGATTGAACGTGGTGGTAACATTGAATACCTCCTCAGACCTCACGTCTATAGACTTTTTTATGGGGAAATTTATCAAAGATTAAGTTTATGACACAAAACCGGCAACAGTTAATGATTTGAGAGCAGCTATGGAAAGATAATGCGCCCAAATACCAAAACAAATTATTTGTGTTGTTTGCGATTTCACGTTATAAGTAGTGCAAGGAGCAGAATGGTCATCAGTTTGAGCGTTTATTTATTTAACACTCCATTGCAAATACAATCTGGCGGGCTTATTGCCTGGCGGTAATCTCTTCGAGCCAACCAGACATTTGTGATAATAAAAAAATCTTTTTCTATCTTCTTTAATGTCGAGTTTCAATCTTAGATAACATATATCTTAATAAATATTGAATTAATGATCATTAAAAGTGTGTATAGAATTTTGAGGCATCCTGTAGAAGTAAGTATAAATATGAAGGCTCTGCATCCAAACTTTGCACCTAGCCTCCCAAATTTCCAGGGTAGCCCTGACTGTTTGATAAACACAATAAAATATTCAGCACATCTTGGAATAAACCCAAATGGCGTAGAACTTTTTTTTGATATCAGGGACCCAACTAGAAAGAAGACGCTGAAAATTTGCAAATATTGAAGCTACAGTATCCGGCAGTAAGTAATGCACACCGGGCTTAAGAAAGAGACTGTCGGCCATAATCAGCTAACTTCGGCTTTGTAGAGCGTTGTCTCTGTCATTCATACACGTGTTCCGTCGCGAGACTGTTAGCGCATCGTGCGACAGAGACGACGCTCTACAAAGCCGAAGTTAGCCGATTATGGCCGACAGTCTCTTTCTTAAGCCCGATGTGTATTACTTACCGCCGGGTACTGTACTTGCCCTATATGTACTAGGCGTATCCAGAAAGTAAGTGTACTGAGGCTCTCACGACCGGATGGATTTTATTTTCGACATGTTGGCTACACTTCCGTGTAGCCTGACCCTTCCCCTCCGCAACGAGACCAGTTCGAGGTCAGTACGTTGAGAAGTGTCGACGCGACAACACGTTTCGTGAAAGATGTCAATCCAATCTCCCGCCAAGTGCGAAATAAATAATGCCGGAATGGCGACTATGTCGAAAAATAGCTTACATATGTACTACGGTAACCACGTAATTTTTTTGTTTAAATAAAAAAAATTGTAACCTACAAAAATTCAGTACACTTACTTTCTGGATATGCCTCGTAACAGAATATCTTTCCGCCGTCTGAAAACATACTTCTCAATTAGTAGAATTCTTCAACTCGTTCTAATCTTTCATTGTTCTCCATAAATATCGCATTTACTTCACATTACACCCTTTTCAAATATCAACATATCAAATGTAAAAAAAAAAAAAAAGTGGAATAAACAGTGTTTGATAAAAATAAATTGCAATGTCTTTAAACCTCCACAACGTTAATGCCTTAACTATAAACAACATATCAAAAGTGTAACATTATACTATATGGTATGTCTATAATACAATACCTAACGTAGACTTTTTGTTGAAATTTGTGTATTTATGGTAAAAAGAGTTAAGGGTTATTACTGGTAAAGAGAGTTAAGTGTTTTTATTGGTTTACTGGGTTTTACTGCTAAAGAGAGTTAATTGCACATACAAAGATGTTTATAGTACATATTAAACGTCTGTTTGTCCTTGGATAGTGTTATTTTCTTTGTCAAAATAATTGTCGCATTAGTAAGCCGGTTTATCTTATCGAAATTGGGCCATTATAAATTATTATCTGTATACAGTGACGTTACATTGATACTGTTTATATTCCTTGATACATTTAATTTTCTAGTTACATTTGTCTTTCTTATTACATTTTTGACTAGTAACATTAATTTTTCTAGTTGTATTATTTTTTCTAGTTACATTTGTCTTTTTTATTACATTTTTGACTAGTAACATTAATTTTTCTAGTTGTATTATTTTTTCTAGTTACATTTATGTTTCTAAATACTATTATTTTTTCTAGTTACATTTATGTTTCAGAATACTATTATTTTTTTAAGTTGCCCGGATTCTCTCTTGATCGTGGTAATATTGCTGCGCGAACTACACAATAATCACTGAATTAGAAAAATCACGAAGCCAATCTAACGACTTAAAACATCAACATCACGCCTTGTCCCTATTGGGGTAGTGACAAAGGTGGCTGGGGCCCAACAAATTTGAAAACCTAAACAAACTCATAATAGGTGATGTTTTTGTTCAAATATCTCAAAATTAGTAAAACATGATTTAAATATTTTAATTTGTTTATTCCATATCTATAGTCAGGGCGTTAACACTGTGGAGGCTTAAAGACATTGTAATTTGTTTAAACAAACATTGTTTATTCCACTTAATAAAACTGTATAGCCTTATCAGTGTCAAGGTTTTTACCTAATCATCAGGAGAGCACAAACAAGACTTACTTATTTATTTGTTATTTATTTAACAATTTTATTGCAAATACAATCTGGCGGGTTTATTGCCAGGTGGCAATCTCTTTGAACCAACCAGACAAAATTAAATGAAGCAAGTTACGTGGTCGCATAAATCATTTAAATGACTATCCATCCCCACGAAATCCATAAACACATACGTGAGCATATGCCCACGAACATTATTTTTTATATAAAGTGAGACATCATCAATCAAAAGGAAAGGAAGGGATGGTGGAGAGGAAAGGAAAAGAAAAATCAAGAATGAAACACGTTATTTTACTGAGAGTTTTTTTCAGCCGCTTCTTAAAGTATGCCAAGACTTGTTTGTGTCCCCTGATGATGAGGTGAAAACTTTAAGCCGGTAGAGTTATACCGTTATATAATATTAAGGGCAATAAACAGTGTTTTAATTAATTTATTTTATTATAAGTTCAACCTAATTGCATCAATTAAAATGCAAAGAACATGGTAAAATATAAATTAGTAAAAGTTTCAAAAGAATAACAACATGAACAATTATACCGAAACTTCTCAGTTAGTTGGCCCAGTTATAGTTTCAAAGTTAAGAAGCTCAACCCTTAATTTATCTACCGAGATATATAAAATATCTGTATCAGAAAATTTATTCAATAAGGTCATTCCGCGTGCGAGTGATGACGCTCTTATTAGCTCAGGTCGTGAATACGACATCAAAATCATTTCATGATTCTTAAATTAAGATAGCGTAAATAATTGTCAATCAACAACCGATTTCTTCTTCGCAATTTTTACATGTACGACAGGTGCGTAGACTTCTTCTAACGCTTTTTAAGTACACTCTATATATACCTTTAAAAAAACTATATGTACAAAAAAAATCCAAGTCACATAAAACCAGCTTTTAATACTAATTTTAATTTTTAGAAATTCCAATTTAACGGGAAAGACAACAATGGAAATATAGCTACAGTGGAGTATATAAATTTTTAAGTGCTGACTGATAATTTCTATATAGCAAAGACAGGAAGATATTTTGAAAAGAGACTTAGTGAACACAAATCCGCCTTAACTAATTATCTAATTTATTTTGAAATGGCTAATCATTGTCATCGAGAAAATCGCACATTTTCTATTGATGTTGCCAAATTCTCGCATATCAGTAGTAACGGAAATAAATTGGACAGAATAGAGGTCCTAGAAATATCCAAGTCTGTGCTTTAGGATTAACATCTGGCAAATACATTCCCAATGTCTTACTGAAGTTGTCTCTTGCCTTCTTTCACTCACAATCCCCAACCGTTAGAAGCGTGCATGTTGGTACTAATTCGAGCATAATTCAGTCGTATTGGTGCTCTCTTGATGATGAGGTAAAACCGGTAGGGTTATACCGTTATGTAAAGTGGAATTAACAATGTTTGACTAAACAATTTACAATATACGTTTTTATTGTACGTAGAAACCTTAAGTTGAGAAACGCTTAATTGAAATTTAGTTATCTTCAAATGCAGCATAATGTAAACAAACAGCACAGTGGATGCAAATTAAGAAATGTAAAATTGATAAGATAACACATCTCAGACAGTTGCACTATTCAAATATTGTTAAAGCAATTTAAGATAACTACAATATATAAAGTCAAAATACAATAGTTGCCGAGAGTTTAAAGTATAAATCTATAATGCATAATCCCATAAATAAGTGCATGTATTCTCTCAAAATCAAACTGATTTTGAAGCTACAGCCATTCGTCCAACCAACTTGCCACAGTCACTCATTGCGATATCTTGCCACAGCCACTCATCCAGCCAATCTGCCGCAGTCCCTCTTCCAAATAACTAACCACAGTCACTTATCCGACCAACTAGCCACGACTTCTCACTGCAATATCTTGATAGTCACTTAACCAGCCACTTTGACACATCCACTTATTGACATTTTTCACAGCCATTCATCTACTCGTAGCAATCTTGCCATATTTTACCACAGTCTCTCATCTAGCCAACCTGCTACAGTCACTCTTCCAACCGACTAGCCACAGTCACTCATTCATCCAATTGCCACAATCACTTCTTGCGATATTTTACCATTGTCAACTTTCCACAGTTACTTATTGCGACATTTTCCCACTGTCACTCATCAAATCTTGTCATAGCCCCTTATCTAGTCAACCTACCATAGTCACTCTTCCAACCAACTCGCCACAGCCTCTCATCCAGTGAACTTGTCACAATCACTCATAGCGATATCTTGTCACAGTCACTCATAGCGATATCTTGTCACAGTCAATCATCCCGCCAACTTGCCACAGCCACTCATCCAGTCATCTTGTCATAACCACTCATCCAACCGTCTTGTCACGACCACAACCACTCGTCTGACCAACTTGCCACATCCACTCGTCCGACCAACTTGTCACATCCACTCATCCAGCCATCTTCCTCTGGATGATGATGCCTTGAAGTAATGCGGCAGACACCCCCTGAGGGTCGCACCACTGGCAGAGTATAGACTATTTCTGTCCAATCTCTGCTATCAGGACGATACACGCCGTCTGAGTATACCTATGCTCTCTGGCCACGCCGGATGCATGCTTCCGTCAGCTGATAATTGTTTTTGTTCACAGCTGCTCAACTGTGGGGATTTCTTTATTTATGTTATAGTGGAAGCGAATAATCAGTTAACTTTAACCATTACTAATGAATGTACACCCTGTTCATATTTACTAGTTAAAGTGTACCCTCACTACTTGTCATTAGCGAATGTTCTAAAATATTAACATCCACGCGTCACTGCGGTTCTTAAACTTTGAAATACGAGATTCTTAAATATAAATACAAGATTGTATGCACGTCGAGATGTCATAACGCTTTGACTTGTTGCAGTAAATGATTTTTTTCCTTTTAAATTTACCTGTTTTATCCCCAATGAGTAATGATTAACAAACACTAACAAATATGAATTTATTATTTTTAAACTAACTTTAGTGAAGGTGTACATTCACTGTGCAATTCATTTCCACACAATCTCTAGAGATAAATTAGTATGTAGAAAAAAATAAACGTGTAGAGCCATATCAAAACATGCCGGGGCATTCTCTGCCGGGGTAGGCAGAGAGGACATATTACCAGACTTTCCTATCTCGGCACACATCCTTCGCCTCTTCCATATCCATACACCTTCTCATACAACTCTTACGATTTTTCTGACTTTGTACTTTTCCATCTTTCACAATATCATTCACTTGATCCCACCATACTTTCCTTAGTCTTCATTTCACACGCCTTACACTCACATTTGCGCTACACATCTATTTTGTTAGTATTTCTTCATCCGTTAGTTCCACATGTCCAAACCATCTCAGTGTGTTCTTCTTTATCTTACTTAACACATCACCCTTAAGTTCACATTCATCCCTTATCACTTCATTCCATATTCTATCATACATTGTCACTCCTTGCACGCATTTATTCGGCTTCTATCAGCATTTTTCCACGTCTACGTTTCACTCCCATACCGCAAAGTTGGCACGAAAATACTTTAAATCAGTACGTAGAGATAATCAGTATGTAGAGGTAAATCAGTGTGTGAAGATAAATAGAGTGTATACAATTACTAGTGAATATTGAAATTATTGTTTTTAAACGAACAATTTCTTCCACATTTTCTGATTATTATAGTGAATGTGTACATTAAATAGTAATCGGTTATATTATATTAGTTAAGGGATTAACATTGTGGAGATATAAAGACATTGTAATTTGTTTTATCAAACACTGTTTATTCCACTTTTTGTAACGGTATAACCCTACCGGTTTCAAGGCTTTCACCTCATCATCAGGGGAGCATAAACAAGACTGAATTCTGTTCGAACTGGTACCGAGATACACGCTTCTAACGGTAAACATTCGGGTTGGGGACTGAGGGTTGAGGGAGGGAGGAGACAACATCAGCGAGCAGCGGGGAAATTCTAGGTATACTCGTATATGTGTTGCTGCTCGCCGAGGTCGTATCATGCCTCCCCCAGTCCCCAACCCAAATGTTTACGTTAGAAGCGTGTATCTCGGTACCAGTTCGAACAAAATTCAGTCTTGTTTGTGCTCCCCTGATGCTGAGTTGAAAGCCTTGAAACCGGTAGGGTTATACCGTTACAAAAAGTGGAATAAATAGTGTTTGATATAACAAATTACAAAGTAATTGGTTACTTTCACCGTACAATTCACTTGCACTGTAATATTATTTCTGCACCCATTAACTGTGAACCAGAGGTATCTTGAAGCTATTTAGCGTGTTAATGATATTTTTCTTTATATTTTATATTATTTATAGTTAAGGCATTAACATTGTGGAGTAAAGACAGTGTAATTTGTTTTTATCAAACACTGTTTATTCCAAAAAGGGAAGTAAACAGTGTTTGATAAAACAAATTACAAAGTAATTGGTTACTTTCACTGTACAATTAATTCACTTGCACTGTAATATTATTTGTGCACCCATTAACTGTGAACCAGGGGTATATTCTTCTTTATATTGTATAGTATTTATAGTTAAGGCATTAACATTGTGGAGTAAAGACAACATAATTATTCCCAAAAGTGGAATAAACAGTGTTTGATAAAACAAATTACAATATTCTCCTTTCGTATGCAGTTACTACTATACCTTCCAATGTTTACACTGAGCTTTTATATATTTATTTTATAATTTTTTTATCTGTCAACATAGCGCCCTTGAGGAGAATCTGCTTTCTAAACGACCCTTTATTATTGTTTTATAATATTAGTATGGTATCCTTCAAAATAAAAATTCAAAGGGGATAAAAAAAAACGAAACCTTTTTGAAAACACAAAATAGCACACAATCGACATTTAATTTATTCATATGGTGCACGTTAACTTATCCGAATTGGTGATTCAGGCATATTCAAGAGCGTGTTCGGGAGACAATATTATCTTCGACCCCAGTAAGCGAACCTTAATTTTTAACCTTTCCCTTCCGGTGCTAAAAAAATCGCGCGCTCCGGTGCTGTGTATTCAATATACATATAAAAATGAGAAGTTTAAAATCGGAAAAATAAGAATATTCATAGCCAATCGCTTAAATTAATTAAATTTAAAGTCAAAAGTGATAATAAATATAATTGAAATTTAATCGCTGAAAACATGAAAAAACATCGGCCGACGTTCACATAACGGGCGAAGCGACCACCTCGAACGAAAGCCCGCGAGCTACTAAGACGGGAATCGGAACACTAACACTGTGCATGTTATACCTCGAAGGAAGAAACAACTGCGAACTGAGATTCTATTTCTTGCGTTCCCGTATACCGAAGTAGAGGGAGAGTGAGACGTGAATAGCGTCGCTTCCTCACCCATAGCGGTTTTTAGAATGAATATACCTACGTCACACACTGGTACATGTTTGATTGTATCGGTCAATTTATTCTCGATTTTCACAAAATATATCTGATGTGGCCGATACCTAAGTGCTAATTATTATTGTTTCATTCAATGCGTAAATGTATTGTGGAGGAATACCTAAAATCTGAATCCAGTATTTATTATATTTATAGAGATATTAAAGTTTTTAGAAGCAATGTGTGCTAGTTACACATCACAGGGAAGGAAGGGTTAAAATCACTAAAGTTTGCACGGAATTTGCCGTCGTACTCTTTTACTAAACTGGAACCCTTCTCTTATTTTTTTATAAGCATCGGGAATCATACCCGAAACGTCTAGATGTAAGTCAAACGTTTTACCAACTGTGCTATGTAGGATTGTTGAATGGTCAACACCCACTTAAGACTTCACGGACCGCCATAGCAACGACGCTAGAATCATCATAAATAGATTATCAGTCCATCATGTGTGACGACATTATAAAAGACCTTCGCATCATGTTCAACAGTAAACTTACATTTAATTCTCTTATCGACAGCATGTGACTGCCAATAATTTTCTGAGTTTTGTAACAAGTCTCTAGGGCATTTGATGTAGGCGCTGTTACGAAATCAATATACGAGTGTAATTATAGTATTTATAGTAAAGGCATTAACATTGTGGAGGTTTCAAGACATTGTAATTTGTTTTATCAAACACTTTTTTTTCCGCTTTATAAGACTTGGTCTTGTTTGTGCTACCCTGGTGAAGAGGTGAAAACCTTGAAACCGGTTGGGTTATGCCATTATATGAAATGCAATAAATAGTGTTCGAGTATAATTCGTTGGTTCTCAGTAGATTAGAGTGCGGCTCAATTATGTAAAACCCGAAAGCAATCCAGAACTCTCTGATAGTAATGTTTATTAAAATACCGATAGTAAAGTTTAACCAAATTGCTAGAAGGGCGTTTGGAATCATTTTAAAGATGACACTAAATAAATTGTTTTTTTTTTTCAGTGCTTTATACTTTTTACTACCGCAAAGGAAAAAAAATAGCTAGAACGGGTTTTAGGCATCATTTTAAAGGTATACATTTATTTTCAGTGCTTCTTACTTTTTTACTACTTCAAAGGAAAAAATACGACTAAAATTACTAGAACGGGTTTTAGGCGTCATTTCAAAGATAAAAGTTTTTGATCTATACTAGATGATCAAAATCTTTTTAGTTCACATGAGCACGACGTCACGTAGTGATTAAGAAGAAACTGCCTATAGAAACTGCTTCTCCGGTGAGCTGAAAAATATTTTATATACTCGCGGCCGAGCTCGCCCTCTATTAGTGAGGGTGCAGAGGCTGCTATGAGATGAGCAGAGATGAATCGATAGTTTTTTTTTCATCTTTAATTTCCATTGCGCCTCGGCTCCTCAAAGGTACAACCAAACTATTGGACTATCAAATGTCCCTCTGCCCATGGAAGCTCGAATGCCATACTTTTTAGCTTCAATCTTGTTCCTTCGCCGTTTTGTAATTTTCGCGGACAACCGGATAAATCTGCAGAGCACATTCTGTGGTACTGCGATAAAAATCGAGTCAGTTTTTTCCGAAGGGAACTCCACTTAGCCTTACATCGGACCGATTGGCTACGCCGATCTAGTGGCATCAGAGGATAGTTTTGTTGCATTTGAAATTTTCTATGAAATTACTGCAACTTACTGGGCTGCTCGAACTCCAGGCCGTTAGCCTGGCATGGAGTGGAATCATGGACCCTCAAAGTTGGTAGTATGAACCGACTGGAAGCATTCGATGCACCGGAGAATGCTACGGATACCCTGGACGGATATGGTCAGCAACACAAGGGTTCTTCAAAGAGCCAAAGTTGAACGAGAGATGCTGACTAATATTAAAATCCGAAAGGTGTCCTATTTGGGTCATGTACTTAGATGAGCAAAGTACAAATTACTGCATCTGATCATCCAAGGCAAAATAGAAGGCCGAAGAGATGCTGGCAGGAGGCAAATCTCTTGGCTCCGCAATATACGTGATTGGACTGGTATAAGGTATCGGGGATCTTTTTCGGGGTGCCGGGGACAAAGATGTCTACTGTCAGGTGATATTCAACGTTGGGGGGATCTGACATGACACTGGGAAGAAGAAGAATGTTGATATCAATACTATCGCACGATCTAAATTACAACACTTGAAATAAAAAGTTGACGAAATTTGGAAGTCGCTGTTATCTATAATATTTAATGTTCTGAAGACTGTTTGTTTGACTTTGTCATATCTGATTTTATGTATTTTTATTACTAAGTTATCATTTAGCGCTCCGAGCTTATCTACTATATTTGCACTTTTCATTCAAATATGAGTGATACTCCTTCAACTGCTCGATCCATCTCTCCGCCTTCTTATCTCTCAAATCCTACTTAACGTGGATAATGCCAAGTGATGGTATTAAAAGGCTATCAACACAAGTCGTGTGAGACCATTAAAATCTTGATTTATAACTTAATAGTTGGTGGATTAGTCACAAATGAACCAGGGCCTGTTTTGTGAATGTGTGTCGAATTAAAACTCAACGATTCACGAAATTTCTTGAACCAAGGGATGTGACGCAGCTTTACATGTCCTCTTACTTATTTACTTTTCTTTGGATCATGAGATCGTCCTAATTCTTCTTCAAATACCCTACACCTAAAGCCGAATGTGTTATTATCACGTATCGGAATATCTACAAAGGTTTCTTTGTACATAGTTCGTCTTCCCTTTAAATTTTCTGCCACTTTCTTAGCCTGTACACCGCGTTAAAAATCAAATTCCACGAATCCTGTGCGCGGCACAATTTCAGCGTTTTTTAAATTTCTAAGTTTAAACGCGTATTTTGTTTAGAACTACTAATATTTGATTACACCACCAAGTAAACATGACATTCAAGTAATTTTCTATTAATAAATATTAGTCATTACTCTTCAGGAGACTCGTTAAATAAAGGAGATAAACTAAACATTACGTAAAATAAACAAAGCAATGCTACGATCAAAGCAATAATTCATTACACTCACTAAATCAAATGCGTATATGCGTGTGCGTGTGAAGAGCACAGCACTGGGACGAGACGAGATGAATGGAATCGTCCAGTATAGGCTCAAGGATATGAATTATGAAGTGTTTTTTACTTCACAAACACTATAAATCTCACGCATACTGACGCGATAGCTGGAAATATTGAGAAACTAAAAAAATTCGGCGCTCTGTTTATTGAACAATATCTCATAAACTAATATATTATTTGACAAGGTTTTCCAAGATGTCGCTAGAATAAAGATTATTTTAAATTCTAGTTCCATTTTCATCCCGATTTTGTGCCATTCTTTTTAAGTATTTGTGATTTGAAACTTGGATTGTCGTCAGATCACAGGCGTTTGTGCTTCCCGCGAGGAACACGTGATGAATATATTTTTCTAAACATATGCATATGTGGATAAGAACCAAGTTCTGTTTATATGTTCAGGAGGGTTAACCTTTCCCTTCCTGTGCTTAAAAAATATTTAAAAATTGTGACAGAAGTTAAAGTGAAAAGTATAAATAATATAACGTGAAGGATGCGAATGAGACGTATGAATGTGGAGGAGGCGAAAGTTGTGTATATGGGCAGAAACGTTCGGAGATCCATTCATTATCTTTGCCTAATTCGCAAGGGACACGGTATGTATGGATATGTACGTATTTATTTGGCCGGAAACGTTTAAACCGTACTAAGTAATCATAGATTGTGTTTTTTTAGGAGACATATTAGACATAGGGAGATAAGTTATATCTAGTTTAAAAATTGTTACTGTGATATGTAATGGGCACTTAAGTGTTATTTATTATGGAGATAAATAGAGAGGGTATACAATTAATAGTGAATATGGAAATTAAATTGTTACTGTGATATGTAATGGCCACTTTAGTGTTATTTATTATGGAGATAAATAGAGAGGGTATACAATTACTAGTGAATATGGAAATTATTGATTTTTAACGAACAATTTCTTCCACATTTGCTGATTATTATAGTGAATGTGTACATTCAATAGTAATTGGTTATATTATTTATAGTTAAGACGACCTCCGTGGCCTGGTGGTAAGACATTTGTCTGCCGATCCGGAAGTTGCGGGTTCGATCCCCGCTGGACGCCAGATTTTTAAAAAATGGATTCCAGTCTGGTTAACACTTAGGGCTTATAAAACATCTTTCTGGTTGGTTGGAAGAGATTGCCACATGGCAATACACTCGCCAGGTTAAAAAAATTAAATAATAATAACATTGTGGAGGTTTAAACACATTGTATTTGGTTTTATCAAACACTGTTTATTCCACTTTTTGTAACGGTATAACCCTACCGGTTTCAAGGCTTTCACCTCATTATCAGGGAGCACAAACAAGACTGCATTCTGTTCGAACTGGTACCGAGATACACGCTTCTAACGGTAAACATTCGGATTGGGGACTGAGGGTTGAGGGAGGGAGGAGACATCAGCGAGCAGCGGGGAAGTTCTTGGTACATATCTGTTGCTGCTCGCCGAGGTCGTCCCATGTCTCCCCCAGTTCCCAACTCGAATGTTTACCGTTAGAAGCGTGTATCTCGGTACCAGTTCGAACAGAATTCAGTATTGTTTGTGCCCCCCTGACGATGAGGTGAAAGCCTTGAAACCGGCAGGGTTATACCGTTACAAAAAGTGGAATAAACAGTGTCTGATAAAACAAATTACAATTTTATTTCTTTTGTTCATAAAGAATAAAAAATATTGGGGTTGGTAGATTAAAATTTAATGTATTGAAAAAAACGTATGACAAATGAGGATGGTCATTCAAAACCCATTAAAAGAAAACCGTAAAACATGTGTTATGGAATATATTACAAATGCAGGAAATGTAAATTTAGATAACAAAAATATTCCCGCTATGCGTCATGAACGGACAGGACATGTTAACTTAGAGATAGGTGGTGCTAGAATATTTAAAGTGAAGGTCTTATGAACTGCGAGTGACTTCTGTCACATTGAAAAGTTAAACAATTTTAACATCATTTTTACTATAAATATACTAGCATAAATTTCGATGAGCAGCTTTAGGAAGCACTTGTAGATCTCCAAATGGATTATCAAATAAATATAGTATTAGTAAATATTTTTCTACCAAAATTCACGCATTAATATCAATTAAAATTGTAAGTTATGTCTGAATTAAATTACCTGTTGTATTTTCGCAAATTATGTATATTTCTTGTCATGTGTAAATAAATAAAAATATATCGGTTTATTGGATACAAACCATCACGTCGTTTCCCTGGCAGTGTAAGCAGAGACGACAAAGTACCAGAATTTCCCATCTCGATAAAAATCCTTCACCTCTTCCACGTCCATATATATTTTAATTTATTTGACTTTTTACGTTTCCTTCTTTCAAAACATAATTCTCTTAATCTAACCATGGATTCCTTGGTCTTCTTCTGTTACGCATACCACTCACATTGACACTATATAATTGTTTTATTAGTATTTTTTCACTAATTCGTTCTACATGCCTAAACCATTTAATTTTTAACTGAATTAAACAGTGCCCTAAAAACTGTATTTTTTGAGACGAGTTGTAAAAAAAATAATGAAATATATTTTTTTCTAAAATAGAGAGCGAACAATGAAATTAATAACACTCCGTGATCTAATTAATGGTTAGTATTCACCCTAAGCAAGCGAGCGCCGCAGGTTCGATTCGTGACACATTTATTTATGAACTGGTTTTACTCTTAGACCGTTATGCATCTGAATTTATGTTTTTTTTCTGAAGCTTATCATATATTCTCATAGCGCTTTTAAGCAATACAAATATAACATTACATAAAACCCTGCCTCACGAAACACTGCATCAGATTAGACTTGTCGATCGTCTAGGAATTTTGATGTCTTTAACATATATGTAGGAGCTTTATATTTGACTTGCCAGACTGTGTGCTTATGTGTAACATCTATGGATAACAATCTATAGTATGACTAACAATTATACTCCATCACGAGGGCTAGTCTAACAATTCTCTCACGGTTAAGACTAACAATTATACTCGATCACAAGGGATTATCTATCAATTATCTCACGGTTAAGACTAACAATTATACTCGATCATGAGGAATAGTCTAACAATTCTCTCACGGTTAAGACTAACAATTATACTCGATCACGAGAGATAGTCGAACAATTCTCTCACGGTTAAGACTAACAATTATACTCGATCACAAGGGATTGTCTAACGATTCTCTCACGGTTAATACTAATAATTATACTCGATCACAAGGCACTGTCTAACAATTCTCTCACGGTTAAGACTAACAATTTTACTCGATCACGAGGGATAGTCTAACAATTCTCTGACGGTTAAGACTAGGCGAAGACGAAGGAACATGTAAGTTTAGGAACAATGAAGAATGTAACAGAAATGAAAACATGTCCTACCTAGCATCTCGATTGTCCCTTAGAACACCAGTTTTGGGTGTTGGGGACAATCGATTAACACAAGCTGACAAGATAGTTATACTACGAGTAGGTATAAAGCCCACTTACGTGGCGTCATTCGTGGTGACTTCCGTTGAGAAGTTGGTAGAAGTTTTCTATCCGTGGGTTTCGGATTCGATTACCGATGATAATCGAATCCGTTCAACTTCGGTAAGTGACGACAGTCGCATGCGATTAACATTTTGAAATGTTGTCCTTTTGCATGCGGTAGAATTGACAACATTTTCGACGACGAACTACAAGTGACGAGTTCTGCAGTCGTGTTGTCAAGACACCTATATTCCAGCCCGGAGATGATAGGTTACATTCTAATTTTTTTATTAAAAAAAAAAGGGTTCCTGTCTGGTTTTGAATTAAAGTATGACATTAAACCCTCCAGGTTGTTCAGTATACAACGAAAGTGTAATATAATAATATACAATAAAACAATTAACGTGTGTACTTTATTCTAAAAAATAAGTCCCTATCTAGCGCTAGTTACATTGTATTGGAAATCGATATAGTCTATTTTTAAGAGCGCTAAATCACAAAATGACAAAAAAGTAACTGCGAATGTTTCCTCTTGTCTTTCCTATGGTGACACATTGAGAGGTGAAAAATATAGCAGTTTCAGTAATAAATCGACGGACTAAGGACTCGACCAGACGGGAGAACGAAATTGACTCGAGGGTGAATTTTATTTTACTTAAATGGTATTTTCAAGTTATAGAACACTTTTTTAAAGCGACCTTGTCTATAATCAATTTTACAAAATGTTAATCAATATTTATAAAACATCCTTTTAATTTTTTTAAAGGGGAGTTGTCATCTTCAAATTGAAGCCTTTAACAAACTTAAAAGTTTGTTAAAGGCTTCAATTTGAAGGTAAGGCATTAACGTTGTGGAGGTTTAAAGACATTATAATTTATTTTTATCAAACACTGTTTATTCCACTTTTTTGTGACGGCATAACCCTACCGGTTTCAAGGTTTTCACCTCATATTCAGAGGAGCACAAACAAGGCTTGTTTGAGTCTTTAAGATGAGGTGAAAACCTTGAAACCGGTAGGGTTATACCGTTACAAAAAAGTGGAATAAACAGTGTTTGATAAAAATAAATTACGAAGTAACTTGACTAAAAATATTAATGACGTAGGTAATAGTATTCGTCAAAACATGCATGAATTATATTTCAGCATGTATTATTTTTGCAAAACATGTTTTTAACAAATAAAAAAAATTAATAAGATTTAAAAAAACACATTTTAAAGGGAAATCATCATTGATAAATTCAACAAAATTAATTTATATTAACTTAAAAACTAATTTGAATATTTTTTTAAATAATGTATATTATGCGTGAATTTAAATACCTACTATAAGGTATTATTTTTAGATAACCTATCTTTTTAAAATAAAGTAAGTAACTAATATTATTTTTTTAGGGAAGTAGTCTTTAATAAACGCAATAAGATTAAATTATTTTTATTTAAAAATTAACATATGAAGTATTGATATAATTAAGAACTTATGAAGTATTGATAAAATTTAACATACCAATGTCATACAGCTGTCGCACCAGGGAGTATTTATTACTTCAATAAAAAATACAATACTATTTTAACAAACACAATTTAAAATACTGGCTTAACAAACACTTGTTTTTTTTTAGAATATAGTGCTGAAGATTTTTGATGGGTTTACGACAAAAAACAACACATTTTTAATTTTTTTTTATACATATTTTAAGTGTCGTCATATATCATAAGGACTGTAATACGAACTAACAGCGTATGACAGCGAATTGTTGTATGAATCGATCTGATCTGGAAGCTTTGTTATGTGTGGGCGGGGCGCGTGACTAAAGGGGATGAATTTCAACCAATCACGTTTAGAGGAGGTTCTAATCCCTTAGGGTATATTGTGAAAACGCTTTTTCATTGGTTGATTTTTATATTAAGAATAAAAAGGTTTTTTATTTTTATTTACAAAGGATATTTATTTGTGACAAAAGTTTCCAGCTTCAGTAAGTCGTACTGAAGTTGGAAGGTTCTAATTATTATATTTCAAACTAAAGCGATTATGACGTATGCACAATACATGAATAAAAAAATGGTCCAACCCTTATTTTATCTGTTTTTTTTTAATATTTAAGGAAACGTATTATAGTATCGCTTTGTATGAACTTTTATTCAATAAGAGCTCTATGACGGAATTCAAACGCGAAATTCGCATTTCACACAGGGTTGCACGATTTCCAAAATCACAGATCGAGACATTCACTATTTCGAACGATCAAAAAAAAAAACAAAAAAAGTTTAAGAATTAGGGAAGAAATTAAGAAAAAATACATTGTAATGAAATTATAATATACGTAAATAAGTACACATGTATACAGAAGAGAACATATAAAAAATAGTCACGTAATAATCCGCAGGAATCACAGATATAAAAATATATTAATTAGATACAATTACAGGATTTAAATGCAAAAATTGATACAATCATAACAGTTTTATTAAAAGTATTTTTCCAAGCTTTTAGCGTGTTTCAAAATATGTTCGCCATCTTTGCTAGATAAAATATTCTAAAGTCATTACAATTGTAATCAAAATGTTGTTTGATCATTAATTCAGTTTCTACGATTTTTAATATTAATATGTTTCTCTCCTTTCTCCACGCTGCACTCATTAGACTAAATATTATTTCACAAATTGCATTGGAATGTGGAATTGAGAGTATGTGGGCCACAATTTTATATAAATTATTGCGCCATTAAATATGGTACGCCAGGCTTTGTACAAAAATTAGGCGAGTGTCTTTAACTATATACGTACATTTTTGTACATGTACACATTTTGTTAAGTCGGGATTTTCAGAGGCAATGCGGGACTCGGTATTTGTCTGTTGAAGTAGGGACAGTCCCGTTCAAATAGGGATGTAGAAGTGATTTGAAGAAATCGAAACGTGCATAGAAAACCCAGACTCGACTGGGTAAAAACCTAAATTTGGACCATTTACTCATTCTTCATTAGTGTATGGACGCAGGCTTCCGTGGCCTAGGTGGTATGACACATGGATTCCATCCCGGGGGCTGCAAGCTCAATGTCCGTTGACACGATTTTTTTTAAAGGATTATATTATATTTTCGCCATAAACAGTACAGCCTGGAGAAGTCAGTACCATGTGTCAATCTCTTCCAAACAGTCAGAAAGATGTTGCAGACGCTGTAAGTGAAAACAAAGTAAGAAACCTTATAAAAAAATCGAATACCAGCGGAAATCGAGCCCGCAATCGACACCATGTAGGTTACAATACAACTGGACATGTTAATTGCCACGTGATATTTTTTTCCAACCAACCGGAAAGAGGTTAAAGAGATCTTACGTGAAAACTAGATAGGAACCCATGTTATATAAAACAGGCACCAACGAGAATCGAACTTGTACCCCCCCGGGGTGGGAGACGTCGTCTTACCAACTAGACCGCGGAGGTTATCACGGATTCAAGACTGGTTTTCTTAAATTCATGTCTAGTTGATTGGCAAATATTGCAACATGGCCATAAACCAACCTGACTGTACTAATAATAATGATTGGACGAATTTTTGTGAACTGTTCAGCACCGTACAAATACTGTAGAATAGCTGGATGACTGCCGCTCAATACTCAGAGATTTCGGTTTATTTTATGCTTTTCCGGTGAAAAGTAGCAGAGGGAAGAGATTCCTATTTAGCAGGTAGAAGTTGGTCGTAAGTAAAACATAGTGGACGTTCCAGAAACTGAGAATATATTATTCGAGCGAGCGAAAACGAGTTCTTTAATTTTTAATAACTTTATTAAAACGTGCGCATTTTTCTGCGTCATCGATCTTTTGTCAGTGATTTGAGGGAATACCTTTTCCACTGTTGTGTCATATGTGTGATTGTGTTATTTATATGTGTATACTTATATTAAGTATTTGTGTGATAATCTCTGTTTAATTTATAGGCTCGATGAGCCTTTTTTATCTCTCTTGATTTCTATAATCCGAATTGGATCAACCATAGTTGGGCATGGCGACTACACTCAAAGGGATACGGCAGCTCATGTCAGCGGCCCTGGCGGCGCAGTTCAGGTCAGGCGTCCTCCCGCCCCTCCCGGGGGTCTCAGTGAAGCGACGATGGTGAAGACGGTGGAGATGAGGTGACGATGCTGGAGAAGACGGTGAAGAAGGCGCAAAGCTGTGGCATGGCTAAATGAGCTTTCTTTGCTCTTTATCAATTACTTCGCTACATGCTCTACCGTCTGAGGGACTGTAGGCTACAAGATCAAAATTTAAGAACTCTGCTAGACCTTTATGGACAATAAATACATATATTTTTATAATATCAGGTGTAGGTGTATAGTGTGGGGATGGGAAGGTGTCGGCTGCGGCCTGTTTGATTGGAGCTTCCCCGCATTCGCATATGTATTGAAGACATATTCGGTGAGAAAACCACAGAAAACTCACCGAGGGAAGTCGAGCTACAGAGGACCTCTGGGCTCTTCCGTTATGCGATATTAACACATTCGGCTTGTTTGTGGAGTGTGAGTGTTGTAGTGCGTATAGTGTAATTCGAAGTCCGAGGCGTTTGCTCGCCCCTCTTGATTTTCGCCTTCAGCCGCGTACCGCCCCACGGTCCCGGTGGCGTGTCGTGTCGCGCCCCGGCCGCTCCTCTGGATCTGAAAAGTTAAACGCTGGGCAGTATCGGGTTGTCTGTGACTTTATAATTTAGCGAATTTGAGTATGTAGCGTGCTAGTTATGAAGGCCCCGTTACGCTTGTCCTCCCTGGCCCTCTCCTTGCAACTTGGTCGAGATCTCTCTCCGGTTCCGATCGGCTGAGGATGATGTGATTTGGGAGTCTGTGTTTGTATCTGAAAGGCAGTTCATCCAGTCTCTTGTGACACCCGAGTTTTGCGATGAGCGGGTTTGAGTGCGAGTTTAAATGTATTTTACTGTAAAAGTCTAGTGTCATTTTGTGGCAGTACTCCTTAATGGAGTATTCTTTTGTTCTCTGGTGTAGCTTTTTAAGATTTGCGCCCGGCATTGTCTTATAGATAATTTTAAGTGCTTTGTTTTGTGCCGGCTGGAGTTTATTGTAAATGCAATCTGGAGCGCTGCCCCAGACTGGTGCCGCGTACGTAATTGCCGGACGCACTATGAGTTTATACACCAGGAGTTTGTTTTTTCGGGATAAGAAGGAATTTCGGCTGAAGATGGGTCTCAGCGCTGCGAAGGCTACGAATGCTTTCTTTCTGGCTTGTTCAGCGTGGAGCCGCCACGATAGTTTGGAGTCCATATGGACCCCGAGATATTTAACCGATTTACGCCATTCCACAGCGCTGTTTCCCATCCTCAGGAGGGGGAGGCTGCCCACCCTCCGTTTTGTGAACATGACCGCCTCTGTCTTGCCGTCGTTAATCTTTAGGCGCCACTTACGATAGTATTTTGCCAAGGTATCCAAGGCCTTCTGGAGGTAATTACTTGCCCTGACGGGGCAAGCGGATCGCGCGTAACAAGCTGCGTCATCCGCGAAAAGGGCGACGGAGCAATTTTCCGGTACCGGAATATCGTGTGTGAACAGAGTAAACAGGTGCGGTCCGATCAGGCTGCCCTGGGGCACTCCCATTGGGATGTTTCTGGGGGTGGAGAGCCTCCCGCTCACCCGAACGACGAATTGTCGTTCGGATAGGTAGGAGCGGAGAATCCCTATGATGTAAGACGGCGTGCCCGTCTTAATCAGCTTGTGTATTAGCCCGTCGTGCCAGACCGTGTCGAAGGCCTTTTCCAGGTCCAACAGGACCATGCCTGTGTAATAATTCATATTAAATCCCATCGACACGTCCTCGGCCACGCGGGTGAGTTGGTGAACGGTGGAGTGCTGTGTTCTAAATCCGAATTGCTCGTGTTGTAGAGTGTTGTGCTGGGTATGATATGGAGTGTACCTGTTCAGTATCACCTTCTCCAGGACTTTTCCAAGTACCGGGAGGAGGCTTATGGGTCTGTAGCTGGATGGGTTATTTTTGTCCTTGTTCGGCTTGTGTATTGGTATTATTACGGCCATTTTCCACCTGGATGGGAAATGACCGGTGTGTAGGCACGCGTTAAATATTTTAACTAATTGTATGATTGCGCGTGTCGGAATGTGCTTGATCAGTGTATTGTGTAAATGGTCTAAACCTGGTGCTTTATTATTTTTGAGGGCTTTAATGATTTTTTGTACTTCCGCCGGTGTAGCGAGCGTGTATTCTTGCCGTGCGATGTCTGCGGAACGAGTGTTGAATTCGTCGAGTGATTCTTGTACTGTGCGGTCTGCGTCTGAGTCACGATAGTGCGATGTTAACGTGTAAGTGTGTTCGTATGCGTCTGCTAGTGCGTTTGCCTTTTCTTCGTGTGATGTGGCAGTATGTGTGGAGGTGATAAGTGGTGGTATGTCTTCGTGTCGCTTCCTTATTCCCTTTGCGATCTTCCAAAGAGTGTCTGCCCCTGGTTTGATGTCCTTTAATTTTGTGTCCCAAGTGGTATTTTTGTGTTCCCTAATGTGTTTTTTGATTTCGTTCCGCAGTGAGTTTAACGCTACTTTATCTACGGGGTGGTGTGTACCTCTGTAGTGTTTCTGAAGCCTGTTCTTTATTTGGATGAGTGTGATGATTTCCGGCGGAAGTTTGGCACGGTGTGGAGTGACATTTTTAAGTAGTATGTAGGTATCACGAGCTTCTTCGATGATGTGCGTTAAGGTGTTTACCGCATCATCTATTTCCTCTGGTGACTCAAAAGTGGATGATGTTAAGTATAGCTGTGTGTTTATGTGCGTCTTGTAGCCCGCCCAGTCCGCACCCTGGTAGTCGTACACCGTCCTCGGGGGGCAGGTGATGCGCTCCCCTATGGTGAAGTACACCGGGAGGTGGTCCGATGAAAGTGCATTCATCACTTCCATTCCGGCGACCCCCGCGTGACCCTTTTCGATCACCAGGTCGAGGGTGGACGGCCTTTGCCCCCTCGCTCCGTATCGAGTAGGCTTGTCGGGGTGGTGTAGTGTGTGGTGAGTCGATTCTATGTGATTGAAGAGTGTTTTTCCGTTGCCATTTTCATTTCCCTGGCTCCACGAGGAGTGCCTCGCGTTGAGGTCGCCAGCCAGTATGACCCGCGGCCCCATCGCGAATGCCTTCCTCAGATCCCGATTTTCAAGCTTAGCATTCGGCCTGCAATATGCTGCTATGAGTGTTATCGGATTGCTGTCAGTTTCTAGTCTGATCGCAGTCGCTTCCAGAGCGATCCAGATGGGATCCGATAAGAGTGTATGTGGTATAGTGTCTCTAATGAGAATCGCCGTGCCTCCTCCCCTGGTAACGCGATCATTTCGGTACAGGGAGTACCCGGGTATTCTCAGGTGTCTGTTTTGATTGAGCAAAGTTTCTGTAATGAATAATATGTCAATGTTTTTCTCACCGATCAGAAGCGTGAGTTCGTCTGCCTTGTTATAGAGTCCTCTGGCGTTCCAGGTGAGGGCTCTGATTTCCCCGCGGGAGGATGACGCGCTGGTCGGGGCCCCCATCCTAGCCATTGAGCTGTTCCATCAGTTCGACGATGAGAAACGCCTTCTCAATTTTGTCCCTGCATTGTGCCAGCCTCGGCCCCATCTGCATGAGCAGACGAACGATCTGGGCCAGCTCAGCCATCTCGCCGCCCATGCGGTGCGGTCCAACGGGTTCAGGAGTCGGCAGCAGCGGTGGTCGGCGACCGTTCCTAGGATCTCTCGGGTGGGCGTAGTTTTCACGCTGCTCGTTCTGAAGTTGGCTATTCGCGTGTTGCGCGGCTTCGTGAGCGTTTGCGCCAGCGATAGGCTGCGAAGCGCGGGCGTTCCGCGCGGCGGCCTGGTTAATTTGGGTGGGGAGCGTCTTCCCCGCGCCCGTCACGACGCCGCTCCATGAGCGACCCGGTGTCACACGCGGTGCCATCCGGCGGGCGATTGATTCCGCGTACGCTTGCCTTGTCGGGCATTTCGAATAATTTGCGGGATGGTTTCCACCGCAATTTGCGCACGTGGCCGGTGTCTCCTTTGTCTTGGGACACTCGGCTGTCAGGTGGAACTCGGTGCACTTGACGCATCGGGCTCGATGGTGACAGTTCGATGAAGCGTGCCCCAGTGACTGGCACCGGAAGCACTGCGTACCGAGACCTTTCTTGGGTCGGTATTTAACGAGGGTCACTCTGCAGTAGCAGAGGAACCTCAGAGTCACCTTGAGCTTACCCATATCGGTAACCTTCCCAAAATGGGCAAGGTACATGGGCGCGCCTGTCTTGGTCGTCATTTTGACGACTTTTTGCGCAGGGAATCCCTGCGCGGCGAGATCGGCGGCGATCTCTTCCGTGGGAATATCTGGTAGTCCCCGGATTACTGACCTTTTGGTCTTCTCGTCCACCTTGGTGAACGTGTGGAACTCTTTTTCCTTGGTATCGAGTCCCTTTACGAGGGCGTCGTGATCCTCGACGGAATGGACCGTGATTTTCGCGGTCCCCTTCCCGGTGTATTTCACCTCAAATTGGCCTTTCGCGTTCTCACGGATCAGGCCAATTAGATTTCCGTGGGTTAACTCGCCGAGAGTGATAACCACCGGCGGTATTTTCGATTTAGAGTATACCCTGCGCGTTACGCAAGGTGCCTCTTCCGTTACCTCCCGGAGGCACGCGTACTTGTTTGACTGGACCACGTCGTCGGGTCCGGCATCCTGCCGTCTTTTGGCAGGTGCCCGCGGAGTCTCCCATTTTTGCGCCACGGGCCCCGCGGGAGTCCGTGGCACAAGAACACCGTTTACCAAATCGCAAACGATCCCGTCTTGCATCATTAGCGTCTTTTCGCGCCGTCCGCAGTCGAAACACCCGCACTCACGGCACTAGCACTGATCACAATTAGCGTTCGATTCGCTCTCACTGTTAAAATTGCTTATAATCACTGAATGATTACAAATATCGGCCCTATGAGCCCGCCTCTCGGCGCACACGGTAGCACAGTATGCCCAGCGGCACACCGCACACGTAAAGCACTGAATGGGTTATCCCCGATCTCTATACCCGCAAGCGAGTATCGTGAAATATCTAAAAGAAATATATCCACAGAATATATTATTGGTGTTTTGCGCTCCTTATGTGCGACCAATCGCTCATCGTAAGCTCCTCTTTTGGCCCGTGGGCATGCCGTCATGGCTTGCAAGATATTACGTATTTCGTACGTTTTCGTATGCATGGGCCGGCCGACTTTTGATAGTAGCTCTCGCGAAGGCCACGCATAAGGAACATTTAATCACAGTCGGTACGAAGCAAGTAAATCAAACAAAATATCTTTAAACTATAAAATAAACAAGAAAATATGCATTAATCATATTTTAGGTGACGCATACGTCCGATACAGCGACCATGTAACGTTATTTACTTTTATCTGATTGTTTGGAAGAGATTGTCACCTGGCAACAACCCCACCAAATTGTTACACAATTTGTTCATTTATATGATTACATAATTTATGTAAAACAAGACAAACAAGTAAAAACAGGTAAATTAAAGCGGACACTCAATTTACATGGATCTGGGTTTGTTGCCTTTCATTTGTCGAGTCTCCAGTAAACTAGGCTTTTGTCTGTATCTTACTGAGGACATATAAATATAGAAAAATAAGTTGATGGTTTTAACCGATTGCTGATTGATTGATTGTTTAATATCTCTGTCATGAACTCTTATAAACTTGATAAGTTGTGAGAGTTCATGACAGAGTTTGGGGCATATCTAGGTTAGTCAAACGGTTTTGAAAGCGGAAATGAAAATAATTTTTTTTTGGGGGGAAATCACTTTTATTGCTCAGTATAGTCTCCCATAAGATCAATACACTTGGTCCAACGATCTTCCAACTTTGTTGTCCCATCACGGAAGTGACTTTCTGGAAGGCCTGCAAAATACTCCTCTACGACGGCTATAACCTCTTCGTTTGATGAAAAATGCTTTCCACGAAGGAATTTTTTGAGATGTGAGAACAGCCAGAAGTCAGAGGGAGCTAAATCTGGCGAATAGAGTGGATGCTGCAACAATTCGTACCCCAATTCACTGATTTTCGCGATGGTTTTTTGAGCTGTGTGAGCAGGTGCATTGTCTTGATGAAAAATGATTTTTTTCTTCTGCAAACCGGGTCTTTTTTCACAATTTTTTTCATCCAACTGGTCCAAAAGGTCACAATAATAATCAGAGTTGATTGTCTTACCAGTTTGGAGATAATCTATCACTAAAATTCCTTTTGCATCCCAAAAAACTGACGCTAACACCTTCTTGGCCGATTTCTGGACACGAACTCGTTTCGGAGCCAAAGTGCCTGGTTCACACCACTCCTTAGCCTCTTGTTTTGATTCAGGATCATGGTGGTAGACCCAAGTCTCATCCATAGTGATGAATCGACGCAGAAAATCCTTTTTATCCTTTCGAAATTACTCCAAATGTTGCTCAGAAAGTCGCATTCGAACGTGTTTTTGTTGCATTGTTAGCAAATGCGGCACCCATTGTGCACACAGTTTTTTGAAACCCAAAACTTCAGCCAAAATATGCCATGTTGTTCCATGTGAGATGCCTATGGTGTCAACTATCACATCCACAGTCGATCGATGATCTTCCAAAACCATATCCTGTATTTTCGCTATGATTTCTGGTGTTGATGCACTTTTTGGACGTCCTGAGCGTGGATCGTCTTCAACGCTTGTACGGCCACGCTTAAACTGCAAAACCCATCGGTGAACGGTTGAAAATGAAGGAGAAGACTCCTTTAATACTTTCACCATCTTTGCATGGATCTCAGTAGCCGATAAACCTTCCAAAACAAAGAATTTAATCACTGCACGATATTCGGATTTTTCCATTGTTAAAAAATACACTGACACGTCAACTTCAAATGGCTTGTAAATAAAGAATGAATTGACAAATCGAAATGAAATTTTGAGTACGTTCTTATGAAAGATGAAATATTAAAATGGCGTAGAAATTTTGGTTTTTCTACTGCTCCATAGATGTCGCTTTCAAAACTTTTTGACTAACCTATTATAGATACCACGCGAGTCAGCCCCTGGGACATATATAGAGTGTCCCAATAAGAGCGCTGGATTTAAATTTCGCGCCATTTTTCCAAGGTTGGCTGCTCTAAAAATTTCATACGTTTCATTTGTCAATCTTCTGATTAGTAAATATCGAACGCTACACGAAAAACAACGCGTTATTACTGTTAAAAACTCATTATAAAAATGGGGAAAGTTTTGCTGACCCAGTTCGTAAACTTCGTGGAATTTTCGGTCAAAATAATGGTCCAAATGGGTTATCAATTCGAGGATTAATAAACAATTTGAGGAAACTGGTTTTATTCTGGATAATAATTCACCCATGCGTCCTCGTAACGGGCGCTCACTTGAAAACAAAGCCGCAGTGAGAGAAAGTGCTACTGAAACTCCATTGCCATCAATTCATCATCGTTCACAAGAATTAGACGTTTTAAGAAGTACTTTACAGCGCATTCTCACAGAAGATCTAGACCTGCATACCTATAAGACCCAACTGACCCAAAAACTCAAATCAGCTGACAGCAAAAACGAAATCCGGCGCTCTTATTGGAACACCTTTACTTTCAGATTAAACAAAATGACGTGTTAAATAAGTAAATATCAATGATATTGTACCGAATAAAAGCACTAAATCCGTACTACTACAACAATAATTGATATTATTCTACATATATGCATAACACACAAGATAACAGTTCAACCTTTTTGCTAAGTGCCGCACTCAAGTTGGTGTTATCTGACGATTGAAAGAGTGAATGATTGATAAAAATATTATCGAAAACAGTAATAGCACGTAACAGGGTGGTCTGAAACTAAATTAATCAAAATATTCATTAATATGTTAGAAATAACATAGCATGACCGTAATATTTTAATCAATTAACAAATAACCTTGTATAATTTTTTAACATCGCCATTGCTGGGCTTCGGCATCTGAGGTGTATGGCCGAGCGGTAACGCCTGGACTTCCGTCATATGTTCGAACCTCATGCTGTGCTTCGAATAACACAAGCATTTTTTCCGCCTAGTATTGGAGAGCGTAAGGATATAAGGTATAAGGACACCTATGACTTAAGTAAAAAAAACATTCCGGTGTGCCCCGATCGTCCTTGTTCCGTGTGCCGTCGGATCCAGTATAGCGGTATGGCCAGTGAGTTTACTGGTGTGCAACGGTTCACTCAGTAAAAAAAACTGCACGGCACAGCTTTGCTTTACAATTTAATTGACGTTGGAATGGTGAGGGAATCCTTGACTACGAGGCCCAGCAATGATACGACAATCGTCAAGGATCCCCTCGCTAATAGGGTTGAAATTATTAAGGATTAACCTTTCCCTTCCTGTGCTAAAAAAAACGGCGCGTTCCGGTGTATTCAATACACATGTAAAAATGAGCGTTTTAAAATCGGAAAAATAAGAATATTCATAGCTAATCGTTTAAATTAATTAAATTTGAAGCCAAAAATGATAATAATTGAAATTTGACTGCTGAAAACATGAAAAAAAATGTCGGCCAACGTTCACAAAACAGGCGAAGCGACCACCTCAAATGGATGCCCGAAAGTTACTGAAGCTAGAGAAGCGAGCGAACTGAGATTCTATTTCTTGCGTTCCCATATATCGAAGTAGAGTGAAAGTGAGATCGAAGTAGAGTGACAATAGCGTCGCTTCTTCACCCATAGCGCTTTTTTATAATGAATATACCTACGACACACACTGGCACACGTTTGATTGTATTGGTGAATTTATTCCCGATTTTCACAAAATATCTTTGATGTGGCCGATAAGTGCTAATTATTATTAATATTATTTTTTCATTCAATGCGTAAATGTATTACGGAGGAATACCTAAAATCTGAACCCAGTATTTATAATATTTATAGAGATATTACAGTTTTTAGAAGCAATGTGTACTAGTTACACATCACAGTACAGGAATGGTTAATGTGAATTAGACAATGGTGTAATAAACTAATGAAGATGAGCAAGTTGAGGTGATTCGATCATGTAGAAAGAATGAGTGATAAAAATCCAACAAAGATCTATCATGTGAAGGTCATGGAAGAAAAAGGCAGAGTAAAGTAAGATAAAGCGAAAACAATTTTGAAAAAAAGAATATTTAGAAGTCAGAAAAATTGAAGGTGTTATATTCGTATAAGTAGGTACGAGTATACAGATGTTGAAGAAACGAAAGAAGTTACAAGTCGTGATAGAAAAGTGTTGTCCTCTCTACTATGGTATATACTAACGGGACAACGGCGTGATGGTATTTTTTTTTAAGTGAAACTTCTATAGGCGCGGTAGGGCAAATTGGCCTGAACGTCACGAAAAGTGTAACGGTGTATTATATTATTATTATTAAATATTTTATTTATCAATAAGATATTGTAGGGAATACCCACGTCCCTAAAATATTGTCAACATGCAGGGTCAACGACCGATGAATCAACCTCTGGATATGTACAAATGTCACATACCAGAACGTCAATACTGTTTACACGCAAATAATATGTACATCGCATTCCACGGTAGAGGGAGAACATATCACGCCGTCTCGCCGTTTCGACAATAAATATTCTACCCACTGTATTATCCGCAGCGTCTCCGATCACCTCGGCACGCGCAGGAGTGAGATCGAGATATACCGCAGACGCATTCGCGCGCCCCGTTCTGAAATTCTATATATACCTACTTATCGATGAATAAAGGGCACTTATTATTATTCACTTGACCATTCATCGCTGTTTACTATTTATCGATTATTCACTCTCACTTTTTTCGCATTCCTGAATCGACGTATTTTATTTTAAATACAAACAAATCAAAATCATCAGCACGTCCTACTAGGACATACGCTTAAATATTACTAATTATTTTAATATTAATAATTATTTGTTATTTAATAATAATTAATATTATTTTAATATTATTAAGTGTATTATATTATTATTTTATTTAATTAAGAGAGATTTTCTTGAATTAAATACCACATAACCATTTCCTAATCCTAAAAAAAAAAAATAATGAAAATCGTTAACAAATGGAAAAAAGCAATGCATAAAATCTACTTTTCCTATGAGCTAAGAAGTTTCACTTCTACCGCGCGAGAGTCTCACGCATCTGTTTTTATTTTTATTAAAGTAACTAGACAAAAGTGACATCGACGTGATATTCACCCTATACATGACTGAAAATACATGTAATTATACATCTTAGTATTTGTTTGATAATGGCCACTTGACACTTCAGTCCATCGTAAGATTTTATGAACGCACCATTATTTATCGAATTCAGCTCACGGTAGAGTGCGAAGTAAAAGCAATTATCATTTTCTGTTATACATAACAAAACATGAGTTTATATTTATTATCTTTGGTTGTGTCTAAACGCGTAGTCGGCCGCCATATATCTTAGTGAAAAGTGAAAAATAAATAAAGTGTATACGTCAAATTCAAAAACAAAAGAAAAACGTTCAGTTGTACAAAAGAAACACTTTGTATTAGTGTATTTCTCAAGAAAACGTTTGTTTATCAATTTTTGATTCCGAGTGAGTTTTTGTTAAGAAAACATATTTGAAAGCCATTTTATCGTTGTCACTTTGTTGTGAAAATATCGTTTTGATTTAAGATTTGAGATGTATTGTGTTGGTTTGATCACTGTTTTTTTTTCTAAAATTATTTTGAACTTTCAAATAACCTGTTAAAGTAATCTCTTTCGTCATGTTCTTCTGGAGGTGTCTTCTCCTTTCGGAAGTTGACAGCTTTCATGGCAATCATTGTCCTATTTGTGCAGCTCAGATATATTCAATAGAAACTTACCCAATTACTTCTGCCACTTCTTTTTAGAGTGATATGATGTCGTTTTCTGCATTGTTGACTATTTATTTTCCATAGACAATAAGACATCTTCCACTGTTAACCTGTAAAATTGATATTTTTAAACATATTCTCGAGGTATCTTCTCCTTTCGGAAGTTGACCGCTATCATGACGATCATTGTCCTATTCGTGCAGACCATATATATATAGTATTCAGTAGAACCGCACCCAAATTCTTTACACGAGTTCTTTTAAGTCAAGAGATGGGACATCATGCTCTACCTTGTTGGCCATACATATCTCCTGGATGATAAACTGTCCCTCACTATTAAGTTAACCTATAAAATTGATCATTTAAATCATATTTTTGAGATGTCTTCTCCTATATGAGGTTACCCACTATCATGATGATTCCTATTCATTCACCCTAGACATATTCAGTAGAACCGCATCAATATCACTTCCACAATCTCAATTTAAGGATGGGGTGTCGTTGACCATTTATTTTCTATAGACGATAAGCTGTCCTCCATTGTTAACCTGTAAAATTGATATTTTAAACATATTCTCGAGATGTCGTCTCCTACTGGATGTTGGCCACTATCATGATTAGCATTGTCTTATTCGTGCAGCCCAGATATATTCAGTAGAACCGCACCAAAGTTACTCTCACAAGTTCTTAAGTAAAAAATGGTGTGATGTTCTCCGTCTCCTTGGCCATTTATTTTTCGTAGTTGATACGTGGCCATCCATTGATAAACTATAAAAATGGTCTCTATTGTTATCGTCTTCTCGAGATGTCGTCTCCTATCGGATGTTAGCTACTGTCATGACGATCCGTATCCTATCCATGCAGCACATTTTTTTTTTTTTTTTTATTTATTTATTTACACATGACAAGAAATATATATAATTTGCGAAAAAACAACAGGTAATTTAATTTGGACATACAATTTTAATGGATCTCGGTTTGTTGTATTTTATTTGTCGTGTCCCCAGTAAACTAGGCTTTTGCCTGTATCTCATTGAGGATATATAGCATGAAAAACTAAAACGATACTTCTTTTCGATTTTCGATTACACAAAAACAAAACCCCGTTGCACATTCCCACCAACCTGACAAACAGTGACATTAAATTACAACTGGAAACATCATGCGAAATCAAACTCCTCACACATCATCACTCCAGAAAGACCAAAAATGTTCATCCCATAATAAACCGCACACAATCATAAACATAAAAACAAAAATATACAGAAATACAAATATAAAACAACAAAATTAAATTAAAACAACAAAAGGAAACCCACACTCAAGAGCCCACACAAACCTTTTCCACACGTCATTCATCCTGAAAGCCCAAGTACTCAAACTCCTTTCGCAATAACAACCACGCTCCGACCGACTGCCTAAATGGTTTTCCCCCCTTTACCTTTATTGAATTCGGCACGCCATTGTATGTCAAGGGAGCTAAATAAACATATTGCCTTTGGTCAAAAGAGGGCTAAACTCTAGGGATGGTGAACATTTCATTAGTTGCCATGCGTGTCATGTGTCTCTGCTGAGTCTGCATCTTCCCTTCCTCTCGATGGTAGTGCCGGAGAATTGATTTGAGATGCAAATTGGCTATGTTCAGGACCCGTGTTAGAAATATGTGAAATAGAGGATATTGTGAGATGGATGTAGAAACCGTAGAAAACACTCGCGAGCTCAAAACAGTTCCCTTCTTGACAATAGATGAAATACCCACTGCCAATCGTTTCCCAGAAAGAATCCAAAAATATGGAAGGATAGCTGGGTAAGGAGTAAGGTGTCCGACAATCGGACCGACACTCCGAGTAAAACCCCAACTAGAGAGAGAGCAAAATCTCTAGAGAGGCAATCCTGATAATAACAGATCACAGGGGAAACTTAAAAGAAAGAAAAAATATTATATTCGATTACACTTTCGTTGTATATATTATAGTAAAACCTGGTAATTGTATGCGTTTATTGTCATATGCCAATCTTTTACCACCAACTAGAATCATATTATAGTTTATAGGCTATAATTAAAAACAGACTGGAACTTTTTTGAATGTGCTTTTTATTTGATTTTGGCCAAAAACATTAAGTTTTGTCGAATGGGCATATTTTTGATCCAATGCCTAGGGTCTGTTTTTCGAGATTGATTGAGACGACGACTCCCCAGTCGTTATTCCTTCTGGTGAAGTTTCAAGAACATGAAACGTTTATTTACTTTACGACACAGTTATAACATATAATGGTCGATTAAATGTGTATTATGTAATGGTCCATTAAATGTGCATGCTAATGTCTTGATCTTTGTTTCTTCGTCTAACATTGACTATAACCCTACCCGAGTTGATAGGGCATATCTTCCAGCCCAGGAATTGTATCTTCGATTCTAGTAGGGAACCCAGATTAAAAAAATACGACTCCAGTCTGATTTTCACGTTAAATTTGTTTAATGCCTTTTTGGTTGCTTGGAAAAGATTGCCATATGTAAATAAATCCGCCTATTTGCACTGTATACAACGAAAAGGTAATACAATGTAATATAATGAGGTGTATAACCGCGCTGTAACGCACTGGACTTCCGTAAGGAGGGTCGTCGGTTCGAACCCCGCGCTATACTATTTCCTCGAATGACAAAGGATTTTTTTCGCCTACTATTCGGGGGTGTATGTTAAGGATATTTATTTTATCTAGTCATATATATTCTTTAAAAATAAAGAAAAATCACTGATCGTCTCACTTTATTGTGCCATCGGATCCACTAGAGCGGTGTGTCCGATGAGTTTGCTGGTGTGCAACAGCTCATTCACTTAAAAAAAAAACAAGCTCCATGGCACAGCTTCGCTTTTCAATGAAATTAACGTTAAAATGGCGAGTGGATCCTCGACTACGAAGCCCAATAACGATGAATTCAATGATAAAAACACTGTAAGAACGCTTTCTTTGCTAGAAGCTCCCTGCGAGCTGCCAGTTTGAAAGCAGTGGTGTAGACGTTTACATAATATTTATTCGTATTTTATTTACTTAGAAATTAACAAGATAACCTCAAAAGTATTACAATGTATTCTGTCTCTTATATACACATAATATAATATAATATTGCAATAAGCAATGAGTGATAAACTTAATTGTTCAAGGGAAAACATCGTTAATTGTTTTTAGATTAATGAAATCAACTAAACACTGTTCTTCTTAATATTCACCACTGTTTGATTCATTGAGTTCTCTACCGGTTTCAGTTCCTCATTACCCGATGAAGAACACTTGTTCATTTTTGTTTATAGACAAAAAATATGTGTTAATACTTTATTTTCTATATTCATCACAGTTTCATTAATAGAGTTCATTAGTTTTGTTCTATAATTGTTGTAATTAATGAATTAATACCCATTATTCGTGACGAGTATAATACAGGGCATAATACAAAGTTGGGGATCAGTGTACATGACATTGGTGCCATCAGAGATGACTTTGTAAGTCAATTTATGATAGGCATATCCTGTTGCATATAGAGCAAGTAGCTTCATTACTTGTATCTTTTCTGCGTCTTCTTACTCCATTTGGTGTCTGATAACTAACTTGTAACCGTTCTATGCCATTTAGTTCTATCTGCTGCTGTTTTCTCTCAGTTGAGCTAAGCATTAATGTTTTTAGGCGTATCATGCAGTACGTTCTTATATGCACCGTGCTTTCCACTGCCTTCATCTCTGTTGTGCTCACCAAAGAGGATATTTCTTGGAAGTATATATATTCAGGCATGCGAACTAAATGTCCAGACCAATGGAGAGTATCTATGGTACAGATGTTTGAGTATCTTGATGTACGGCTGCGAGATATGGTGCCTATCCGAAAGAGATAGACGAAGACTAGAGGCTTTTGAGATGTGGTCCTATAGAAGACTATTAGGAATTTCCTGGAGAGACCGCATCACAAATGAAGAGGTTCTCCAACGAATCGAAGGAGGAAAGCACCTGCTCAGGATCCTGTCCGAAAGGCGTGCAAGATGGATCGGTCATATAATACGACAAGAGGGCCTCTTGCATGCCATAATGGAGGGTATGACCGAGGGGACAAACTCTAGGGGACGCCCATGCCGAGAGTACCTGGAGGACCTGTTGGTGGACGTGCGCTGCTCAACATATACAGACTTAAAAAGAGCCGCACAGGACAGGGGGGAATGGAGGAGAAGAGTTCAAATTGCTGCAAACCAGTCTTAGGACTGCAACCACGGAAGGAAGATGTTTGCTCCTTTCAGCACTTCATTATTTTATACTTTATGGTACCGTCGAATCTTGATTATTTGTACAAGGTGCCTCTGCTGTCATATTTAGTGCCCCATTGATTCGTTTATAGGGAACTGATAAATTGCGTTTATATATCAGATGGTATCGTTATAGCTTTATTTCCTGCCATTTTGTTTTTCAATGTTATATCAAAATTTTCAAACACTCAATTCATTTCATATTTTTATCTACTGAAATTCATATTTTTTATCTATTTATTGACAAAATAAACAACACTTAAGAGGGTATCCTACTCTAGAGGCGTGAATTTCGGACGTTTTTTCACACTAAATAAAGAAAACCTAAAAATATTTTTCATGTACATTTTTTTAGTTTGTTTATTGATAATTTGGGAATGTATTGGGTCTACAAATAAGTCACCGCCGTTTGACAAAAGTTGGCGCCACCAGTAAGTTATGGTTAAAATTGTCAGATGTAAAATGTCATTATCGTCAGGTTGGACATCTGTCAACAACATGACCTTGAAATATTAGTGAATTTTTATCAGTATAACATATTTTTTTGTGTTCGAAAATGTCAAGTTTTGAGCCGAATAAGCGTCATTTGCGGGAACTTTTGATTTACTTCTTCAATTTGAAGAAATCTGCAGCTGAGGCGCATCGATTGCTTGTAGAAGCATATGGTGAGGCTGCCTTAAGTGAGAGAAGTTGTCGTGAGTGGTTTCAAAAGTTTAGGAACGGTGAATTTGACATCGAAGACAAAGAACGTAGCGGAAGGCCGAAAGTGTACGAAGACGCGGAATTGGAAGTATTATTGGATCAAGATTCGTGCCAAACGCAAGAAGAACTTGCACTTACATTAGGAGTGACTCAACAAGCAATTTCACATGGGTTGAAATCATTGGGAATGATTCAAAAACAAAGAAATTGGGATTCATATGAACTGACACGGAGAAACTTTGAATGCCAATTTTCCACATGTGAAATACTGCTTGTCAGGCATAAACGAAAGGGTTTTTTGCACCATATAGTCACTGGTGATGAAAAATGCATCCATTATGATAATCCAAAAAGGAAGAAATCATGGGGATCCCCTGGTCATGCTTCAACATCTACGGCTAAGCCAAATATTGATGGAAAAAAACTCTTGTTGTGTATTTGGTGGGATCAGCTTGGTGTCGTGTATTATGAGTTGCTCAAACCGAATGAAACCATTGCTGGGGCTGTCTACCGAACATAATTGATGAGATTGAGTCGAGCACTCGAGGAAAAGCGCGCCCACTACTACGCCAGACACGACAAAATTATTCTCCTGCATGATAATGCTAGTCCACATGTTGCGGCACCGGTCAAAACCTATTTGGAAACACTCAATTGAGAAGTTTTACCCCACCCGCTGTATTCACCAGACATTGCTCCTTCTGATTACTACTTGTTTTGATCGATGACGCATGGCCTGTCTGAGCAGCACTTCACATCATATGAAGATACCAAAAATTGAGTCGATTCGTGGATAGCCTCAAAAGATGATGATGATGACTGACGCGGTATTCGTATGCTGACAGAAAGATGGGGAAAAGTAGTGGCAAGCGATGGGTACTACTTCGAATAAAACATGAGGTTCCGTTCTTTCACAATAAATGCCCATTTTTTTTATAAAAAACGGCGGAAACTTATTTGTACACCTAATACAAAAAAATTATTGAAAACAAAAATTGAAAATAAATTTTTTTTTCAGCTGTCATATATTGTTAAAAAAAAGAAGGGTGAAGCTGGTCGACATGATTAGAGCCTTTTTGTAAATTTAAAACACAAAAATTATTACAGTTTTTTAATAAAAAATAATATAGTTATAGTTGGTACCAAAAACGAATCGTAATGTGGCGGCTATCTTAGAAAATTCTATTTTATACCCCTTTTTTTTTAATTTTTAAAAAATATTTAAAAAAATGTTTTGAAGTTTTCAAGGTAACGACGATATAAAAATATTTATTTAAGTTTCAAGTTAAATTTGAAGGCTATCGGTTGGATAAAACTGGAGATTTTATGTCGACCAGATCGAAAAAAGTAGTTTCGAGAAAAACGTGTTTAAAGTTTTGAGATTATTGTCCGAGTCATACCGGCGCGGCGTAATTGCTGCCATATTTATAGCTATAACTTCGTAAATATTAAGAGTTTTAAAATTATCTTTTGAGAACACATTTTTAAAGGTCTAAACTTTAAGAATATGCAAAAAAATTCAAATTTCTAGAGTGGAATACCCCCTTGAGTGCCCTTTACATATGTATCACAGAAACTATTATAATCTATAAACTGAATGAATTTGAATGTAAAGGACCCTAAAGTGTCGATTGATCAGTCAATATAAAATAGATATTAAATGACTTATCATCACCTAGTTTCAGAAGCTTTTGTTCTCGCCACTGCAACAAATTGTTTCAAAGACTATTTTATATTTAACTTGGCCAGCTGCCCAATAAAGTTAATATAAAACGCAGACGTCCCAGTTTACAGCATACTATATTATTCCCGTAGTAACAAACTTTAATTTCTTTTTTTATCAGGGAAATTTTGTAAATATTGTGAGGTTACAGCCAAAAGTTGATGAATAATCTGCCGCATGGTATCTTTATAAGTCATGAATCGGAGAATTCGTCGAGTGTGGCCAGAAGACAAAGTGATCTTTTGTCAAGTGTTTTTTACCATTGTTCTGTACTTGTCCCGAACGTTCATCTTTTAGCATTGTTCTGTATTTTTGTCGACTGTTCATTTTTCCATAATAATAATAAAATAAACCATAAGTTTTTTAGCATTGTTCTGTACTTCTCTCGACTTTTCATCCTTTACCATTGTTCTGTAGTTGTCCCGAATGTTCATCTTTTTGCATTGTTCTGTACTTGTCTCGACTGTTCATCTTTTAGCATTGTTCTGTACCTGTCTCGACTGTTCATCTTTTTAGCATTGTTCTATACTTGTCTGGATTGTTCATCTTTTAGCATTGTTCTGTACTTGTCTCGACTTTTCATCCTTTACCATTGTTCTGTAGTTGTCCCGAATGTTCATCTTTTTGCATTGTTCTGTACTTGTCTCGACTGTTCATCTTTTAGCATTGTTCTGTACCTGTCTCGACTGTTCATCTTTTTAGCATTGTTCTATACTTGTCTGGATTGTTCATCTTTTAGCATTGTTCTGTACTTGTCTCGACTGTTCATCTTTTAGCATTGTTCTCTACTTATCTCGATTGTTTATTTTTTCCATAAAAACTATAAAATAAACCCTAAGTTTTTAATTAAAGCCATTTAAACTTAAGTTCGAGGATTGTAAACAATATATAAATACTCAAGTGACTGAAAAATTACTGGAATTAACAATAATTATAATTTTAACGTCGCACTCTTTTTATCTAAAATTCCAATTTCTCTTCATTTTGCTTTCGCTCACTCTCGCACCTACAAACAACAGTAAAAACTTCTTTGAATTTGAAACAATTTAATTTTGTTTACGCACAAAATATAACAGCGACCTCCGTGGCCAAGTTAGTAAGTCGCCTGTCTCCCAGCTCGGAGGTTGCGAGTTCAAATCCCGCTGGAACCCGGATATTACAAAAAGAATTCCAGTCTAGTTTTCACTTAAGGCCTCTTTAACATCTTTTCGGTTGGTTGGAAGATATCACCACATGGCAATAAGTCCACCAGGTTGTATTGCACACAACGAAAGTGTAATACAATATAATATAGGTAACATATATGAAAAAAATAACTACCGTGCCTTCCACTCACAGTTGTGCAGTACTCGGTGGTAAGTAAAACACATCGTTTGTAGAGCGTCGTCTCTGTCGCACAATGCGCTAACCGCATCGTGACTACGATACTGGACTGTTAGCGCATCGTGCGACAAAGACGACACTCTACAAACGATGCGTATTACTTACCGCTGGATACTGTACTCTATATTTGTTTTGTTAGTTTTTCTTCATTCACTCGTTCTACATGGCCAAACCATCTCAGCGTGCTCTTTTTCATCGTACTCTACACATCACTGTTAAGTTCACATTCGTCTCTAATTACTTTATACCTTATTCTGACATAAATTGACACCCAGTGTTTTCTTCTAATTGCACGTATTTAACAGCATTTATTCGACTCTTTTCAGTCCTGTTTGACTTCCACGTTTCACTCCTATACATCAAAGTGTTAGTTTATTTAATGCGGAACACAAGTGATACATGGTTTGCTCTTTATATAGAGCATGACAAACTTAGACACCACAAGATGTTTTGTGACAATACTGAACAAAATATATCCAGAGCATTGTGTCACAGAGTATTGTCAACATGGTGAATACAAAATGTACCCACATATCAACACAAGGTTGGTACTAAACCCGGTTCCAGTATACATTGTATATTTTAGTGCCCTATTGACTTATGATGTATGCAAGACACATAACATATCATAAACTTTAATGCATGTTCAGTTCGAATATTTAACGATACATTAATTACTTTGTTATTCCACTCACTGCATTAATACCCGCAACTTATGTTTCAACATCTTATCCCGATAAGCTCTTCAGGCAGAATGATCCCAGAATAAGTGAGAAAAACACGTGTAGCGCGGATGACTGTAATTTTTGGAAATACGAATTTATTTATTGTTAACCTTTCCCTTCCTGTGCTAAAAAAAAATCCGCAAAATTCGTATATTGAATACACATCAATACACATGTAAAAATGAGCGATTTAAAATCGAAAAAATAAGAATATTCATAGCCAATCGCTTGAATGAATTAAATTTGAAGTCAAAAGTGATAATAATTGAAATTTAATTGCTGAAAAGATGAAAAAAAATATTGGCCGACGTTCACAAAACGGGCAAAGCGACCACCTCAAATGGATACCCGAAAGCTACTGAAGCGAGAGAAGCGAGCGAACTGAGATTTTATTTCTTGCATTCCCATAAACTGAAGAAGAATGAGAGTGAGACGTGAATAGCGTCGCTTCCTCACCTATAGCGTTTTTTTTAGAATGAATATACCTACGTCACACACTGGCACACGTTTGATTGTATTGGTGAATTTCTTCCCGATTTTCATAAAATATCTCTGATGTGGCCGATAAGTGCTGATTATCATTAATATTATTTTTTCATTCAATGCGTAAATGTATTACAGAGGAATACCTAAAATCTGAACCCAGTATTTATTATATTTATAGAGAAATTCAAGTTTTTAGAAGCAATGTGTAGTAGTCTTTTGAAGTTTTTTTGTGATTTTCTTAGTAAATAACATATGTATTTTTGAACATGTTAAGTTATGGAGTAATACCTAACATAATGGCCGCAGCTACCATTTTCTCATCCTTACACTCAACTTTTATATATATTTATTTTGAAATATTTTTAATCTGTCAATAAAAGTGGGTTTTCGAGTCCTGAGTTAGATCGCCCTTGAGGAGAGTCTGCTCTCCATACAGTGAGAGTGCCCTTGAGGAGAGTCTGCTCTCTAAACAGTTAGGGCGCCCTTGAGGAGAGTCTGCTCTCTAAACAGTTAGGGCGCCCTTGAGGAGAGTCTGCTCTCTAAACAGTTAGGGCGCCCTTGAGGAGAGTCTGCTCTCTAAACAGTTAGGGCGCCCTTGAGGAGAGTCTGCTCTCTAAACAGTTAGAGCGCCTTTGAGGAGTGTCTCCACTTTAAACAGTTAGAGCGCCCTTGAGGACAGTCTGGTATCTAAACAGTTAGAGCGCCCTTGAGGAGAGTCTGCTCTCTAAACAGCGTTGTATAAATTATCATTTTATTATTATCACGTGTTTGGTCAATGTTTAATTGATTTTTTTCTTTATTGATTTTCATTATTTGTGGAATGTCAATGTTTGAAAGAAGGCGGAAAAAATACATCAGAAATGAATGCATGGATCAACTGGATGTTTTAAGTAAGATGAAGAATGGAGCTTTAAGATGGTTTGGACATGTGGAGAGAATGAATGTTGAAAAAATGACTAAACGAATATATTATACAAGAAGAAGTTAACTGAGAAAAACGTGACTGGACCAAATGGAACATATTTTGAAAGAAGGTAAATTAAGAAGAATAGTAATAGAATGTGCATAACGAGTTGTATGAATGTGGAAAAGGTAAAAATTGTGTGCATGGATAGAAAAGTATGGAGATCTGTTATTTATGCCTACGCTGTAAGGGATACAGCGTGATGATGTATAAGTATTGTTTTTCAGTGATATTTTTAATTCTTTTATTGAAACCGATTGCTTTTATAAACTTTTTATTGAAACCGATTGGTTTTATAAATTTTTGTTTTGAAACTTGTAGCGGTCTTGGTGGTAGGTTGATATGTTTATGAATGAATGCAATCATTGTTGTGATATTGGCACACTATCGATTGTATTTGCAGTAATCACTCCGAATAAGCGGTTAATTGATTCTATGAAAAGAACGCGTAAATGAAAACCACGTAAATGGAGCTATTGTGGAATAGGTCGAGGACAGAGCAACATTTTTTATTTATTTATTTAACACTTTTATTGCAAATACAATCTGGCGGGCATATTGCCAGGCGGCAATCTCTTCTAGCCAACCAGACAAAAGTAAACAAAGCAAGTTACATGGTCGCATAAATCATTCAAATGACTATCCATCCCCTCGAAATCCATAAACACATGCGTTAGCATGTGTTTATGGATTTCGATAACGACAATGTAGCTTATAAATCTTCACTTCAGGTGTGCCATCAGATCCAGTACACTAGTGTAGTCAGTGAATTTGCTGGTGTGCAACAGCTGGTGTGCAAGAAAGAAACGAAAACTCCACGGGACAGCATCGCTTTCTTATCGAATAGCGAGGGTCCTCGATTACGGGGCCCAGCAACAACAACGAACATGCGAATAGAGAAAATGGCTGTTAATATGTTAAAATTATTATTAATGTTATTTCTTGTATTTGCTTGAATAGGAAACTAAAAATGGGTCTCAATTCTTTAAAACATGGACTCGTCTACTTTTGATAGTAACTTCTCGTTTTCTGTTCGGGTTAACATTTTTTTGACCTCCATTAGTAGATTAACAACAATCATTTCTATTTTAAAATCGTTTTTAATTCAATAAGAATTTTTGGCAAGAATTTCTAACATTCAAAGTAAATGGGTCACCAACACACAACTTCTAACTAGGAAGACTTCCGTGCTGAAGTTGGTAAGATGCTTAACTTTCAGCCTGGATGTTGGAAGCTAGGCATCTTTAGACTACAAACTGAAGAGTTTCATATAATATTCATATTGTTAAAGATACCGTTGGCAATACCTATTTTTATAAGTATATCATCTTTGCGACCTATTGAACCAGTCATTGTATAAAGTGTAATAATATGGTTCAATAAAGGTAAAGACTTCAATAAAGGTAAAGGTAGGAAAACCATTTAGACAGTCGATCGGAGCGTGGTTGTTATTGCGACAGGATTTTGAGTACTTGGGCTTTCAGGATGAATGATGAGTGGAAAAGATTTGTGTGAGATCGTGAGTGTGGGTTTCTTCTTGTTGTTTTAATTTTGGTTGTTTTTGTATTTGTGTTTCTGTGTATTTTTTGTTTTAATTTTAATTTTTATTATTATGATTGTGTGCGGTATATTGTGGGATGAATATTTTTGGTCATTCTGGAGTGATGATGTGTGAGGAGTTGAATTTCGGATGTTTCCAGTTGTAGTTGAGTCACTGTTTGTCAGGTTGATAAGAGCGTGCAACGGGGTTTTGTTTTTTTTGTGTAATCAAAAATCGGAAAGAAGTATCGATTTATTTTTTCATGCTAAATATCCTCAGTGAGATACAGGCAAAAGCCTTGTTTACTGGGGATACGACAAATGAAAGGCAACAAACCCAGATCCATTAAAATTGTATGTCCAAATCAAATTACCTGTTGTTTTTTTCGCAAATTGTTTATATTTCTTGTCATGTGTAATAATAAATAAATAAAATAAATGGTTGTTCAAAAAGAAGCTTCTTATTTCTCGAATACAATTACAAACGTGCTGAATGTATATTATTATTAAAGATAATAGTTTAGAGCGTATTTTTAGGCATTGTTGACCCAAATTGCGTGAACGTTTTTTTGCCGTCATTTTGAAGATGGAACAAAATAAGTTGTGGCGCTTGATCCTGTTTTGCTATCGCTGACATTGATGTATCCCGGCTATGCTCTTTATGTGTTCAAAATATCGGATGTTTTGCAGAGTACGTAGAAAGAAAAATATGCGATGCAGTTAAATTTCTCGACGATTCTACACCTTTTGCCAGAGGTATTCCTGAATCCCAAGTTTTTGAGTCCATCAGCACATTGTCCATCTGTTTTGATACTTTGAACATCATAGTACAAATACATCATCAAACTGTGTTTTTTTGCGGGGTACGCAGATAAAACAGATCTCCCTACATTTTTTTCAAAGCAACCAACTTTGGACTCCTCTATATTCATACGTCTCGTCATGTAAAATCTTCCATTATTCATATATCTCAATTTACTTATTTACAAAATCCAGTCCGCATGAACCAGTCATATTTTCTTCGATCTATCTCTTTCAAGCACACCTTGTAGTTCTGACTTGTATATTCGTTTAATTGTTCTATCTCCATCAATTCTCTTCACATCCCATGACCATATTTTCTCTTCTTTCTTAATTTAACTTAATCTATCCATTTTTATCCAAGCATTTATTTCTGATGTTTTAATTCCGCATTCTTTTATACATTGATATTCGACATTTTTCCCTTAGTATACGCACGTCCACAGTATCAATCCTTATTTTTATTCTTCTTTTGCCTACTTCAAGCTTCACTTCCCTACGCCAAGATGATTTGAACATATTGAACGACTGGATCAAGAAGTACTATACTAAAGAAAATGTAGCATGGTCCCTGTGACGTTTCACAAATTTGCTCTAATACAACCTTGTAACGACGTTCAGTAATTTCAATTATTTTATCAACTTTAATATATATCCTCGATTCTAATAAATAGCAAGTTATTTAGGTAAATACATTACATAAAACTAACAATAATGACAAATTAACACATCTTGTTACAAATTAGCAAAAATATGTCAGTTTGTTAAAATCAAATAATATTTGGTGACGTTCGTCAAAAGTCACTAACTATAGTACCCGGCGGTAATTAATACACATCGGGCTTAAGAAAGAGACTGTCGCTTTGTACACCATCGTCTCTGTCGCACGAACTGTTAGCGCATCGTGCGACAGAGACGACGCTCTACAAAGCGACAGTCTCTTTCTTAAGTCCGATGTGTATTACTCGTACTTACCGCCGGGTACTATACTTTAGTCTACATTGGCTAGGGGTGGGGTATACGATAGTTGGATTTCCGATTTATTTTATACATACATAAAATTAAATGTTCGTAATTAGTATTAATTCATAGTGGATCTTGACCTGTTTAAAGATACGAGTAGATACAAATCACTCAATACATTAAAACGTCATTATAATGAAAATTATGAATTAAAACGTCAGTTTAGAGAAAAAACAATTTTTCGATTTTACCGGTTTTAAAACGATTTTACCCCATCCCTTTTAGACATGACATTTCAAACGTCACATGGACTATGCTACATTTTCTTGAGTATAATACATTACAGTAGTATTCCACTGGCCGCAGGAAATATGTTTCAAGCTCCTCCGCAAAGAGTAAAATTCGCGAATAATAGAGCATCCCTTCTAAATGACCCATACCTAGTATACCTCTACTAGATAGCCGTTTTCTATAAATACACTAAACGCTCTCGTCTCTTCAACTTTTGATGTTTGAGATGCAATAGCAAAACTTACACAAATTGCTTAATTTTTTTGAGCACTTCCCGAGTAAAAGAATCGTTCTTCCTATAAATTCTAGCAACGGAAGTTGTTTTTCGTCCTAAGTCAAGAATTTTTAGCTTTTCACTTATTATTAGCACTTTGCGGGATCTAATTTTTAGCTTTTCACTTATTACTAGCACTTTGCGGGATCTAATTTTTAGCTTTTCACTTATTACTAGCACTTTGCGGGATCTAATTTTTATCTTTTCACTTATTACTAGCACTTTGCGGGATCTAATTTTTAGCTTTTCACTTATTACTAGCACTTTGCGGGATCTAATTTTTAGCTTTTCACTTATTACTAGCACTTTGCGGGATCTAATTTTTAGCTTTTCACTTATTACTAGCACTTTGCGGGACCATTATTACTAGCACTTTGCGGGATCTAATTGCAGTCTCCGAGTATCCAGCGTCACTAGTCTCGCGTTTTAGAAGCACTATTAGAATAAATAACGATTATTTTGATACAAGTACTGAGATACCGGGAGCAATGCAACAACAGCGAGAAATGGAGCTTGACTAATCACGTGGATGACTTAAGATTAATCTTTGGATTTTGGTAGATCTGCTTTTATAGTTGGTGTCACTGATTCGGCGCGAGATTAAAAAAATCACATAAGATTATTATAACTAGCACTTTGCGGGATCTAATTGCAGTGTCCGAATATCCAGCGTCACTAGTCTTGCGTTTTAGAAGCACTATTAGAATAAATAACGATTATTTTGATACAAGTACTGAGATACCGGGAACAATGCAACAACAGCAAGAAATGGAGCTTGACTAATCACGTGGATGATTTAAGATTAATCTTTGGATTTTGGTAGGTCTGCTTTTATGGTTGGTGTCACTGATTGGGCGTGAGATTAAAAAAAATCACAAAAAATTTACCGCGAATAAATGAAACCGGCGATACAAATCTCGCGAACAGGGAAATTCTTTATCACGTGGTCATTTTCGCTTCTTTTGAACGTTATAATTGTTAACGCATTGTATTTAAATTCAATTCATATTTAGCACAATCGTCGTTTCTCCTCTTGTCGAGTGTTAAAGTTGTCAACATTTGACAGCATTATCTGTTGACTTCCAAATTCCTGGTCCACGATGATTAACGATTGAGGATGTGACCAATATTCTTGACTCTTTTGACTTTGATCTCGTGTTGTCTTTAGTTGATGATTTGAAAATATTCAATTATTTTTTTGGCACAACTGATAAAATTATAGATTACTAATGTTGAAAGTTAATAGAGGGAAAACACAGAGTAACTGAGATACCATCTCACTTTGAAATTTGTCACGGAGCATTTTCCTAAATAAGAGGGGTATAAAGCTATAATTGAAAGAGATAAACAATCGAAAAGAAAAGGGGCTGGGCCTACATAAAGCTTTTTTTTTCTCTTTTCATCATAGCTTTATACTTTTCTTAATTCGGTGATCGTTTTGTGATGAATTTCAAAACGACGTGGTGTGTGCTCGTATGTCACTTTGTGTGGGCTTATGCCAGCAAAAATGTTAATTGGCACAAAGTTTCCACTCTACTAAAAATATTTTAACATGCATAGAAATAATCATTAATACATGTTTTCCTTGCGTTTCAATTTCCGTTGTAGAATAAAAAATGTATACATATGGCCCATATTTTATGAAAAAAATCAAATGGGTTGTAAAGATTCGATCAAAGGGATTGCAAAGAATATCTGTTATTTTGATGTATGATAGAAATTAACTGATTGAGAAACAAATATATTTGAAATAAATATTTCCAATAGGTCGCGGTTAGTTATAATGAACGATTTCGAGTCTAGTCCCGCGGATGTATAAATGGAGTTCCACTGGGCTCTATTTTGGGACCTTAATATTTATCATCGATATTTAAAAAAAACGAAGTATTTGCATTTGATTTATGCCGACTAAATATATTTTGGGTGGTTATTTGCGAGAATTACTCAATGGTACTTCAAACGAACCACGACTCGTCGGTGATTAGTGTCATAAAAATATTATGTCAATTTGGGACGGCGGCATAATTGGGTCATATTTCTTTGAGGATGCTAGAGGTAATGCTGTAACAGTTACTGGTGATCGCTATCGTGACATATTGGTAAACTTTCTTGTGTCCGAATTGGATCAATTGGGCCTACATCATATGTGGTTCCAACAGGACGGGGCCACATCACACACAGCTTGTGATACGATGCGAATTTGGCGAGAAACTTTTCCCGGCCGAATAATATCAAAAAGTGGTGATATCGACTGGCCCCCACGATTCCCTGATTTGACCGCCCCCGATTATTTCCTATGGGGGTACTTGAAGGGAAAGGTGTACACCAACAAACCAACCACACTCCCGATGCTTAAGAACAACATTCGAAAATAAATTGCTGAAATAACACCAAAAGTTTGTGAGAATGTCATAAAAAATATGCTTGTAAGAGTTTACTTGTTTTCACGTTGTTGCAGAGTTAGATGCCCCATAATAAATTGTTATCGACCACTCTCTACGACTGTCAAATATGAACAGACAAATGACAGCCAAATCAAAATGAAAGAACGAGTGTGGTCTTTCTCTAACCTGCTAACATGAATGAACTCTGCATGAGATGAACATAAATAATTGAGACTTTTTTCGTTGTTATTATTAAGAAATCTTCTCTTTCGTGCGTATTAATTGATTGATATTTTTTTCATTTTCTTTCAAGTAGTAATAAAATAAAATGAGAAGAACGGAAAGAAGAAGTTGGATATTGTTTTAATTATTTGATGCTGATATGATCCAAACCGATATATCACTTGCTGTTTCAGGATTTCAAGTAGTTGTTCACTTCAAATTCAGTTAAATTATAACGGAATGTTATTATATGATAAATTTGCACATCAGTCTAAAATAAATAAAAGAAAATAAACAAATACTTGAATAAACATTTAACAGTGACTATCAGTGGCAATTGTGATAAAATATCGTCAATACTGTTTTTGATTCGAAGGTTCAAAGTGATTGGACAGGAACAACTGTTGTTGGAGTCTTCAAAGTTTTCTCATTGTTAACACAAGTGATTTGATAGTAACAACTTAGTTATAAATTGAAGTAATTGCAATTTTTTCATTGCACTCTTTTTGTTGCTGATTTAAGTGATGAGACTGTAAAAACTGTGAATAGTTATTAATAACAGGGGCTAGAATCTGCAGTCTTTATTTAAGACTGAATGTACAGCAGTTAGAGAGCAAAACAAACTGTGATAGTAGTTTCAAATTCAAACTCTTGACTGCCAACCCTAGTGGTTTTATATTAAAATAATTTACAGTAGTATCATTTAACAACAAGTTCTCCGTTCCTCCAAGAGCCAGTGTTTGGAGTTTCTTCAGGCTATCTTTGATGCTAGCTTTTGCAGCAGTTCTCCTAATACCAGATGGAATGTGACAGTTTCATAATTTCCGCTTCTCCTTCGATTGTCTCCAGCAGAAGTGGAAGCGTCCTAAACATAGAAGCCTTCGAACTTGCACCGCTTGATAATGGTGAGTTTAATAATCGATTGTTTTTATATTAGAGTTAAGACTCACAAAAGTGGTAAACATCATGTTTCCAGAGGCAGTTTCTATTCAAGTTTAAAAAATAATATGATTTTTAATAATTATTATAAAAATACAGTTTATATAGCGCCGTTTAGAGAACATTCTACTCACGGTCGCTCTAACTCGAGATTTATATCAACTATTATTGATAGATTAAAAATGTTGTAAAGCAAAAAAAAAACAAGTCAAGTGTAAAGATAGGAAGGTAGTGGCTACGGCCATTATATTAGGAACTTCTCTGCATCTGCATTTTTTTCTTATCACTGGAAACAAGGCAAAAGTGAAGATACGGGGTATAGTAAGATGTTATGTGGTAGTACTTTGTTGACCGTACTGACCAGTCTAGGGTTAACTCCAAGAAGCTGTCAGTGCACGAACAGTATCCATATATCGGTAATTGCAAGGGCTTGCTGCCTTCACTTGGTGGAGGGGCGTGAGAATTATTTTATGTATTATAATCTCTGGAAACGGTGATGTTAATTGGCCACCAAGATCATGTGATCTGACACCGTTGGACTATTTTCTCTGGGGTCATGTGAAAAGTCAGGTCTATAAGAATGACCTTCAATCAATTCCTGAGCTGAAGAACGAAATTATTCGCGTTATTGGTGAGTTAGAACCGCAATGATGCCAAAATGTCCTCGAATTTTTTTACAAAAGTGTGGACATCTGTAGAGCTGCAAGAGGTGGACATTTGGCGGATATTGTTGAATATGTTTAAATGTCATACATTATACTTTAATGAACAATAAAAAGTTTTTGAAATCAAAGCAAATTGTATGTTTTATTCAAGAATTAAAAAAAATTATATTGTAAAAAAAAAGCTCAATTTGAAAGACCCTTTATATAGCGGTCTTAAATTTATTATACTCGTATATAGCAGAGTTTTTAATTGATTATATATAGCAGAGTTTTGAATTTATTATACTACCTTGATCAAAAAGTTTTAGGACTTTATTCATAAAATCGAAAATACAAGTTTATTCATCAAAATCGATATGGTCCCCTTCAAAGTACTCCCCATCGACTACAACGCACTTACGCCAGCGCTTGATCCAATCCTCGAAACACCGCTGGTACTAGATTTTCGGTATGTCCATCAGAGCCGTCTTCGATTTTTTCATGATATCCTCTCGGGTGATGTAACGCGTTCCGCGAAGCGGTTTTTTAAGTCCGTTGAACAGGAAAAAGTCGCAGGGAGCCAGATCAGGTGAATTCAAAGGCTGCTGGATAGTATTCGTGTTGTTTTTGGTCAAAAACTCATGGAAATCATGTCTTTCGCGATTTCAACGCGGTCCTTTTTCTGCATGAAATTGAGGTCTTTCGGCACCAATTTTGCAGCGACACGTCTGAGGCCCAAATCATTAACCAAAATGTCTTGAGCGGATCCATAAGCGATATTCAAGTCCTCTGCCAGCTCTCTGATGGTCAATTTGCGGTTTTCGGCCAACATTTCTTTGATTTTATCGATGTTTTCATCGATTTTCGACTGCCACTGCGTTCGTCATCCTCGACCACTTCTGAAGCGTTCGTGCCACCGAAAGACACTTCTCCAACATTTCCAAGGTCTGCGGACCGTAAAATCCGTTTTTCACACAAAATTTAATGCAAACTCGTTGATGCACAGTTGATGCCATTTTCAAACTTGTAAAAAATCGAAAACATGCACAAAGGTAGATGTACTCAGTACAGCGTAACTTTTACAAATGTCAAGCTATGACGCTGAAATTTAAAGGTAAGTGTCAATGATAGATGTGGTAACCTAACAACAAAAAAAGAATTCTAATCGGATGACTGACAGCGCCACACGGTGGCCGGTCCATAAACTTTTTGATCAAGGTATATCATATAGCAGAGTTTTTCGAGCACGTTGCCATTTTACAAAAATAATAAACTCTCCGGATTAGGACAAAAGTAAGAAATTTAATTAATATAACTAATAAATATTTAGCCATGAAAAAGTTGCTCATGGCTAAATACTAGTGTAGGTAGATTATACATCGACTTTATCCAATGTCTGTCCTCGAGACCTATGCATTGCCTTGCCGTTAAGCATAAGATTCATCGAACAGTTATATGCAACTGTACGGCACAGTAATGCAGCAGCAGATCCGGCTCGAAGGACCACTTTGTACAGCACCGTACAAAGCTTTAAAATAGGGGGATGGCTGCCGCTAAATACTCGGAGAATTCGGTTCATTTTATGCGTTTCTTGTAAAAAGTAGTAGGGTGAAGAGATTCCTCTTTAGCAGGTAGAAGTTGGTCGTAAGTAAAATACAGTAGACGTTCGAGAAACTGAGAATATATTTTTGGCCAAGTGATGAATATCTCGTTCGGAGTCTCGGCTCAATGGTAGGACGCCTTACTCCTTCATCGGATAACTGCTGACTGTTATGATATTTGTTTGGATATTTTGGTTCTTTTGAGGAAACGGGGAAGGATAGTTTTTTTATTTTTTGATGAATGATTTTGAGAAATAATAAAAACGTTAAATACTTATATAAACGTGATGATATATAAATAATATTACATACAAATATATACATAGATTTGTGGATGTGCGATGTCACACACGGTTATATATATTAAATGGGTGTGAGTGAAAAATAATGGAGGTGAGATGATGGTGAATAAAGTATAAAATGTTGTATATATAAGTATATGGGGAGACGTGTGTGACTTTTGTAAAGATATTAATACATGTACATATTGGATATGGGAGATATGCGGTTATATATGGAGGAAGACTGTCGTCTGCCGGTGGAGGAGTCGGTTTTGGTGCAGAGTACGGGGGCGTTCAGAGTGACGGGGGCGTTTACAGTTGGAGGGGCGTTATAGTTTTGGTGTTTTGCGATCCTTACGTGCAGCTAATCGCTCATTGTAAGCTCTTATTTTCGCCCGTGTATGCCGTCATGGCTTGCAAAATATTACGTATTTCGCACGTTTTCACTTGCATGGGCCGGCCGACTTTTGATAGTAGCTCTCACGAAGACCACGCATAAGGAACATTTCATTATAGTCGGTACACAGCAAGTACATCACACAAAACATATTTAAATATAAAATAAACAAGAAAATATACATAAATCATATTTTATGTGACGCATACGTCCGATACAGTAACTGAAAGTTTAAAATATACCAGTATTAATTATGAAGTTTTTTTATTAACCTGGCAAGTTTATTGTCATATGGCAATCTCTTCCAAACAACCAGAAATATGTGTATAATGGGCCCTAAGTGAAAACCAGACAGAAATCCCATTTTAAAAAATCTGGGTTCCAGCGGGGATCGAACCCGCAACCTCCGGATCCGTAGACAAGCGTCTTACCACCAGGTCACGGAGGTCGTCATAAGTTTAATAATAAGTTCATAAGTTTAATATGTATATATTTTCGTGCAGTACCTTCCTTATCTTTTTCCAGAGTAACGTCTTTTAAATATCATATACACACTCTGAACGCTTTTAAGCTTTAAAGACTAGAACGTATCAACGAGTTGGGTATTAATTATTACAGTAGACTTACCCTTTCATTTCATCATAAGTTTAATCGATTGTAAAATAAAACTGAGGCAATTATTAAATGAATTCAAAGAATAATTTAAATATTTGTTTTCAGATAATGGGGACATTAAAAATTGTGATTTGTAGTATCGGTATACCGTCTAAATCTCAACATATGAGTTTTTTGTTGGGCTGATAACTTGATAGATAAGCAATACTACTCAATACATATTTCAAAGATTAGAATGAACGATTAGTTATCAATAATACTGATTAGTTCTTGAAATAACGCATATTCGGTTTATATCAATCGGCGCATCCATACCTAACGCATCTAGATTGTATATCATAACTTTAGACTAAGATTCCATTATGAGACATATGCTTCTTCCTCGAATGACACAAATCTAGTATTTGTGGTATAACGATACCTATGACTTTGATCATATATATTATAAAAATAAACCGCGATCGCTTAATGCATCGTTATCATATAAATAAAATGTCTCCCGGTCACGTTCTTTAATATGTCTGATTCACCAGTTTGGACATGTTGAAGGGTACGAATGAAAATTAACATTTAAAATTTATTGTCCTACAATAGCTTAACGTATCAGATATTAACGTAAATTGTATCGTAGAAGTGGGAGACAAATATTGTATTCGGTGTTAACATAAGTTGTGTCCGTTTCCGTTTTTTTTTTCAAATTTAAAAATGAGCACCAAAAGTAAAACAAGTAGACGAAAGTGAGCATTTTCGACACCTTCTGTTCGCGTTCCATCGAGGGAATAAAGCTGCCAAAGCTGCTCGCGATATTTGCGAAGTGTACGATGGGGATGCTATGAATGAAAGGACAGTTCGTCGATGGTTTTTGCGTTTCAATGACGGTAATTTCGACCTGAAAGACATGGAGCGTTCCGGACGACCAATGCACTTCGACGAGGACTGCTTAAACCATATTATTCATGGAGATCCCCTTCAAACCACCGTAGAATTGGCTGAGCAGATGAATTGTAGTCACATGACTGTACACCGCCATCTTCAATCAATGGGAAAAGTCCAGAAGTTCGGCGCTTAGGTTCCACATGTTTTGGGTGAAAACAACAAAAATTAACGTTCGACAATTGAATTCTACTGTGGTTTGAAGGGGATCTTCATGAATAATATGGTTCAAGCAGTCCTCATCAAAGTTAACTGATCATCGGGAACGCTCTATGTCTTTCAGGTCGAAATTACCGTCTTTGAAACGCAAAAACCATCGACGAGCTGTCCTTTCATTCATAGCATCTTCACCGTATACTTCGCAAATATCGCGAGCAACTTTGGCAGCTTTCTTCCCTCGATTGAACACGAACAGAAGTAGGTGTCAAAAATGCTCACATACTTCGTCTACTTGACATTCCATTTTGAAGGCTTGTAATCAAATAAAATAATATATGTAACGTATAAGCAAATACAATATCTTGTAGAGCAGAAAATTTTCTTTCGAATGACGTATAACCTTTACCATTTTGTTTTACTTTTGATGTTCATTTTTAAATTAGAAAAAAAAACGGACACAACTTATGTTAACACCCAATACAACTAAGTAAGGCACGGTTAAGTATCAAAGGCTATCAATTTATTTGAATTTCTTTTTAAATTAATTAAAAAGAAAAGATAACATCAACTTGACTGTTTGCCCTCTGTCAGATAAGGTTGGTAGTAAACCAAATGTACGTTGCAGACAAGACCAGTATCTTTGTTATTAGTAATCTTCAATGTATTTGTAGTTATTAAGTTTTCTTATCAAATTACTTGTACATGAAATTTAAAGATAAAGACCCGATAAGGAATGTTGTGGAAACGAAAGTCACGGGTTGAAAAGTAACTAAATACGGTATTTGAGTAAACAATAAAAGATTTGAACGAGTTGTGTGCGCGATCTGAAAGATGATGGAAGATGTGTAAGAATGAGAGAAGTAAATGTATGCGAACTTCTATATGCAGATGATATGGTTATGCTTGCTGAAAATGAAGGTGATTTAAGGGATATTAAAAGTGAACTTTATGAGAGATATCTAGCAAAAGGGTTTAAAATGAACGTAGCGAAATGAAAGGGTAAGTCTACTGTAATAATTAATACCCAAATCGTTGATGCGTTCTACTCTTTGAAGCTTAAAGCGTTCCGAGTGTGTATATGATATTTAAAAGTCGTTGCTCTGGAAAAAGACAAGGAAGGTACTGCACGAAAATATACACATATTCATACTTGAATTTTTTTTAATGAAATATTCAAAGCTCTCCCCTATCTAGCAAGCTGTAATGCCCGCCCTAAGACAGGTATTTTACATTAAATAAAAATTAAAGAGACATAATATTAATGAAGAGAAGTCATAGGTCTAAAAAAACACACCAATAATCAAATTATATAATACAAAAAAGAGCTTTTATATTAGAAATATTTCACATATAGATTATTTATTACCTACTTAAGTACGATCATATAACTTCATACCAGAAGGCATTAAATTGGTTGAATGTTAGAAATAGACGCCAAATTCACATACTGTCTCTATTGTATAATATCATTAACTATACCGCCACCCCCTTCTTATCCAAAATTTTCAGCGTCTTTCCAATCATGGATTAGCGCTACGCTCAAACAGAGATTGTTTATTGGCCTTTCCAGTTCACCGCTCCTCTTTCTTTACGTCGTCCTTTACTGTCCATGCAGTGAGACTCTGGAATCAGTTACAAACCAATATAAGACTCGCTCCGTCCTTGGCATGCTTTAAGAAGCGACTGAAAAACCTCTTAATTTCTAGTCAGTAAAACAACGTGTTTCATTCCTGATTTTTCTTTTCCTTTCCTCTCCACCATCCCTTCCTTTCCTTTGATTGATGATATCTCACTTTATATGAAAAATAATGTTCGGGTGACTGTCCGTCTTTGTGGGGTTCGTGGCCATGTGCTCACGTATATGTTTATGAATTTCGTGGGGATGGATAGTCATTTGAATGATTTATGCGACCACGTAACTTGCTTAATTTACTTTTGTCTGGTTGGTTGGAAGAGATTACCGCCTGGCAATAATCCCGCCAGATTGGAGTGACAATAAAAGTGTTAAATAAATAAATAATAAATAAATTATTCACTGATTTGTAGTATGAATCCATCGATCCAATGCATCCATTGAAAAGCTAATTCAATTAAATACCACTTGAACTCCCCAAAATTGTCAACGTATGCAAAACAAAAGGAAGATCAACAAAACTCTCGACTGGTCGTATCTTCCCACCCGTCAGCATCCCACCCGTCAGGTCCCACTAAGGGGGGCTTAAGCCCTAACGAGTGGCATAACAAACAACGTCAGCCCCCGGGCTTTTTAACCACCCTAATAAATGCTAAATAAGCCGCGGAATTAATTCTCACTCTTGGGGAGGTGAAATGATATAAGGGGCGATGAGACATGAGTGAACCGAAAAGATTTGTAGAAGGCAAAGTCGTTACAATTGAAATAGTATCGTATTTATTTCTTACAAAGCCAAATGTGAGTGGAAGACGTTGTAGAGGAAGATCAAAGAGAGTATTGTTGGATCAACAAAATCGAAGAAAGGTTTAATAAAATATTTTTATTTATTGGTAAAAATGTTATTTTTCTAAATACTGGTTTAGTGCATCACAATAAGATCACGGGATTTAAATTTCCCGCCATTTATTTTATAAGGTTGGCAGCTCTAAAAATGTTGTGTGTGCCATCTGTCAATCTTGCGATTGGTACATATGAAACGTAACGAAAAAACAACGCGTTATTATTGTTAAAACTCACTATAAAAATGGGAAAACTTTTAGGCCGCACGAAAAGAAAACGCGTAAATCAACGGATAGGTGTGCCAATAAATTAAATAATTTTATTTGATTTGTATTGATGTGTAGGGAATACCGACATCCCTAAATATTGTCAACATGCACGGTCAACGACCGATGAATCAACCTTTGAATATGTACAAAGATCACATACCAGAACGTCAATATGGTTTACATGCAAATAATATTTACGTCGCATTCCACGGTAGAAAGAGAACGCATCGCGTTGTCTCACCGTTTCGGCAATAAATATTCTACCCACTATATCATTGGCAACGTCTGCGACCACCTCGGCACGCACAGGAGTGAGATCAAGATATACTGCGGACGCATTCACGCGCCCCGTTCTGAAATTGTATATATACCTACTTATCGACAAATAAAGATCACTTATTATTATTCACTTGACCATTCATCGCTGTTTACTATTTATCGATTATTCACTCTCACTTTTTCGCATTCCTGAATCGACGTATTTTATTTTAAATACAAAACAAATCATAATCATCACGACGTATCAATAAAGCATCCCGCTAAAGATCCAACCATACTTTCCTTGATTTTCTTCTACCACGTCTTCCACGTATATTAGAACTGTTTATTTGTTTTGTGAGAAATAAACATAAAATTTTATTAATTATAACAATCACGCTGATATTGCACCACATTTTCTTAAACTTCTGAATACTTAAGTTTTATTTGGACAATAGCACTACATTTATTTACATAAGTCTTTCATGTAAAGTATGGTTGGATCAAGTGAATAATATTTTGAATGAAGGAAATGTAAAAAGTCGGAAAAATCCTATTAATTTTGTGAAAACGTGTATGAATGCAGAGAAAGCGAAGGATGTGTGTGTGTCGATATAGAAAGTCTGGCATTATGTCTGCTCTGATAGAAAAATGGGGTGATGCTGTACTCGTATATGTGTATATTCTTCTTTAAGAAGCGACTGAAAAAACTCTTAATTTCTAGTCAGTAAAATAACGTGTTTCATTCCTGATTTTTCTTTTCCTTTCCTCTCCAACATCCTTTCCTTTCCTTTTGATTGATGATATCTCACTTTATATGAAAAATAATGTTCGGGTGATTGTCCGTCTTTGTGGGGTTTATGGGCATGTTCTCACGTATATGTTTATGGATTTCGTGGGGATGGATAGTCATTTGAATGATTTATGCGACCACGTAACTTGCTTCATTTACTTTTGTCTGGTTGGTTGGAAGAGATTGCCGCCTGGCAATAAGCCCGCCAGATTGTATTGCAATAAAAGTGTTAAATAAATAAATAAATATATCCCGATACCATTTATCCTTAACCTTTCCCTTCCTATGCTAAACAAATCCGCCCGTTCTGGTGCTGTGTATACAAGACACACCAATACACACGTAAAAATGAGCGTTTTAAAATCGGAAAGGTAATAATATTCATAGCCAATCGTTTAAATTAATTAAATTTGAAGTCAAAAGTGATAATAATTGAAATTTAATTGCTGAAAACGTGAAAAACACACCGACCGACGTTCACAAAATGGGCAAAGAGACCACCTCAGATAAATGCCCGACAGGTACTGAGACCTGAGACGGACTAACACTGTGTATGTTATACCTCGAAAGAAGAAACACAACTCTGAACTGAGATTATATTTCTTGCGTTCCCATATACCGAAGTAGAGTGAGAGTGAGATGTGAATAGCGTCGCTTCCTCACCCATTGCGGTTTTTTTAGAATGAATATACTCGTACATACGTCACACACGTTTGATTGCATTGGTGAATTAATTCCCGATTTTCACAAAATATCTCTGATGTGCCGATAAGTGCTAATTATTATTAATATTATATTTTTCATTCAATGCGTAAATGTATTACGGAGGAATATCTAAAATCTGAACCCAGTATTTATTATATTTATAGAGATATTAAAGTTTTTAGAAGCAATGTGTACTCGTTACACATCACAGGTAAGGAAGGGTTAAATTCACATTTATCCTTAATAATTCGTTTCTTATTCACTCATATATCTACGCACTTCACATTCTTCTCAGTGCATGCATTTCCACCGCTTCAATCACCTCAAGGCTCCATTTTGACACTGCTTAAAACATCAGTTTTTTTCGTTTATATACGTTTTTCATAATTGCATTTTTAATTCCGTCATTCGTCGACCCACCTCATCATGTTATATTATTTTCCCTTAGCGTATTTCTACCGCACTTATTTTATTAATTTTGCACGTCTATGTTTCACTTCAATATATCGATGTTCACTGTTATGAATCTTCATATTAGCAGATCTTGATTTGGTTTGTTTTGAAAATATTCATTTCAGTGTTCCATTGACTTTGTTTCCTACTCCAACTTGCCGTTCAGTATCTTTTTTCACGTTTTCGTAATCCCTAGATATTAAAACTATCATTGACTTACCTGGTGAAGTTTTTTGAAGAATAAGTGCTAATTATTTTTAATATTATATTTTTCATTCAATGCGTAAATGTATTACGGAGGAACATCTAAAATCTGAATCCAGTCATTATTATATTCATAGGGACATTAAAGTTTTTAGAAGCGATATGTACTAGTTACACATCACAGGGAAGGAAGGGTAAAATATAAGAAATAGTGTATCGAAATAAAAATAATATAAACAGCAACTGTTACTTTTCACACTTTCAAATCCGTGCAGTTAAAAGTGCAATAAAAATATTAGCCGTAATGAAATATAAATGAATTTGTATTGATTACCCAATAGCACGTGCATGACACGTGTATGTCACGTGTGCGCGGCGGATTGCATACATCAGGAGCATCAGTGTGAGAACAGGAACCAACGATCCAAAACGTGGGCAGTGATAAGGCAGGAATCATTTCGTTTTTTTTTCTTCTTGGGAAGGGAGGTTCGGTCAGATATATAAAAGACATTTATATTACATACATCACACCATTTCCCTGTCGGGTAGGCAGAGATGATCGAATATCCCTATCACGGCACACACATTCTTTATTTATTTACCTTCTCATATGTAAAACTCATCTTTTCAGATTTTTGACGTTTCCTTCTTTTAATGATTCTCTACGATTTTAAGTGATTCTCTACGACGCCTACTATTCGCATTTACAATGTATGTTTGTTTTGTAAGTCTTTATTCAATTATTCGTTCTACATGTCCAAACCATCCGTGCATTATATTCTTATTCATTTATTTATTTAACACTTTTATTGCAAATACAATCTGGCGGGCTTATTTCCAGGCGGCAATATATTCCAATAAACCAGGCAAAAGTAAATGAAGCAAGTTACATGGTCGTACAAATCATTCAAATGACTATCCATCCCCACAAAATCCATAAACACATGCGTTAGCATATGCCCACGAACCCCACAAAGACGGAAAATCACCCGAACATTATTTTTCATATAAAGCGAGATATCATCAATCAAAAGAAAATGAAGGGATGGTGGAGAGGAAAGGAAAAGAAAAATCAGGAATGAAACACGTTATTTTACTGACTAGAAATTAAGAGTTTTTTCAGTCACTTCGTAAAGCATGCCAAGGACGGAGCGAGTCTTATATTGGTTTGTAACTGATTTCAGAGTCTCACTGCATGAACAGTAAAGGACAATGTAAAAAAGAGGAGCGGTGAACTGGAAAGGCCAATAAACAATATATGTTTGAGCGTTGCGCTAATCCATGATTGGAAAGACGCTGAAAATTTTGGATAAGATAAGAAGGGAGTGGCGGGATAGTTAAGGATATTATACAATAGAGACAGTATGGGAAGTTGGCGTCTATTTCTAATGTTCAACCAGTTCAATGCCTTCTGATATGAAGTTATATGATCGTACTTTCGTAAGTTGAAAATAAATCTTTGACATACATTTTGAAGACGCTGTAATTTGTCCAGCTGTTCCTCTGTAAAATCCAAATAACAGACGTCCGCATAGTCCAGAAAAACTGAAAGAGAAGAGATTGTACGAGAAAAATTTTGGTTTTAGTAGGCAGGAATCTTTGCAGCACTTTAAGGGAATGAAGGCAGAAGAAGATCCTTCGGCTTACCTCATTTATTTGATCTCGCCATGACAGAGAGAGTGTTATCTATTAGCACTCCTAGGTTTTTAACAGTTTTGTGCAATGTATAAGTTTAAAAATTGGTCTATATATACATACATGCCATTGCGCCATTTCCCTGTTGGCGTAGACAGAGAGGATTAAGGCTGATTCGCTATTTTCCTATTAGCAATTTGTATATGTATGCAGCCTCGTTAAATTTAAGGTAGAAAGTGATAAAATAGAATACAATTTATATCTACATATACGAGTATAGAGAAAACCAAAAATGTTTTTTTTTAATTTCTTTAAACGTGCTCGTAGTTAATTTCTATAAACTTTTGAAAAACGCCAAAAATGCAAAAATTCACGTGTTTTGGAAAAACATGGTGGCTGATCGTTCCAGAATGATACATAACATCACACCATATTGCAGTCTGGGCAAGCAAAGTGGAGAGAGGTCCATACTTTCCTATCTCAATACACATCTTTATTCATCCGCCTCTTTTACATCCATACATCTTATAGAACGGCTTATCTGACTTTCCACGTTTCATTTTTTACAAATGTCATCACTTGATCCAAGCATACTTTCCTTAGTCTTCCTCTAACAAATGTTTCGTTCACGTTTGCATTAAATATTAGTTTTTTTTTCTTTCATTATCCATTCGTTATAAATGCTCAAACCATCTCAGACAACTCTTCTTCATCTTACTCAGCACATCAGCATTCAATTCACATTCTGTCTTGCGGTTTATTATGATTGAAAATTAAAATGTATAATAGCAATATCTAAAGGGCGTTCCAAAAATGTATACACACTTTGAATGGTTTAAATTCAGAAGTTGCGAAAACGTTGCTATTTTCATCTTCAAACAATTATCACGCCCGATTAATTACAGTTGTAATAGAAATCTATAAACATCAAATATTCCACCTCAAATCAGCATTGCACCCTATTATCAAATCGAAGCGACAACTAAATGAAAATTAACAATATCTTCAACCTTTGTGAAAGCTGCGCACTTGTTCTCCTGTGGCGGACGAAGCCATACGCTTACGTTATGGTTGAGACGGTGTTTGGGTCACATTTACTTATTATGAGGTTGATTACAAATAAACCCTGAAGATGAAAACCGTAACGTTTTCGTGACTTTGGCATCATAAGCAAAATCATGCGGTACAACACTCTAAAATACCTAATACCGCCATCCCAAATAAGTTTATGTCGATATTGAAGTCACTCAACTTGGAATAATTACAGATCTGCGATTCAATGACAACAATGACAGACAATACCAGACAAATAAGAAGAACCGCTTACCAAATCTGGCCAGTTGGAAAGGACCCCTGAAGACGGTGAGGCTTCTGTTGCTGGTAGCTTTGCTGCCCGCATTGTTCATCGCAGTTCCTCTTTATCTGAGGTGAGTACTTAGTATTCCTTGGTTGGTATTTTAGAAAAAAGTGATACGATTGTCATCATCATCACCATGCACCTATTGGGGTAGGATCTCCACTTCGTTCTTTCCTGGCATACATATTTCGCTTGTTACGTTTATACTATATGTGAGTTGTACGGCACAGTAATGCAGCGAATCCGGCTCGAAGGACCACTTTGTACGGCACCGGTACAAAGGACTGTAGTAATATGTGGATGGCTGCTGCTCAATGCTCGGAGAATTTAGGTCACGATGAAAAATAGCAGGTCGGTGAAAAGTAGAAGAGATTCCTCTTTAGCAGGTAGTAAATGGTCGCAAGTAAAAGGCAGTAGACAGAGTGAACTAAGAATGTATTTTTTACGTTTGGCGCTTCTTATGTGCAGCCAATCGCTCATCGCAAGCGCCTGTTTCCACCCGTGCATGCCGTCATAACTTGCGAAATATCACAATTCTCACAAGTTTTTCGCATGCATGGGCTGGCCGACTTTTGATACGGACTCATTTCGGCCGACTTTTGATAAGGAATATTTCAGTTACGGTCGCGACACAGCACATACCCCAACAAACATAAAATTATTACATAAAAAATACAAAAAAAAATCAAAATATCATATCATAAAAGGTACCAAATAATAAACCGGAAAACAAATACATCATATGTTTTGGCTGACGCATACGTCCGATACATGAGTGAAACGATGATTGAAAGGAGCCGAATAAATGCTGTAGAAATACGTAGATTGAAAATAATACACGGGATGATGATGTATAATAGAATGCAGAATGAAGGGAATAGAGATGATTGTAAACTTAAGGACGATGTATTGAGTAAGATGAAGAAGAGCACATTGAGATGGTTCGGGCATATGGATGGAATGGATGAAGAAAAACTAAGAATACAAATATATTTTGCAAAAGTGAGTGGAAGGCGTATGAGATGAAGACCAAGAAAAGTATGGTTGGGTCAAGTAAATTATATTTTGAAAGAAGGAAACGTAAAAAGTCAGAAAAAAACAGATGCGGGAGACTCTCACGGTTGTTAAATGAGACTATGTGTGTTCAATATAGCTGTTAAAATCGATTATAGATTATCAAAACTGTCGTAAAATTAACTATACTTAAACAACACTGTTGTTAAAATTTACTATGGGTGATCAACACGGTTGCTAAATGAGACTATGTGTGATCAACATAGCTGTTAAAATCAATTATAGATTACCAAAACTGTCGTAATATTATTGTAACTATAGTTAAACAGCACTGTTGTTAAAATTTCCTATGGGTGATCAACACGGTTGTTAAACGAGAATGTGTGTTCAATATGTGTGTTCAATATAGCTGTTAAAATCGATTATAGATTATCAAAACTGTCGTAAAATTAACTATAGTTAAACAGCACTGTTGTTAAAATTTACTATGGGTGATCAACACAGTTGTTAAACGAGACTATTTGTGATCAATATAACTGTTAAAATTAATTATAGATTATCAAAACTGTCGTAAAATTAACTATAGTTAAACACCACTGTTGTTAAAATTTACTATGGGTGATCAACACAGTTATTCAAGTTGATTATGTATTATACAATCAAAATGTGTGTGAAATATGTCTATAAGAGTTAAAACGGTCGAAAAAAAATGTACTATTGGAATCAACACAAATGTTAATGTTGGGTATGAAAGATTGAGATGGTTCGGGCATATGGATGGAATGGATGAAGAAAAACGAAGAATACAAATATATTTTGCAAATGTAAGTGGAAGGCGTATGAGATGAAGACCAAGAAAAGTATGGTTGGATCAAGTTAATTATATTTTGAAAGAAGGAAACGTAAAAAGTCAGAAAAAAACAGATGCGGGAGACTCTCGCGCGGTAGAAGTGAAACTTCTTAGCTCCTAGGAAAAGTTAATTTTAAGCATTGCTTTTTTTCCATTTGTTAACAATTTTTTTTTAGGTTTAGGAAATGGTTCTGTGGAATTTAATTCAAGAAAATCTCTCTTAATTAAATAAAACATGGTTACATATGTGAAATTTGATTCAAGAAAATCTCATAATTAAATAAAAAATATACATTTTTTAATTTTTAATAATAAATAATAATAATTTTAATACAATAATAAATAATAATTTTAATAATAATATAATACACTTAATAATATTAAATTTATATTTTTTAATATTAAATATATTAATATTTTTATGTTATTATTAATTATTTTTAAATAATTATTTCTTTATTATATTATTTTTAGAAATAAATATTAATATTAAAATAATTAATAATAATTTAATAATAAATTTAATATTTAATAATAATAAATAATAATTTAATAATAATACAATACAATAATAATATAATACACCGTTTCACTTTTCGTGACGTTCAGGCCAATTTTCCCTACCGCGCCTATAGAAGTTTCACTTAAAAAATGTAGAAGGTGTATGGATGTAGAAGAGGCAAAGTATGTGTGTCGAGATAGGAAAGTCTGGCGCTCTTTCCTGTCTACCTACTCCTAAAGGTGAATGGCGTGGTGGTATGTAAATTGATCAATATCTGAAAGGGGATAGAATGGAAAGGCTTCATAATAAGGGAGTATGCATGACGTTCTAAATATATTAATTATATTAGTTTTGTTAAAAATTCCAACTGTTTTTCTCCATTGAAGGTTCCATGTTTTCTCCGGGCAACTCTATCCTGTTGGAATGAGTGACATGAGGATGATTGACAAGAAAGTCTCTACGACGTGGTGTCAGGTAAGCAGACGCCTGTTGGTTAGTAACAAATAAAATCATTATAATCAAAAACAACAAAGTAATGAATTGAACAACAAAGTAATGAAGGCTTAAGTAATGAAGTTTGATTTTTAAAGAGAAATTAGAACTTAAAATTTTCCCTCAAAGGTGCCATTGAACCAAAGATGCCACAGTTTGCTCAAATATGATTAAAATGTTAAAATTTACTATGGGTGATCAACACGCTTGTAAAACGAGACTATGTGTGATCAATATAGCTGTTAAAATCGATTATAGATTATCAAAACTATCGTAAAATTAACTATACTTAAACAACACTGTTGTTAAAATTTACTATGGATGATCAACACGGTTGTTAAATGAGACTATGTGTGATCAATATAGCTGTTAAAATCGATTATAGAGTATCAAAACTGTCGTAAAATTAACTATAGTTAAACAACACTGTTGTTAAAATTTACTACGGGTGATCAACACGATTGTTAAACGATATTATGTGTGTTTAATATAGCTGTTAAAATCGATTATAGATTATCAAAACTGTTGTAAAATTAACTATAGTTAAACAACATTGTTGTTAAAATATACTACAGGTGATCAACACGGTTGTTAAACGAGACTATGTGTGTTCAATATAGCTGTTAAAATCGATTATGGATTATCAAAACTGTCGTAAAATTAACTATAGTTAAACAGCACTGTTGTTAAAATTTACTTCGGGTGATCAACCCGATTGTTACTACGGGTGATCAACACGATAAGAGTTAAAACGGTCGAAAAAAAATGTAGTATTGGGATCAACACAAATGTTGAAGTTGGGTATGAAAGATGCCATCTGTTATTAAAATTACCTTTATATAGGTTTGTTAAAATTGACTATCGATGATCAACACGGTTATTGAATTTGACTATGTGTAATTAAAATGTCTGTGAAATTTGTGTACGAGAGTTAAAAATTATCGTAATTTTTTTTAAATATACTACTGGTGATAAACACAATGTTAAAATTGTCTATGAATGATCAAATATGTTATTAAAATTAGCTTTGGGTGATTAACACTGTTATTAAAGTGGACTATGTGTAATGAAAATGCCTATGAAATTTGTCTTTGAAAGTTAAAAATGGTAAACACAATGCTAAAATTATCTATGGATGATCGAAATGTTGTTAGAATTATCTTTTGGCAACTAACGACATTCTTGTTAAAAGCGAATATAGTGATCAAGAGGGTTGTTAAATGCAAATATTATATATAAGTGATCAACACTATGCAGTTAAAATCGACTATGAATGACTAGGACGGTTGTTAAAATTGACTAGGCGAGATTGACATAGATGTTGAAATTGATCATGGATGATAAATAATATTTTTTTCATATAGAGCCAATTGGTCCAGTCTAATGCCACATTCAACGCATTTCTCATGTCTTCACAACCCGAGCTGGCTACCGAACAGGTGCCAGTCTCTATGACCAGGCAACTCTCCTTGGAAGACGACATGAAGGAGTACTGGGGGTTTTATCTTCTTCAAGGATCCGTTGTCACCGTTTCCACGTGTGTAAGGTAAGAAGATGCCATCATTTTTATTCATCAACATTTTGAAAGAAGGAAACCTATAAAGTCAAATAAATTGTAGGAGTTGTATTAGAAGGTGTATATGGATGTTGAAGAGGCAAAATATGTGAGTCGAGATAGGAAAGACTGTCTCTTCGTCCTTTTTGCCTACCCTGACAGAATTATGATTTTATTCTGTAATATTTAAATTATATCAAACTTAAGAACAATCAATGAATAAATAAAGTTTAACTTGGAATAGTACACTTTGTCATTTTGTTTAAAATTGACCGATAATTCTCTGAAGTAGATAGAAAAAAACATTTGGCGACTGAATGGAGCTATAAAAAAGCTTTAGAGACTACTATAGCTGCATTGTTTAACCCTTCTTTCCCTGTGATGTGTAACTAGTACACATTGCTTCTAAAAATGTTAATATCTCTATAAATATAATAATACTGGGTTCAGATTTTAGGTATTCCTCCGTAATACATTTACGCATTGAATGAAAAAAATATTATTAGTAATAATTAGCACTTATCGGCTACATCAGAGATATTTTGTGAAAATCGAAAATAAATTCACCAATATAATCAATCAAACGTGTGCCAGTGTGTGACGTAGGTATATTCATTCTAATAAACCGCTATGGGTGAGGAAGCGACGCTAGAGAGCAGACTCTCCTCAAGGGCGATCTATCTCAGGACTCGAAAACCCACTTTTATTGACATTAAAAATATTTCAAAATAGATATATATAAAAGTTGAGTGTCAGGATGAGAAGATGGTAGCTGCGGTCATTATGTTAGGTATTTCCCTTCAACTTAACATGTTCAAAAATACATATGATATTTAGTAAGAAAATCACAAAAAAACTTCAAAAGACTACTACACGTTGCTTCTAAAAACTTTAATATCTCTATAAATATAATAAATACTGGGTTCATATTTTAGGTATTCCTCTGTAATACATTTACGCATTGAATGAAAAAATACTATAATATTAATTATAATTAGCACTTATCGGCCACATCAGAGATATTTTATGAAAATCGGGAATAAATTCACCAATATAATCAATCAAACGTGTGCCAGTGTGTGACGTAGGTATATTCATTCTAATAAACTGCTATGGGTGAGGAAGCGTCACTATTCACATCTCACTCTACTTCGTTATATGGGAACGCAAGAAATAGAATCTTAGTTCGCTCGCTTCAGTAGCTCGCGGGCTTTCGTTCGAGGTGGTCACTTCGCCCGTTTTGTGAACGTCGGCCGATGGTTTTTTTCATGTTTTCAGCAATTAAATTTCAATTATTATCCCTTTTGACTTCAAATTTAATTAATTTAAGCGATTGGCTATGAATATTATTTTTCCGATTTTCAATCGCCCATTTTTACATGTGTATTGAATACACAGCACCGGAACGCGTGGATTTTTTAGTATAGGAAGGTAAAGGTTAACTTGAAGAACCCTGAATAGACTCTGAGTAGGGGTGACCAGATCCAAAGTGAATATACAGATTTGTATTCTTTTTACTTAAAGTAGCATTAAATGTGGCTATGGTGCAGTACAGGACTTAACGATATTATACTACCATAGTTTGTCTGAACATCGTCACTATGTACATGCTTGGGACATGACCTGGTTAATGTGAATGATAAGGCTATCTCTGGTGCTTCCTATTGGAAACACGTGGCATTATTGACAATTGATGTACTGAACACGATAATTAGTGAAGGATAAACTAATATTAAACTCCATTTATTATTATTTTGAAGTCCTTTGTACATTACAGGTTTCCCTAATTCGTACAAGGACCAAACATAACAAGTACAAAAAAACATGCATAAAACAGTTCAACATTTTAAGATTTATAAAGAATAATGTAAAAATATATATTTTACACTATGACAACATGTAGCCTGTACGATAAAATAAAACGATTAAATTATTTCAAGTACTACACTAAAATATGCAGGATTCTGGGAGTTTTTCAACTAAAATAACTTGTTACCATTGCCCTGATAGCTCAACTAGATCAAATAATGAACTTAAGTATTAATGTGAGTATTAATCACATTTTTCTGTAAACAGTACAACTTTTTCGGTTTATTAGAATGTGGTAATCTCTTCCAGCCAACCAGAAATATGTCAAAGAGGTTTTGAGTAAAAACCAACGGAATACAAACCGACAACTCTCGTGTCAGAAAACAGACACCTTAACAACTAGGCCATGTACGAGTATGTTGTCAGTGTGTGCAGGATTAATAACAATTCTGCTTTGAATTCGTGTATCTACGAGTGTTTAAGTTGCTCTATATACGAGTATGTTACAATGTGGAATTCGTGTATCTACGAGTGTTTAAGTTGCTCTATATATATGTTACAATGTGGAATTCTTTGGGTTGGCTATTTTGTGACATTCTTTATCGAGATTTAGGCCACAACAAAATGTCACGTTGATATAATTTATCTTCTTATTATATTTTTTTATACACCATGCACGGATTTCTCCTGTTACACAAAGAGGGTCTGTTTCTAGCGTTCGCTTATTCGTTAAGAAGAATATCAGCCAGGATTCTTCTCATACTGCTAGGCGGTGCGAGAATATATAATATTAACAGTGTCATTCAGTTGGTTCAATATCTCTATACCACTCGTGACTGAGTGTTTAGCCATGATATTCGTCCTGTAAGTTGGTATGTAGAACAGAGGGTGATTCCTTGCACGGCTATATTTATTGAGTACATATAAACTTAGTGCTTCTAGAATCGCGGGACAGTTAAAGCAACCTTGGAAACCTTTATTAGGAATATCGCTATGGATTCTTGACTTCTTGTTTAGAGGCTTCTATAGTTACACACCGTGAGAAATTCGGCATGGTGAGCATATTTTGGGTAATCGCCCTTTGTTCTGTACCATAGATATCTGAGGATTTTTTTTTGTATTTGTTCTATATTGTTGTTTATATTTGAGCTGATGAGGAGCCCAAACCGTAGATGCATATTTTAATTTGGTTCTAATTAGATAATTATATAAGTTTCGGAGGATATCGGTGCTGTTAAATTCTCTTGATATTCTCATTATAAAACCGAGTAGTTTGTAACAGTCCGATATCAAACGTGAGACATGGTTAACGAACGTGAGTCCGACATGTCTGATTCTATTGATAATGTGACTTATGCGTGGAGTCTGTTTTATTTAATTAAGTGTGGGTCTTAAAAATGTTTTTAATCGCTTCAATGGTGAAACACATTGTTTCACGGAACAGTTTGTTAATGATGTGCTTGAATAAAATAATGTAAATACTTTGATAAACATATTATTTATAGTTAAGGCATTAACATTGTGGAGGTTTAAGGACATTGTAATTAGTTTTATCAAACACTGTTTATTCCACTTTTTTTGTGGAATAAACAGTGTTTGAAAAAGTGGAATAAACAGTGTTAGAAAAAAGTGAAATAAACAGTGTTTGATAAAACTAATTACTTGGATAAATTACTATTTTTTTGTTAATTATTAGTCTGCTAAGCTGTAGCATTGAACATTAGATTTTAAATATCAACTGGAGTGAACGCATTTTTCCATAAAGTATTCATCTAAGTCGTTCATGTACATATTTTTATGACCTATTTATGAATATTTGGGCACCCTCTACTATAACTGGGCGCCTTTAGGCAAATACCTTCATTTACCTGTTTTCAAACGCACTTCTGACTGCAGTTTAATTTATGTTTGGACTGTGATAAGCTTAAAATAATTTATCTTTATAATTTAATGTAGACACTCAGATAACAATCAAACATGATAGTTTCACGATATATTATGCAAAGCACGTGGGTCATTTTAGAATGGTCATGGGTCTATGGTCAACACTGAATACAGGACGAGTGATTCAGGGATGAATTTGAGAGCTTTAACTATGCCTCTTAGCAATAATTTGACCTTATAGATACGAGTATATCAGCGTGACGTTGACGTGTGATAAGATAATTGTCTATAACTTGAGATGAACGGTCTTCAAGGGCCATCAAGGAATAGCGTCTAACTAAATATTTGTACTGCAGGATTATAATATATCTACTGAACTTCGAGTTCGATCATTAAACTCTGCCACCTTGACAGTAAACAAGGTCTCTTTAAGAAAGCTTCCTTTGCCACCGAACCTCTTTAACCTTTTTTTCCTTCCAGAACTTAATTTTTAACAATTTAAGTAGTGTTACAATCTAATGATAAATAATATCAACAGGTTCGCTAACACAAAATTTCCAAATTTTTAGTATTTAGCTATTTTTAATACTTTTTCGCTTCACTTCTAAATTATTTGTTTATATAAAATCTTGGTAGATATATAGATACATACTAGCTTGGTAAAAATATTTCAAAAAAAAAAATCTGTTCTGTACTGTAGTGTACTTCTTTTCCTATAAATCAAAAGTCCGCCTCATAATGTCCCGCAAACAATCATCAAAAACGCACCCCATTTAAGAGATCTCACAAATTCTCTTATCACCGTGAAGTTCTATAAAAGTCAACAAAATCACAGCAATCCCTAAGTCGCTGCCCTGGGGGCTTACGAGAGTAAATCCGACCTACCCTTCCGTTATAAGCACAGGCTCCCGAAGCATTATCTGTTGCCTGACTAGTCCACCTACAGTATTAGCTGGGACGACCAAGGTCTGAGTGAATGTGATGGAATACAAGTAGCCTGAACGAGTGGACTTGTTTTTACTAAATAATTAGTGTAAGAATTGTTATCTAGTTATAAGTAGTATGTAGGTGTTAATTATTTCTAAGAAATAATATATTAAGATCGTAAAAATCAAAATAAAATTACATGTAGGAAAATAAGATTAAGTAAGTGCATAAATGATAACATATAATTAAGATTAGTTAAGTAATAAATGTGTATCTACAGGTATAGCATTGACAAATGTTTGTACAATATTTTACTTCGTTTAATAAAAAAATAAAAATTCTCTTATCGCTCCTGTAAGCTCAAACTTCTTTCGCAATAACAACTACGGTTCGATCCACTGTCTGAATGTTTCGCGCCCTTTTGCTTTTATTGAATTCGTTATCTCATAGTATGTCATATTGCTCTAAAACGATCGAGAAAACCAGATGTATACGTACGATTCATCTCAAAAGAGGGATTTATACTGCTATCTGAACCCAATTCCAAAGTGTTTGGTTGCTTTCTCGTGATTTAACAAAAGTATATAGAGAATTTATTTTATTAAATCAAACTTGAACGTTAGCAGTTGCGACTTTCAGATGGCCTGGCGCTTCTTTGATAATGATTAGGGGGCACAGACATCTACAGGAATGTGCTTACATTGGGGATGATTCTTCCGAAGAACTGGAAGAAATAATAAGAGCCAATGGCGGAAAGTTGAGCAACGCTACATTGCAAAAACTAATCGATCAGCCTTCAAACAGACCAAGTAAGTTTTGAATCAGCTCTCTTATAAACGAAGTAAGTTTTGAATCAGCTCTCTTATAAACGAAGTTAGTTTTGAATCAGCTGTCTTACAAACGAAGTAAGTTTTGAATCAGCTCTCTTCTAAACGAAGTAAGTCTTGAATCAGCTCTCATGTAAACGAAGTAAGTTTTGAAGACGGTGTTTAATTTACAATGTATAATTTGAATATGCTCTTTTATATATCGAGTAAATTAAGAAGCAGCTTTCTAGTAGACTAAGTTTTGAATGTGTTTCCCTATAGCCTAGTTAGATTTTAATCTGCTTTTTAAGTCACTGTTACTTTTGAACATACAATCTAATTTTTATTCAATTCGAATTGTCCCAGTTTACTTTTTTGGCATTAATTTCTAAATATTCCTATTTGATTGGGTTGAATTTACTTGATTGTAAAACGTTTGCTAGATTTTTAAGTATAAAATTAAAGTGTAATACAAGACATCTACATTATTTTGTATTACACTTTAATATTTGCTGGACATGTTACTACGTGACAATGTTATTCTACTAACCATAATAATGTTCAAAGTTAGACTGGGACCCTTAGTTTTATTACCAATCTTGAAACTAATCTAAAACTCCTGCTTTAAAGGCAAAAGTTCTACTAACCAGACTACCGAGCTTGCCATGTTTAAATTGACGTATTTTTTTAGAAAATATGACCAGGCATTTAAGTGATGTGAGATTCCACGAGCCCCGGCCACCAGCGCTGAAGATGGACTCCACCGAGCAATACCTTCCGAAGGTACTTAGCGAGGAGAAAGACACTCCAGACTCACAGGTGAATTTAGACCAAATTTCAACTTTCAACCCTCGAATTGCTCTAAAGCTGTTCTTGAGTTGATCGTGAGTTGACCATAGCATTATACATACTTTTTTGCGTCATCTCAAGTCACTTTTTTCGGCCCTCTCTCACCAGCTCTTACGACCTTCCACACGGAAGTCCAGTCCGTTACCACGCAGCCATGCACCTCTACCAACAAATATCAACTGCAGCCGATCATCGTGTGATTTGAATACTTTCAGCAGAAAGTTGTATTCTGTGTTGCCAAAAAATGGACTCTTAGTTTAGTTTCTTTCTGAGAGAAACCGCAAAAAGCGCGATAGTGCTCCGCAGAACTTAGACGATTAAGCTGACAGTAAATTTGGAATTGTGTGCGTATGTGCGAGTTTATGTTTTTGGCAATTTTTTAAGAAAAATATCAATGTTTAGCTGTCAAGATTTATTTATATATTTTTATTATAAAAACAATCCGGCTGGCTTATTTTTTTACGGCAACCTGACAAAAGTAAATGAAGTAAGTTTCATAGTCGTAAATAACATTGAAATGATTATTCATCTTTATGAACACATGCATAATAAAAGTAAAAATGAGATATCATCAATCAAAGGAAAATGATGGGACGGTGGAGAGGAAAGGAAAATCAGGAATGAAACACGTTATATTCTTCTTCTTCCTCTTCTTTCAGGCCTGTTATGGTCCTGCATCATCGTTTCCCTCTTGTGACGTCGACTGTCAGCTGTCTTTCCATCTTTTGAGAGGTCGTCCTGGAGGTATGTTTGCTTGGGGGATACTGTCCCTGGCAATTCTTACGGCTCTCGGTTCCGCCATTCTGGATACATGTTCATTCCAGAACCTTCTTCTCTGTCGTCTCCATCTGACAATATCTTCAACTTCGCACACCCTTCGGATTTCTGTGTTTCGTACTCTATCACAAAGGGTTTTGCCAGCGATACTCCTGAATACCTTCATTTCGCTGGTTCGAAGGTTATATTACTAACTAAAAATTAAGAGTTTTTTTACTCATTTTTTAAAGCATGCCAAGAACACAACGAGTCTAACATTGGTATGTAACTGGTTCCAGAGTCTCACTGCATTGACAGTAAAGGACGACCTAAAAAAAAAGAAGAGCAGTGAACTGGGAAGACCAATAAACAATATTTGTTTATTGGTCAAGATAATATGTTTAAAAAAAAAAGAATGTAGAGAGATCTTCATATAAGTAGATTTTTAAAGAAAACATATTTATGTTCAAGAAAATGAGAACGTATACAATTTTGAGAAAAACAATATTGTTTGGAATTGAAATTCAGAGCAATTTTCATTTGAGTTGAAAAATGCCAACGTTTTTATAAAATTCTTGATAATTATTGTCCGTAATGTCTCTACCGCCAAAACCCACCCGCTGAGAATTAATGTTCTCTCTCCACTCGTTCATCTCAACAACAACGGCGGCTGGTCTAGAGGTGCGTTGGTGCGCAGAACCGGAGAAATAATTCGCAATAATTAAATTATATATTCGCAAACATGACTTACAAAAATGTTAAATATTTGTATAGATATGTATAAGAATACTGGCAAATAGTACGAGTATTTTTATTTAAGTGAAAATTACATTTTTTTTTAAGAAATATTCCTTTCAAATTGACAGGCCAAGTTTGCCAATACTACCGGAGCGATCTCCAATACGCACCGGACGGAAACGCTAAATCATATAGGGCAGACAGAGATGTACAGTAAACAGTGAGACAGCGATATTTCATATTCGCTCAGCGTCTGGAGATGCGTCGGTGCTCAGCGCACCAACGCACCTCGAGACCAGCCGCCGCTGCAGTCGAGAATATCAGGTGGTTGTTCCAGAGCCTTGGTGGCATTTACACAACTGTGCCTAGATTTCAGCTTCATGAAAATTGGTGTCGTTAATTTCAGGTCCTGAGGAACATTCTTATTCAATTAAAAATGAAACAAGATAAAAAGAAGAAGGCTCGAGTACCAGCACCAAGGCCCAGCCACATTGTGCCTGTCCCAGAACTGCTTCACAGGCACAGGCAGACCAACATCAACGAGGAGGAAGAGAAGTGGCTCTCCTTCAAAGGTAATTAGAACTGAATTGGACTATGGTATATTGTTAGAAGTTATTTTTTGAAGTGAAACTTCTATAGGCACGGTAGGGCAAATTGGCCTGAACGTCACGAAAAGTGAAACGGTGTATTATACAATATTATTATTAAATTATTATTTATTATTATCAAATATTTTATTTATCAATAAATTATTATTAATTATTTTAATATTAATAATTATAATATTTATTATTATTAATAATTAATATTATTTTAATAGTATTAAGTGCATTACTAAAATTGTTATTTATTATTAAAATTATTATTTTTTATTATTAAAAATGAAATAAAATAATATTTTTTGTTATATATTATTTTTATATTAATATATTTAATAATTATTAATTTTATTTTATATAAAATTATTTTATTTAATATTTTGATATATAATTTACATTTAATATATAATTATAATAATATGTATATTTTATTATAATATTAATAATTATATAATAATTAATTAAAATATGATTAATTAATAATATTATATAATAATATTATTAGTAATATATTATCAATAATAATTTAAAAGTAATATAATAATAGATAAATAATTAAATAATTATTTAAAAATAAATAATAATAACATAACAATATTAATATATTTAATATCAAAAAATATAAATTTAATATTATTAAGTGTATTATATTGTTATAAAAATTATTATTATTTATTATTAAAAATAAAATACAAAATTTTCTTAATTTAGAGATATTCTCTTGAATTAAATTCCACATAACCATTTTATAATCCTAAAAAAAATCGTTAACAAATGGAAAAAAGCAATGCATAAAATCAACTTTTCCTAGGAGCTAAGAAGTTTCACTTCCACCACGCGAGAGCCTCTAGCATCTGTTTTTTTAAATTTAATTAATTTACGACACAACAGTGTCTTTTACAAACAAATGCACACGTGACAAGTTAATACAGCCACAATGGTCCTACACGTACACTTAACTTAGATGAATTTAATTTTGTAATATGTCAATAATAGTTAATTTTAATCCCAATTAGGGGTAGCCTTGAGGAGAATTTACTGTCTAAACGGTGTTTTTTTAATTTACCATATTATGATTCAAATATAATCAGTGGATAAGGTCATGAGGAAGACAATTCACACGTGGAAACTAGGTTGCTTGTTGTCCAACCAAGTTGGATCATCAATGGAACCTCAAATTGTATATTACTTTTTCGGAAGCCTTAGGCGCCCTCCCAAAGGAACTAATATCAAAGCCAGCCCTGGTTTACACCAATAATGATAAAAATGGATATCTGTGAAACTATTTATACATTAAATACAACCTTATCTTAATAATTAATCAAAATCAATTGACGTGATAAGATGTTAATTTACAAATTAACGTATGTTTTATGTTTTATTAGATTGTCATAAATCACATGAATCACAGTTTCTCAAACTTTTTATGTCAAGGGTTCCAATATCAAATGCTCGAAAACATTTTTTTTTAAGTCTACACGACTTAAGTAACTTTTTCTATAAAAATATTCTAATTGCATTGAAACACTCTATTTTGACAGTAGAAATTATGACAGTTTATTACATTCAACATTTATAAGTTTTAAACCTTTCCTTAAAAGTATTGTTTTTTATTTATTTATTTGATTCACCACACAACAGTTTTTTACGTAACATGAAAACAATAACGCACAAGTCAAGTTAATTTAAAGAATTTAAATTCTTGACAAAATTACATGAAATTTGTCTTAACCTTTCCCTTCCTGTGCTAAAAAGTCCATCCGTTCCAGTGATGTGTATTCAATACACATGTAAAAATGAGCGATTTAAAATCGGAATAATAAGAATATTCATAGCCAATCGCTTAAATTGATGAAATTTGAAGTCAAAAGTGACAATAATTGAAATTTAATTGCATGAAAAAAAAAACATCGGACGACGTTCACAAAACGGGCGAAACGACCACCTCGAATGAAAGCATACTGAGCGAGAGAACTGAAACTCTATTTCTTGCGTTCCCATATACCGAAGTAGAGTGAGAGTGAGACGTGAATAGCGTCGCTTCCTCACCCATATCGGTTTTTTAGAATAAATATACCTACGTTACACACTGGCACACGTTTGATTGTATTGGTGAATTTATTCCCGATTTTCACAAAATATCTCTGATGTGGCCGATAAGTGTTAATTATTATAAATATTATTTTTTTCATTCAATGCGTAAATGTATTAAGGAGGAACACCTAAAATCTGAATCCAGTATTTATTATATTTACAGAGATATTAAAGTTTTTAGAAGCAATGTGTACTAGTTACACATCACAGGGCAGGAAGGGTTAAACTAACATGTAGATATAATAAAAATTAAATAATAATAATAACAAAGGAATTGTCCTTTTGATTTTTTCCCCATTTATTTATAAATTTCAATTTTTATAATTAAATATTCAAAGCACTCTCCTGCTTTCTTAGACGTAACATGTTATGCTCTTACTAATGCAAGTATGTAAGTTTGCATAAAACAAAATAAATAATCATATTATATATTTTAGAACATTATAAAAAATTTAAAAGTACAAAATAATATTATTAAAAAAATATATAAAAAACAAAAGGCATAAGTTAAAAAATTCTACCTCAATCCTATTGTATTATACAGAAAAAAATAATTTAAATTAGAAACATTTATTTTTCAAAGGATCATTCACTTATTTTTATTGATAAAAATGGCACTTAACAATCTACGACAAAAATTAAAGGAAAAGATAATTGCAACAAGTTCCTACTTTACTTTGTATTATATAGTATATGATATTGATTCAAGTTTAGTTTTCATCTCTGTTTGAAATTATCTCTTACTTAATTTGGTATGAATTCTATCAGCCACTTTTAAATTCTAGTTTTATATTTATCTTATATTTTAACACCTCTTATAGCTTTTGGTAACGCACTAAATAACTTAACAGCTAAGTATACGAAACTTGTGTGTCTGAAGGTTGTTCGAATATATGGTACGTTTTCAATCCAATTAAGGATAAATTCCCTCCAGTATATTGTGCAGGAGATTTTCATGTCGCAGCATATGACCCATCCATTCTGCACGCCTTTCCGATATGGTGTTTGACAGGTGCCTGGTTTCTTCGATCCTGCTGAGAACCTCGTCATTTGTAATGTGGTCTCCCCATGAAATCCTTAGGATTCGTCTATAGGTCCACATCTCGAAGGCCTTCAATCTTTTTCGATCTCTTTCGCCTATGCACCATGTCTCGCAACCATGCATCAAAATACTTCACACATATGTTTAGACCAATTGCTTGCGGAGCCTTAGGTCCATGTTGATGGATTCGAAAATCGCTACTGTTAATATATATTGTTTTCTCATTACAGATTTAGAAAAAAACAAAATTTCACCAAGTTTAACGGACGAAAATCCAGAAGTTTCAAGTCCATCTTCAACGACTCTTTATCCTGATAACGGCTTAACTACCGAATATTACGATGACAAGGATATCAAGTTGGAGAATGGTCGTCAAAATAACATGTCAGCAGAATCGGTTGCACCGTTGGAAAAGGTAATATCTCTTTTATTTCAAGTATTATAATGCTGCACAAAAAATCCAAATATGATATCCTTACACTTAATATGAGATAGTACATGACAAGATGTTTGGATATGGAGAAATTAAAGGTTGTGTGCTTGGATAGAAAAAAATGGTTTATCTATCCCGTAAGGGATCTATTTATCTATCCCGTAAGGGATGCGGTGTGATGACATGTATTCCATCTACTCATAAAAAAGTAAAACCCTTCAGAGCGTGCAAGGTATGTTATGTGTTAAAAACAAGAAGAAAAGCGAGGTACGGTACATCTGTAAGGAGTGTGATGTAACTTTTCACAGAGAAGAATATTGCCAAAATTACTATTTTAAACAAATATGTATATAAAGTTTCATTACAATATTTCTAATGTTTACTTAGATATAGCAATTTTAGTAAACCCTTCACAAAATCTGAATTCTTCAAAAACCATCAGGACACTGGTAAACGTTGGTTTGATTTCGACCAGGTCTTAAAGTGTTAAGGACTGCGTCAAAGACAAAAATAGAGCATAGAAAGTATTCATTGAAGAGAGAACAAAAAAAAAAACTGACGAATCAATGAAAAGAAAAAATAATAAATAAATCCATGTTGAATTTTTTTTTAATGGAGATAGAGAAAGTAAAGTACGAGTGCAGAGGGAAATATAAAATAAAATTAATTACAATAGTATTTGCATAATCTCAGTATTTGGCTTTATTTCTATGATAGTTTCTTATGCAACATTGACATAGTTTCCTATGCAAAATTGACATAGTTTTCTAAGCAACATTGACATAGTTTCCTATGCAATAATGACATAGTTTCCTGTGCAACATTGGCATAGTTTCCTATGCAACATTGACATAGTTTCCTATGCAACAATGACATAGTTTCCTATGCAACATTGACATCGTTTCCTATGCAACATTGACATAGTTTCCTATGCAACATTGACATAGTTTTCTACGCAACATTGACATAGTTTCCTATGCAACATTGACATAGTTTCCTATGCAACATTGACATAGTTTCCTATGCAACATCGACATAGTTTCCTACGCAACAGTGACATAACTTCCTACGCAAAATTAACATAGTTTCCTATGCAACATTGAAATAGTTTCCTTTGCAACGTTGACATAGTTTGCTTTGCAACATTGACATAGTTTCCTATGCAATATTAACATAGTTTCCTATGCAACATTTACATAGTTTCCTATGTAACATTGGCATAGTTTCCTATCCAACATTGAAATAGTTTCTTATGCAACATTGACATAGTTTCCTATGCAACATTGGCATAGTTTCCTATGCAATATTGACATAGTTTCTTATATAACATTGACATAGTTTCCTATGCAACATTGACATAGTTTCCTATGCAACATTGGTATAGTTTCCTATGCAACATTGACATAGTTTCATATGCAACGTTGACATAGTTTGCTTTGCAACATTCACATAGTTTCCTATGCAACATTGACATAGTTTCCTATGCAACAATGACATAGTTTCCTATGCAACATTGACATCGTTTCCTATGCAACATTGACATAGTTTCCTATGCAACGTTGACATAGTTTCCTACGCAACAGTGACATAGTTTCCTACGCAACATTGACATAGTTTCCTATGCAACATTGAAATAGTTTCCTTTGCGACGTTGACATAGTTTGCTTTGCAACATTGACATAGTTTCCTATGCAACATTGACATAGTTTCCTATGCAACATTGACATAGTTTCCTACGCAACATTGAGATAGTTTCCTATGCAACATTGAAATAGTTTCCTATGCAACATTGAAATAGTTTCCTATGCAACGTTGACATAGTTTGCTTTGCAACATTGGCATAGTTTCCTATGCAACATTGACATAGTTTCCTATGCAACATTGACAAGAGATTCAATGGATTAAAAAATAAATTATAATAAATATGAAAAACAGTGATGGTCAGAGCTTTTAATAAAAGTTAAAAATTTTAGCTCAAACTTAATCTCGAAGAGCGTGATCCAGAAATTGATGAAACAAATCATAATAATGAAGGAAGTCAACTCTCTTCCAGCGAGATATTTGAAGATGTCTTTAACAAGCTCAACAGCTTGGGCTCCAGCGGCAAGAATGTCCTGAATAAACTCAATCATAGATTATTCAATGAGAATGTCACCGTACCTCAAAATGGATCCATCGTAAGTATACATACACTACACCACAATTCAAACAAACGTATTTCTATCACATATAACTTAAAACCAAACGTGTTTCCATCACATATGACTTAAAAACAAATGTGTTTCTATCACGTATGTCTTAAAAACAAATGTGTTTCCGTCACATATGACTTAAAACCAAACGTCTTTCCATCACATAGGACTTGAAAACAAACGTGTTTCTATCACATATGACTACAAAGAAAGCTTTGGAAGATCTACAAAGCTTTCTTTGTGGTTCTTCTTGGTAAGCTTTCTGCGGTTTCTTTACCAAATATATGTTTCTAAACATATCCAGATGCGGGGAAGTTCCTAATCTAATGGTCAGAGCTCTCACCTTCCTATCCTTACATTTAACATGTTTTATTTTTTGTATTATTTTTAATCTGTTAATAATAGTGGGTTCAAATCCCGAGCTAGAACTCTCTTAACCCTTCCTTCCCTGTGATGTGTAACTAGTACACATTGCTTTTAAAAACTTTAATATGTCTATAAATATTGTATAATAAATACCGGGTTCAGATTTTAGATATTCCTCCGTAATACATTTACGCATTGAATGAAAAAAAATAATATTAATAATAATTAGCACTTACCGGCTACATCAGAGATATTTTGTGAAAATCGGCAATAAATTCACCAATACAATCAAATGTGTGGCAGTGTGTGACGTAGGTATATTCATTCTAAAAAAAACGCTATGGGTGAGGAAGCGACGCTATTCACGTCTCACTCTCTCTACTTCGGTATATGGGAACGCAAGAAATAGAATCTCAGTTCGCTTGCTTCTCTCGCTTCAGTAGCTCTCGGGCATCCATTTGAGATGGTCTCTTCGCCCGTTTTGTGAACGTCGGCCGATTTTTTTCATGTTTTCAGCAATAAAATTTTAATTATGAACACTTTTGACTTAGCGATCGGCTATGAATATTCTTATTTTTCTGATTTTAAATCGCTCATTTTTACATGTGTATTGAATACACAGCACCGGAACGCCCGGATTTTTTTAGCACAGGAAGGAAAAGGTTAACGGCGCTATTTACATTATCATAATGATTTTATCATACATTCAAATCAATACAAAAAAAATATTAATAAATGTCCACGTTTGTGTTTACGCATTAGTAAGCTTGATAACCTGGTTTCAAAATGTACTCGTACCTCCGTGATAGTGTACTTAACTTACGAGCAGAGGATTTCGGATTTAATTTCCAACGGAACCCCAAAAAAGGGAGATATTTTGATTTTTAACAAAAATACTTAAAAATGTATATTTTATTGTATTAAACTTTCGTTATACTTATGGTATATAGTATAAAGTAACACCTGGCGGACTTATGGCACCGTGTCAAACTTTTCCGACTAGCTAAAAAAATGTTATAGAAGCCTTAAGTGAAAATCACACTGCTATCCTTTTTAAAAAAATCTGGGATCCAACGGAAATTGAAAAAACAACCCTCGGGTTGAAATACATGCGTCCTACCAACTTGACCACGGATATCGTCTCTGGTTTCATTCTGGTCATCTGGAAATGTCATGTAGCAATATACATGGTATATTGCACCTCAGATTCAACTGTATATAAAATATAATTTATGTCATGCTATTGTTGTATATAATGAAAAATGGCAGACTCATTGCCATGTAGTAATCTTTTCCAACCAACCAGACAGATGTTGATGAAGACTTATAGCAAAACATACTGTAACCACTTTAAAAAATGTGAACCAACGGGAATCGAATCCGCTATCCCCGGGTTATGAGACAGATGTTTACGACACGGAGGTCGACAATAGTACTAGGCGTATCCAGAAAGTAAGTGTACTGAGGCTCTCACGACTGGATGGATTTTATTTTAGACATGTTGGCTACACTTCCGTGTAGCCTGACCCTTCCCCTCCGCAACGAGACCGGTTCGAGGTCAGTACGTTGAGAAGTGTCGACGCGACAACACGTTTCGTGAAAAATGTCAATCCGATCACCCGCCAAGTGCGAAATAAATAATGCCGGGCAAGAGTTTTTGAGGCGCTGCAAACTCCATGGAGATGAATTTCTCCTCTCCATCGTTACTGGAGATAAAACTTGGGTTGCACACTACACACCTGAAACCAAAAGGCAGTCTCAACAGTGGCGTCACACCTCTTCACTCTCCGCCAAAAAGTTCAAAACCACAATTTCAGCCAAGAAAATCGTGGCATCCGTGTTTTGGGACTGTCAAGGCATAATTTTAATTGAATATATGCCTCAAGGGAAGACCATCAACTCTGCAAGATACTGTGAGACCCTAAAAAAAATGCGGAGGGCGATTCAGAACAAGAGGAGAGGCATGCTGACAAAGGGAGTCTGCCTGCTGCACGACATTGCCAGACCACACACGGCCAACGCCACGAAGGAACTGCTCGCCTCGTTTAAATGGGATGTCCTAAACCATCCCGCGCATTCCCCTGACCTAGCACCTTCAGATTACTATCTCTTTACCTCCCTGAAGCTGCACATGGGTGGAAAAAGGTTTTCAACCGACGAGGAGGTAAAGGAGGAGGTGGAGAAGTGGACGGAGGGGTTGGCGGGAAACTACTTCGAGGAAGGCATCAAAAAGTTGATACCCCGCTTCACCACCTGCATTGAGAGGAATGGCGACTATGTCGAAAAATAGCTTACATATGTACTACGGTAACCACGTAATTTTTTTGTTTAAATAAAAAAAAATTGTTACCTACAAAAATTCAGTACACTTACTTTCTGGATATGCCTCGTACTTTAATAATTTTTGAAAATTGTGCCAAGGACACCATATTAATATTGCCTTTTTCTTTTCTAGTAACATACGAGTATGTATCCACCATTATGTTTTGTTTTTTGGGATAGTCAGTTAATACTGTGGGTTAAAAATAATGTGAAGTTTACTTTTTTAACAAATTTTATATAACTGCTTACTTTTGTTATTTTATATAATAGTTCGTGTGTTTAAGAACGTGGGCTGAAAAATATCTGGTACCTTTGCAGCCGAGCTCGCCCTCCTAATAGTGGGGGCGTGTCTCGGCTGGGAGGGTGTTGTGGGGGGACTGAATTTGTTATAACATATTGACTTCTTATTTATTGTCACTTTTTTATAGGCTGAAAAACAGGCTTTTGTATAGGCTGAAAAACATTTGATATCCTCGCGGCCGGGCTAGCCGTATATTGGTGGGGTGTATCTCGTCTGGAGGGATATTATGAGATGAACCTTGAACTTCTCTTTTAATTATATTTTCTTCTTTATTATCTTGAAATATAATACATATGCAATTTCAGGATCGAAAGTGTACATACTGAACATATATATATGATATATACGTACTATGTTGCTATCAATAAACCTATTATTGTAATTTGTTTTATCGAACACTGTTTATTCCATTTTTTTGTAACGGTATAACCCTATTATTTTTGTAACGGTATAACCCTTACAAACAAAACCTATTATTATTTATTTACGGTTCTGTTTAAACTGTGTTATATTTTCGATATATACAATATAATCTGACGAGCGTATTGCCATGTGGTAATCTCTTTCAACCGACCAGGCAAAAAATCTAAGAAAAATGTTTAGTACTCGTATTAAAATGTTAGACAGCAATCGTCAATGTCATTGCTGGACCCAGTAGTCGAGGTTCCCCTCGCCATTTTAACGCCAGCAAAGCTGTGCCCTGGAGTTTTTTTGTGTTATTTTTTCTATAAGTGAGTGAGCTATTATATCCGATGGCATAGCGAAGGGAGAAGATCGGAGCACACCGGCATGCTTTCTATTATATTTTTTTAAATAATAGATATGACTGAAGTCCTAGGTATCCTTATACCCTTAAAAACTAGGTGGAAAAAATGTATGTGTCATTCGAGGGGAGTAAAGTACAGTATCCGGCAGTAAGTAATACACATCGGGATTAAGAAAGAGACTGTCGGACATAATCGGGTAACTTCGACTTTATAGAGCGTTGTCTCTGTCATTCACACACGTGTTCCATTGCGATTTGTCGATCGTTGTCAAGCGTTCTAGGGTGTCAGAGACGACGCTCTACAAAGCCGAAGTTAGCCGATTATGGCCGACAGTCTCTTTCTTAAGCCCGATGTGTATTACTTACCGCCGGGTACTTGTACAGTGTGTTACCGCGCGGGCATGCACCTCACAGCAATAATAATGATGTAATTCGTTTAAGTAAAATGTGTTTTCCTAAATCAGGTTGACTATGGGATGACATCTAATGAAACAGAACTGTCTGAGGAAGAATCAAGAAGACTACTAGAAGCGGAGGAGGAGGCTGATATGAAAATAGAGACGTTAAGGAAACTGTTAGTAGAAATTATGGATGACAAGAACCGGATTAAGAAAGGTTTGTTCCTTTATGTATCATATACCAAACTTTAATACACCTTATACCGCTCCTATGATATCTCTGATTTTCATATTATTTAAAAAAATCCATCCCCTTGTTCTCACCATATTTTCATTAGTCCATCTGTGAGATTTTTGTACCTGTTCGAATTTTTGTACTTTTCCGAGATTATTGTACCCATATGAGATTATTTTACCTGTCCGAAATGATTGTACCCATATGAGATATTTGTACTTTACAAAACAATCCATGAAGGATCAATTTATCTGACTGACATTATTGTTCTCATATGAGATGATTATACTTATGAGATACCCCAAGATTATTGTACCCATGCGAGATTATTTTATCTGTCTGAGATGAATGTATCCAAGTGAGATCTTGGTTACTTTACAAAAAAAAACCATGTAGGAAGAATTTACCTGTCTGATATTGTTGTACTCGTATGAGATAATTATACTTATGTGATATACGAGGCATATCCAGAAAGTAAGTGTACTGAATTTTTATAGGTTACAATTTTTTTTATTTAAACAAAAAAATTACTTGGTTACCGTAGTACATATGTAAGCTATTTTCAGACATAGTCGCCATTCCTCTCAATGCAGGTGGTGAAGCGGGGTATCAACTTTTTGATGCCTTCCTCGAAGTAGTTTCCCGCCAACCCCTCCGTCCACTTCTCCACCTCCTCCTTTACCTCCTCGTCGGTTGAAAACCTTTTTCCACACACGTGCAGCTTCAGGGAGGTAAAAAGATAGTAATCTGAAGGTGCTAGGTCAGGGGAATGCGCGGGATGGTTCAGGACATCCCATTTAAACGAGGCGAGCAGTTCCTTCGTGGTGTTGGCCGTATGCGGTCTGGCATTGTCGTGCAGCAGGCAGACTCCCTTTGTCAGCATGCCTCTCCTCTTGTTCTGAATCGCCCTCCGCATTTTTTTAGGGTCTCACAGAATCTTGCAGAGTTGATGGTCTCCCCTTCAGGCACATATTCAATTAAAATTATGCCTTGACAGTCCCAAAATACGGATGCCACGATTTTCTTGGCTGAAATTGTGGTTTTGAACTTTTTGACGGAGGGTGAAGAGGTGTGACGTGACCGTTTTTAAACCCACGACACCACTTGTACACACTCGTACGATTCATAGCTTTATCACCATATGCAGTTTTCCCCTCATTATAAACCTCAACCGGAGGTTTTCCCTTCCAAATGAGATAACGGATGACGCCGCGTATTTCGCACTTGGCGGGAGATTGGATTGGCATTTTTCACGAAACGTGTTGTCGCGTCGACACTTCTCAACGTACTGACCTCGAACCAGTCTCGTTGCGGAGGGGAAGGGTCAGGATACACGGAAGTGTAGCCAACATGTCGAAAATAAAATCCATCCGGTCGTGAGAGCTTCAGTACACTTACTTTCTGGATACGCATAGTAATTGTACCTATCCGAAATTATTGTACCTTTCCAAGATTATTGTACCCATGTGAGATTATTTTACCTGTCCGATTATACTTATGTGATATAATTGTACCTATCCGAAATGTTTGTGCCTTTCCGAGATTATTGTACCCATGTCAGATTATTTTACCTGTCCGAAATGATTGTACCCATGTGCGATATTTATAACTTTTCAAAAAAAATAAACCCAACTAGGATCAATTTACCTGTTTGATATTATGGTATTCGTATGATATGATTATATTCTTGTGAGTTTATTGCACCCATGTAGGATTATTTTATAATTGTGATATCATTGTTTGCGGCTTACTGTATGCTGATGACATGATAGTCTTAGTAGAGATAGGTGATGGATTAGATAGCATGATAAGCAAATGTATGAGAGATGTAAAGGAAAAGATGAAGGTTACAATTGCAAAGTCATGGTGATAGAAAACAGTGAAAGGAAAGTATGTTAAATGTGACATATTTGGTTGAAAATAAAAAAAAATAGAGCAAGTAAGAGAATTATACTGCTTAGATCCGTGTTTCTCAACGTGGGACTCAAGCCCCACAGGGGGGCAATTCGAAAATTGACTCGTTCAGAGTTCAAGTTTACCATATTTCTATATTGTGGTTCACGAACATGATACAAGTATAACATATATAGCAATCCCTTTTGTCACGTTAACCCTTTTGTCGGGGCCGCTTAGTCGTATTTTGATCGATAGGGGGGGAGGGGGGTCATAAGAATTTTAGAAAGGCTTAGGTGGGGTATAGCACAAAAAAAGGTGGGAAACACTGGCTTGGATAGTATTTTTTTCAGATGATGGTAAAGTTACGTGAGATATTGAATGGCGTGTAGCGATAGGTAAAAAAATCAATGGGGTACTAAAACATAAATACTCGAACTAAACAGTATCAAAATCTACCAAGATGAAAAGCCAACAATAGTATTTTGGTACCATCTTTGATGTATGGGAGTGAAATGTGGACTAAAAAATGCGTGCACTTAGATGAATACATGGGGTGACTATGTATGACAGAATACGGAATGAAGTTATTAACACTTCCCTTACTGTGCTAAAAAATTACGCCAGTTACGGTGTTGGACACTGAGGGTACACTAAAAATGTATGTTTTAAATTAAAATTATGCAAAATCTATTAGTTTTTTTTTTTTAATTAGCTATAAACATCATTTTATTGTGTAATAAAATGTCGAATAATATAAAATAAGTGTAAGAAATGATAAAATAATAGTTGAAACAGAAGTGACATTTCTATAGGAATATAATTTTCCCACTGCGTCGTTCGGTCTGCGCAACGTTCAGAATGCGCATGACTGAAAAGAGGTCTCCAACCTTTTAACACTTCCCTTACTGTGCTAAAAAATTACGCCAGTAACGGCGTTGGACACTGAGGGTACACTAAACATGTATGTTTCAAATTAAAATTATGCAAAATCTGCTAGGTTATTTTTTGTTATTAGCTATAAACATCATTTTATTATGTAATAAAATGTCGAATAATATAAAATAAAGGTAAGAAATGATAAAATAAGAGCTAAAACAGAAAGGCATTTCTATAAGAATATTATTTTTACGCTGCGTCGTTCGGTCAAAAATCAAGGTTTTAGGGCGAGAAATTTATATAGTATAAACAAACACGAAATTCAAAATTATATATAAACAAACACGAAATTCAAATCAATAAAATATATGCAATTTGGAAAATATAAACACTACAGAAAATTTGAAAATAGGACAAACATATCATATAATCAAAGTTTAATCCTGTGGAGAAAGTTATCGCAATTGGGGCATGAAACCACTTTTTTTTTACTATATTCTACGTACTAAACACGCAGGTGTTTGACAAATATTGCAGAATAGCCTGGTTTTTTTTCTCGAATGTTTTTAATAAAACCCACAACTTCCTCTTTTGAGGACCTCACGGGGTGCCAACAGGGTATTATTTACTAATGTTTCGGATATTGACTCGCCACAATATGTTAAAACTGTATTAAAAGCATCTTGTTGTTGCTATTTTTCCTTTGTAAGATATTGGGCATTGCCAATTCCAAACTTAACTCTCTTGTGAAATGTTTTCGGTGGTATTAATTATTTTGTTTCCACTCTGGATATTTGTCTATCCATAAGAGGTATGCATTCAATGCAGCCATATCTATAATTTCCATAAAAAGACGGAAAGGCCATCTTCTCGTTGACCTTGAGCAAGAGTACTCTCAAGTAATTTAGTCTCCCGTATCTACTCCAATTTTCGTATTATTATAATGATGTATAATTACTATAGTGGCTTTTGTTTTTCTGAATAATCAATTTCTGCATCATTGAATTGAGTGGATAATAATAATACTGCTTTATTTTTTGTGGTACACACGAAACAAGTATTTTATTTTCAGCTACTATGGATTGTTTTCTCTCTAGACGGTATACATTCAAGTGAGATTACTCTTTTATTTTTTCGAAGCGTGCCAGTTAGAGTTAAACCTTTTAATAAAAGATTATCGGCTAATTTGATGGAGGTAATAAAAATACCTGTGGTTATCCTCCTGTTCGTGCCATACTGCGGTTGAACCATTTCTATAACTACTCAGTTACCTTGATTTATCTCTCTCTACGATTATTTATCATACCAGAATAAGCCTGTAAATTTGTTATGCGTCATATGCCGCCGCAGTCGGCAGCAACCCAGATTTTGATGCCATATTTACTAAGTTTAGACTTCATGTACACGCGAAATGAACAATTCTCTCTAAAGTTTGCCAAACGTTCATCTACAGTTATATTCGAAGATGGAGAATAATTGCTTTTGCACATATCCATAAACATTTTTGAAATCCACTTAATTGGTTCTAATTTATCTGAAAAAACCCTGATATCTCTCTTCTCGGGTTTCTTTATCATCAAAACGAATATGACTGTAAATATAGATGAATCTATCTCGAGACAGAGCTGTTGTGAAAAATGACTGGCAAAAGGGACTTTCACTTATCCACAATTCACTCAAAGATAGCTTTCGTGTTCGATTTCTGCCAGGTGCGAGCAATATTCCAATGAATTCATATAACTCGTCTTTTGATATTGGTTGGTTCTTTTCTGAATGATTCGATTTAAATGACGATTTGTTTCTTAAACATCACTTTTACCACCTATTCATTTACAAACAGACAACACATATCTTTTATGGAATGTACATTTATACTTGAATTTCTCAGTCCAGAATCTTCGATGAGAATATTTGATACCCGACCGATGCCTCGAAGATTGAGGTGGTACTCGTAATGAACTCCATTCGAATCCATGTTTTGATGTAAATAATATTTCTTCGTCTTCTTCACTCGTCTCCAAATCAGAATATACTTCATCCTGTACCTCGACAAAATCTTCTGATTCTGATATATTGCCTGTCGCCTTAAATTCCAAGTCGCTATCATCGCCGTCGATATTTCCCGCCATCTCAATTATTATATTTTTGAAAATGAAATAATAAATAAAATGTACATTTATTATAAAAAGAGTAATGGTACAATATAACATACCAGATAAAAAATGATAATAGAAAAAACATACCAGATAAAAATAAAAAATAACAATCAGGATTATAAAACTGGTGACGAACCCCTGGATGGTGACGATCCCCTGGAACGGGGCGCTATACGAACTGTCAAAAAAGAATGAGTGTTTGACATTTCGTCAATTCGCGATTTAAAATCATTAATTTCTGTTGAATTAACTATGAATGTTTTGTTTCCTAATGACATAATTCAAATCATAGAGGTTTCGATGAGGAATACATAAAGTATGAAGACCCTGCAAGCAGTATATTTCGAGAAATTAAATAAAATATAAGTCATGATCACTCGCTATCCATCACCGTACGGCAAGTGTTAAGAATGAGTATGAACTTAAGGCTGATGTGTTGAGTAAGATGAAAAAGAGTACTCCAAGATGGTTTGGACACGTGGAATGAATGAATGAAGAAATAATAACGAATGTACGATATTTGAAAAATAAATGTAAAAAGTCAGATCAATTGAAGGAGCTGTATGAGAAGGTGTGTAGATGTAGAAGTAGCGAAAGATGGGTGTTGCGATAGTAAAGTATAGCGTTCTCTCCTTTCTGGTATGCACGAATATACGAGGTCTGTAAATATGAAACCGGAATTTGCTCATAGATGCCTCTAGTTGTCAATATTTCGAGAATCCTAAACGGAAAAGATCATGGGTAACTCCAAGCAAACCGGCGACATCGACTGCAAGGCAAAATCGCTATAGACGGAAGACAATGCTCTGTGTTTGGTGGGATCAGAAGAGTGTTATCTATTATGAGCTACTTGCTGAGAAGCGCTTCACTTCTTACGAAAATGGCTCGATGAATCGTTTGCCTCAAAAGAGCAACAGTTTTTTTGGCGTGGCATCCACAAATTGCCAGAGAGATGGGAAAAATGTGTAGCTAGCGATGAGCAATACTTTGAATAAAATATTTTTTACCAGTTTCATACAATAAATGTGTATTTTCTATAAAAAAAAATCCGGTTTCATATTAACAGACCTATGTATACGTATATAATTGTACCAGTCCGAATTTGTTGTAATTTGGAAAAATTGTTCTAGAATATAACTATGACGCTAATAATGTTTTTCTAGAACGGATATTGCAGAAAAATAAGCAACGAGAAAGTAGGAGCAAAAGAGAACTGTATATAGAACAACAGTTGGCGCATGATTTGAATGAAGACGACGAAAAAGGAAATGCTGCCATAGAAGAGGTAACCCGTATTCATTTTTAACCCTCGAATCATAAAAGTTATAGTACACGCAAATTTACAGAAGATGACTGCATTTTACATTTGTATTCAGCGATACATAGTGACGATTGCATTCTGTTGTCCTCCTTGTGCATGAGCTATTTTCTCTCCAAGTTCCTCTTCTCTTTGGAGGTTAGCGATCATCATGGCTATCTTGGACTTTGAGGTAGCAGTTCTAAACAAAGATATGGTACCACAGTGAAACCACTCCAGAAAATTCTTCAAGCAGAGGATTTCTTCAGCTAGATCAGTACCCGGCGGTAAGTAATACACATCGGGTTTAAGGAAGAGACTGTCGGCCATAATCGGCTAACAAAAATTAAGTAGTGTATGAATAGTGAATTGTACGCTAAATGTGAAGAGAAAAGACATTTTTTTGCTAAATCTAGTCATGGTAACTAGAAAGGGGGAGAAGAAATATAAATGGGACATTTGGGTAAAACAATTAAAAGTTAAACGGAATTGAAAAACTCTGGTTAAAAGTTAAACCAAAAACACTGTCCTTAGACAATAGAAAAGTCGAACGATATATTGAATCGCGAATTGAAACAGGAAGTCACTAAGGCATCAAATTATTATTTATAGTTAAGGCATTAACATTGTGGACCTCCCCTTGAAACCTTTAAAGACATTGTAATTTGTTTTATCAAACACTGTTTATTCCACTTTTTTATAACGGTATAACCCTACCGATTTCAAGGCTTTTACCTCATCTTCAGGGGAGCACAAACAAGACTTGTTTGTGCTCCCCTGAAGATGAGGTGAAAGCCTTGAAACCGATAGGGCATCAAATTATATATATTTAACTTACTACGTTCTTTATTTTTAGGATTTCGAACCTGATGGCATCGCAGACCACCACGTATTGCTTAACGAGACAACCTTGAATGATATGTCCCGCTCTGAATTCTGGTCCTCATTCTCCTCCAGTGAAGAGGCCTTGCTGGAGTGCGACGGTCTAATCCTTAACTTGCCGCTCACCCCTGACAAACGTTGCGTCTCCTCTGATGGATCCATCCAAGACCATGATCGAATCTCTATAGCCAACACCGTCACTTATAAGTAAGTTCTTTAGTTTTCTTAATACACTTCCTCTTTCTTGTATACATCCCCCAAACATATATATATATATATATATATATATATATATATATATATATATATATATATATATATATATATATATATATATATATATATATATATATATATATATATATATATATATATATATATATATATATATATATATATATATATATATATATATATATATATATATATATATATTATACATACCATCACGCTGTCTCCCGGTCGGGGTAGGCAGAAAATATAGCATACCAGACTTTCATATCTTGATACACATTTTTCACCTTTTCTACATCCATACATACGCCTTCTACACTGACGTTTCTGACGTTTCACGTTTCCTTCTTTCAAAATATCATTAATTTGATCCAAACATAATTTCCTTGGTAGTGCTCTACCACGCCTTCCAATCATATTTGTTTAGATAGTATTTCTTCATTCATTAGTTCCACTTATCCAAACAATCGTTGAGTGCTCTTAATCCATTCGTTGCACATGCCCAAACCATATCAGCGTACTTTTCTTCATCTTACCGAACACTTCAGCCTTAAATTCACATTCATTCATATGTTCTTATAAGTGCACGCGTTTCTGCAGCATTTATTAAGCTCTTTCAAGCTTGTTGCACGTCCATATTTGATGTATGGATATGAAACTCCCATACATCAAAGATGGTACTCAAATGTTATTGTGGACTATCATCTTAGCAGATAATAATACGGCGAATTCTTCAACTAGCTCTAATGTTACATCACTCATTCATATATCATGTTTTCTTTTCCTTTCCCGCTTTTCTATCACCATGACCTTATAATTTATTTATTTATTTTTCAACATATACACCCGTGGGACCTTTCATCAACAACAAAATTAGAACACTTGCAACAGTAAAACAAATAAATAAAAATAATTTGTACGGTGAATAACATTTTATTTGTATAAAAAATAGCAATATTTATTAGCTGTCAATTAAATAACATATTAGATATCTATCCACATATGGTACAGATGAAAAAAAATATATTCAGCACATATACTGTATCGGACGTACTATATGGGTCACCGTATGTAAAATATGTGATTTTATTAGTCTAAATATTGTAGAGTTGATATCTGTACCTATTGCAATAAAATATTCCTTATGGGTGGTCTTTGCAATAATCACTATAAATAATTGAATAGCCCATGCATGCAGAGAGCGCGCGGTATACATGGTATCTAGTAAGCCGTGACGGCATACACGGGTGAATAAAGGGGTTTACGATGAGCAATGGGCTGCATATAAGGAACGAAAAATGAGCAACACATATTTTCAGTTTCTGGAACTTCTACTGTGTTTTATTTACGACAAACTTCTACCTGCTAAAGAGGAATCTCTTAACCCTGCTACTTTTCAGCGGAAAAGCACGAAGTAAACCGGAATCTCCGATTATTGAGCTGCAGCCATCCACCTAACATATTTCACAGTCTTTGTACCGGTGCTGTACATATACCATAAATATGTTGGCATTAATACTAAAAATAATATACCATATAACATATTATATAATATTTATTCCCCATCGATGCTTAAGTAAGCATTATCGGGAAATTACTGTTGTTAGCGACTGACATGGTGCAGAACTCTTTTTTACCATGCATTTTTCTACTAACACACATACGCCTGGAGAAAATATGATCCACGCATCTTATTCTACTTGAAAAGGTACCTTGAGCATCCCACACTTCCTTTTTGGTCTTTCTTCTCACCCTTTCTATCCGAATATTTATATAAGTTTACTTACTACCCTCAATAACAAAATGGTTGTGTAACTTCCACACTCTATTCTTGCACCCTTATCTGTATAAATATAACGAAACAATCACTGCACTCCTCCAGTTTTTCAGTGGGTAGTCAGATTCCTAGCATTCATTGAAAAATTGACAAAAAAATGTTGAATTGTCTCACCCTCCTAATTAGTTCTGAGTTCACTTCATCACAACTTAAAGCTTTTCTTTTTTTCATGTACATATTTTATAGCCAATCGTACTTCTTCTAAACTAATTTCATTCACATTTTCCAGTTATTTTCAACTCATAAATGAACATTTTTATAAGAATTATATTTATATCTTTTCATCTACACTGGTCATAATAATGAACGTTGAGGGTCAGATCTGGCCCACGGAACTTAGTTTGACTATGATTGGTCTAATCATTGAAGGCATACACGTTTGATACATAAAGATGTGGGATGCTTTTGGAACATGTTATACAGTTCCTGGTTGTGCCAAGACTCAACCTTTTGTACTTATCTATGAATCATTTGCAGAATACTTATTTCAATTTTAGTAAAGTATTTATTTATTCATACATTCTACAGGGTACCGACAAATGGATACTATTTCTTTGTCTTCAACAGCGAGAACGAGGTGCAGACCAACTACATCAGGGTGAGGTTTGACTTGAAGAAGACTGTATATGATCTCTCCAAAGGCACTGTGGCAGGATGCAAGAACACGACTGGGAAATGTTCCATGCCACTGACGTTCTTCAGCGAAGAAAAGGTTCATTGATTGTGTTATTATTTAATGTTACATCACATGGGGAGAATTTGAAAATCAGACGTGAATGTTCAGAATGGAAAAGAAAAACGAAACAAGTTGTTTCGAGATCAAGTGGGTTAGATTAGGATATAAGGTAAAGTGAAACGCATGAATATTGATGAGATATGAGTTATGGGGAAGTAAAAAGAGTGTGTCTGAAAATAAAGTGTGGAGATTAAGGCCTCGGCCACACAGGAAGGAGCCTCGCTTGATGCTTAGAGCTATGTTGTGAGTTAGGCGACATATCCTAGCGAACCAACGTACCGCATACTATCGCAGTGGCCACACTGCACGCTTCATGCCACGTTGCATGACGATTAGTCATCGAGTGAATCTCCTAGCGAAAAGACGCGTCGGTTAATTTACAAGATGGCGGAAGTTTTAATGATAGCTGTATATAAAAGGGAGCCTTTGTGGAATCCATCGAGCAAGTTATAGAAAAATGTACCTATAATAAAATCACTTTGGAATGAAGTTGCACAGAAAGTAAATAAAGATGGTAAGTTATAATGAAATTGGTTAGTTTTGAGAGTGACATCGTGTGTTGACTCAACCGCTCCCAACTGTCAAATGAATTTGTGCGTAGCACTTTGGTGTGGCCAGGCATGAAGTCACCTAGTATATGAGTCACGTAAAATCTAGCTTAGCACCTAACGAACCATTTTGGTGTGGCCTCGGCCTTACACACTTTGTCATTCTCTATGTAACATATATAAAGGGTCTTTCAAATTGAGCGCTTTTTTAATTTTTGAATACTCGTAAAACACACAATTTTCTTTGATTTCAAAAAACTTTTTATTGGTCATTGAAGTATAATATATGAAATTAAAACACAAAAAACCAATATCCGCTAAATGTCCACCTCTCGCAGCTCCACAAATATCTACATATTTGTCAAAATTTTCAATGACATTTTGGCATAATTGCGATTCTAACTCACCAATAACGCGAATAATTTCATCCTTGAGCGTAGGAATTGATCGAGGGTCATTCTTATAGACTTGGCTTTTCACGTAACCCCAGAGAAAATAGTCCAACGGTGTCAGATCACATGATCTTGGTGGCCAATTAACATCACCGTTTCAGGAGATTACAATGTATAAAATAATTCTCAATTTGAATGCGTTGTATTATATACGACTCCATTTTTATAAATGTTATACATTACACTTCTCAAATGTCACAAGGTCCAGGAAAGTTCGCAACGCCATCTGTGTTTTATCCAAGAATTGAAAAAACCGCTCAATTTGAAAGACCCTTTATTACTGCAATTAGTTATCCCTCGTGATCGAATAAGATTGCCAACCATCATGTGGATGGGAGACGCTTGTGCGTGAAATGGTTTATAGTATTATGCTGTTGCGGTTTAGCAAGCACACAGTCTTTGACAGATTAAATACAAAGTTCCAATGACAACGAGATTAAAACTCCAGTCTGCTACAGCGTTTCGTTAGACAGAGTTTTATATCCTTTTAGTATTGTTTTTAATAGCGCTTTATGAATTTATACACTTTCGTTATATACAGTACAGCCTGGTGGGTTTATTGCCAAGTGGCAACATCTTCCGACCAACCAGAAATATGTTAAAGCGGCCTTAAGTGAAAACCAGACTGGAATCCTTTTTTTTAATCAGGGTCAACGAGAATCGAAACCGCAACCTCTGGGCTGGAAGGCAATTGTCTTACCAACTAGACCGCGGAGATCATCAGTATGTAAGTTTAAGAAAATTATAAATTTAGATGTGAAACGATCTGAGAGTAAAACCAATCTAGAATTAAATCCGCCAGTCTCGAGCGTCCGGGGCGCCCGCTTGCTTAGCGTGAATGCTAACCGATAGACCACGGCTACCGATATTTACTATTTACTATCAACATCATAAACGGACGACATCTTTGGCCAGTTGATAAAACACCATTGTTCCAACCCGAGGGCTGGGTGTTCGATTCCTGCTGATTCTCAGATTTATTAAAAAAAAGAGGTTCCAATCTGGTTTTCATTAATAGCATTTTAGCACCTTTCTGGTTATTGGAAAATGTTAACAAGGGGTAATTAACCCACTAGGTTCTACTGTTTATAACGAAATTGTAAAATAATACAATGAAACTGTAATACAATACAATAGAAACGGAATGTGACAGAAGTCGAATGGTATGAAGATGCATGAACTAAGGAAAAAATGTGGTACAAGAATATTTATAAGAAGAAAACTTTTATAGCTCTATTTTGTATATATCATATCAAGAGCACTTTATTTTTGTATTTATAAAAAAAACAGCTGGATTTTTCATTTTCCAGGTGGTTTTCGAAGTTCCAGTTAGAGACAACGACTCCTTATGGAACGAGGACTTCGTGGTGATCTCTGAATGCGAGCCCAGAACCGCTATCTATATATTCTGCGTGATTGCAGTGCCCCTGCTGATAGTTCTGATGGCTTTCCAGTGATGGGTTATGTTCGCCGTCGTTCGTTGGTTCGAAAGGACACATCTCAAATTAATGGTTGCTATAGCAAAAAAAACATAGACGGGACTCAACAACAATCCATTTTTGTTTATAGCTTACTTTGGTTATCGGTCAGCATTTAAAGGTTCCCATTTCTTCCCAATAAACGTCGGAACTTCCCGGCAAATATCGTAACTTCCCGTTAACTATTGATTGAAACTTCCCGTTAAATATTGGAACTTCCCGTTAAATATTGGAATTTCTCGTTAAATGTTGGAACTTCCCGTTAAATATTGTACTTCCCGTTAAATATCGCAACTTCCCGTTAAATATTGAAACTTCCCGTTAAATATTGGAACTTCCCGTTAAGTACTGGAACATCCCGTTAAATATTGGAACTTCTCGTTAAATATTGTATTTCCTGTTAAATATTGAAACTTCCCGTTAAATATTGGAACTTCCCGTTAAGTACTGGAACTTCCCGTTAAGTATTGGAACTTCTCGTTAAATATTGTACTTCCCGTTAAATATCGCAGCTTCCCGTTAAAAATTGAAACTTCCCGTTAAATATTGGAACTTCCCGTTAAGTACTGGAACTTCCCGTTAAATATTGGAATTTTCCGTTAAATATTGGAACTTCCCGTTAAATATTGAAACTTCCCGTTAAATATTGGAACTGCCCGTTAAATATCGAAACATCTCGGTAAATATCGGAACTTTCAGGTAAATATCGTAACTTCCCGTTTAATATCAAAACGGTGAATATCGAAATATAGCGGTAAATATCTTGAACAACAATCCATTTTTTATATTGTATAACAACCCAATAGCTTTTTTACAAGTATTTGCATATCAAAACTAACCGGTAAATATCTCAACTTCTCGGTAAACATCGGAACCTCCCGGTAAATATTGTAACTTAACAGTAATATCTTGAACAAAAATCCATCATTTTCCGTAGTTATATCCAATTGTTTTTTTTTCCACAAGTATTTCCACATTGAAAATCAATTGTGTCGCAGTAAATATTCTATTTTTCTCAATTCACTTATAGTAAATGATAAATGTATGGTAAATCAATGGGACAATCTAGTGCACAAATATAAAAATATTTACAAATTAAAAAATCAAGGAATTACGTATTGTAAATAATCCTTAAATCGTGGTTAAGTTTTTGTTAACATTTACTTGGATATAAACAAGTATAGCACACGGCGGAAAGTAATATACGAGTACATCGGGCTTAAGAAAGAGACTGTCGGCCATAATCGGCTAACTTCGGCTTTGTAGAGCATCGTCTCTGTCACTCATACACGTGTTCCGTCACGATTTGTCAGTCGTTGTCAAGCGTTCTAGGGAAAGAGACGGTGCTCTATAAAGCCGAAGTTAGCCGATTATAGTAAACAGTATCTTTCTTAAGCCCAATGTGTATTACTTACCGCCGGGTACTGTAGTTTTGTTAATGCCTAGTTGTATTGTAGATACTTAATACAACCGGACGGGCTTATTTGTAGCGATTTTTTTCAGCCAACCAAAAATATATTTAAAGGCTTAAAAATGAGAAAAAAACTACTAGAGGACAGTCAACTTCTGAAATCGAACCCTAAATTCCCGGATGGAAAACTAGTATGTTATTCAACTGACTAGATATCTAATACAACACTAGATATCTTGTTTTGTAAAATGTTAACTAAATGGAAATTAAAAGATTGTTGAAAAAAGACAGTTTCAAAGTGGATTGTTTTAATACATTTAATTTAAGATTATGAATAATTGTGAGATTAAATAACTTCCAAGTTGTATCTGCGAGCTTGTGTATATTTTACATAATATATATAAACTATAAATGAAATTAAAAAGTTCCTAACATATCGCAAATATAGTAAAATAGAAAGACTCATGTTGAAGAAAAAACGTTTTTAAACCTAAATTATACTATATTTTATGTACTAATTTCATTGTACTTAATTTTTATTATATAAAATGGTCCATGAAAAGCTGAAGGGTATACATCGCTGTACTGTGCACACTGTCATCGCCACCCTGGCAGTGTGCGCAGTCCATCTTGTTGGAACCATACCTCCTGATTATTTTCGACCGCTGGGCGTAAAAAAAATGTAAGCATTGTCCTATACAGGGCCCCGTTGATCCTTTCTGCCTGACCTTCCTCATTTTCAAAGAAATAGGGGCCAATAACTCTTTCAGCCATAACACCGCACCAAACAGGGCTTTTTTGGGGATGCAATTGATGCTGAGGTAATTTTCTGGGATTTTCAGTACCCGAAATCTGCAGTTTTGTTTTTGATATACTCGTTTAAATGAAAATGGTCCTCATCACTCATTATCAAGTTTTTCAAAAAGTTGTTGTTATCTCTGGCTAGATGTTGAAATCAAATGGCGTACTGCAAGTGCTGCTGAGGGTAGTAAAACTCTATAACCTGTAAAAAAATTAAAAAATGAAAATGAACAAGTTATGATTTTTTTAAACTCTTCAGTCTTTCAGTGTCCACTCTGTAATATTTCATAAATACACACCATCATGCCATTTTCTTGTTGGGGTGGACAAAAAGGCTCGAGCCAATTTTCATCCACACCTCCTTGCCCCAAACGAAGTATTTGATCTTTGATAGCATGATATTTCTACAATTTTAAATCCACCTTACAAGTCTTCATGTCTCTTGAACAGACATCCTTAACATATAACGTAGGTGCTACCCATTGTGGGATATTTTGACGTTGCATATTTCACCGTAGTATGTCCTTTGGTAACCGACTGTCATCCTTTTGAAATAGATGTCCAAGCCAACTTAGTATCTTTGGAAATGTGGACTTCCTCAGTTCTACTGAGGACGTCCACATTTCATTCATACTCATAGTTATTATTCAAAGTTAGAAAATGTAAACACGAAAAAAGCATTGCAATCCAATTTATAATTATTACGTACTAATTGGTGCTGAAACTGTATACAGGGCTAGACCTATTCGTACATAAAAATAATATACAGAACATTTCAGGAAATGTTGATACCCCATGTTCATGTAAACTATAGTTTGCTCATGTTATATGGTATTTAAGCCCTATGACCTTCTTTAATATGACGCATCAGGTGCCAGTTAGTTTTTAAGTAAAAAAAAAGGGTTGTTTGTTTATGATCTACCCCCTGAAAATATATTTGTATTATTTTATATATATTAATATATGAATATTTTATATTATAAAATTGAATAAAATAAAAAAAATGTGATTATTAAACATAAGTGATATTGTCATAAGCGTTTTATACTGTTTTTATTTTATATATTGAATGTCACACAATTGTGAAAATAAAAATGAATTAAGTAAACATTGTTGAGTATTATTGTGTTATCCGAAAATTAGTTTCGTATTTTTAGATCAAATTCAAGCGCAATATTGCCAAAAAATATCGAATAAAATAAAAGGAAAAATTAATACAAAAATTATCCCAAGCACCCTTTTATTTAAGATACCACAGGAAATAGGTTTTTTATGTTGTGTTGTATTATACTTTCATTTTATGTAGTGCAACCTGTCAGACGTATTGCCATGTGGAAATATCTTTGAACCAACCAGAAATACGTTAAAGAAGCCTTAAATGAAAACTAGACTAGAATAAATTCTTTTTAAATCTGGGTTTCAACAGAAGTCGAACTCGCAACCTTCGGATTGGGAGACAAGCGTCTTATCAACTAGGCTACGGGAATCGTTGGAATGTTCACTTTTCAGCAAAATGGTATTAAGCAGATTTCGATTTCTAACATTAGCTTAGGATACAGAGATGTAGTCGAGATGTCGTATAATTCTGCGATGATAATCTAAACTTGAAATTTCGACAACGCCTAGTCAAATGCTACGTTTGGTCAGTGTTATTGCATGGAGTGGAATCATGGACCCTCAAAGTTGGTAGTGTAGGGAATACCGTCGTCCCTAAATATTGTCAACACGCACGGTCAACGACCGACGAACCAACCTTCGGACATGTACAAAGGTCGCATACCAGAACATCAATATTGTTTACACGCAAATAATATTTACGTTACATTCCACGATGGAAAGAGAACGCATCGCGTTGTCTCACCGTTTTCGCCAATAAATATTCTACCCACTATATTATCCGCAACGTCTGCAAACACCTCTGCACGCGCAGGAGTGAGATAAAGTATATATTGCGGGCGCATTCACACACATCTATAAATACCTACTTATCGACAAATAAAGATTATTATTCACTTGACCATTCATTGCTGTTTACTATTCATTGATTGTTCACTCTCACTTTCCGCATTCCTCAATCGACGTATTTTATTTTAAATACAAAACAATCATAATCATCACGACGTATCAATAAAGCATCCCGCTAAAGTAGTATGAACCGACTGGAAGCATTCGAAAGGTGGATACACCGGAGAATGCTACGGATACCCTGGACGGATATGGTCAGCAACACAAGGGTTCTTCAAAGAGCCAAAGTTGATAGAGAGTTGCTGACTAATATTAAAATCCGAAAAGTGTCCTATTCGGGTCATGTACTTAGAGGAGCAAAGTACAAATTACTGCACCTGATCATCCAAGGCAAAATAGAGGGCCGAAGAGGTGTTGGCAGGAGGCAAATCTCCTGGCTCAGAATATACGTGATTGAACTGGTATGAAGAGCGTTAAGGATCTTTTTCGGGCTGCCGGGGACAAATATGTCTACTCTCAGGTGATATTCAACGTTGGGGAGACCTGACATGACACTGGGAAGAAGAAGAAGAAAGATGTAAAATTAACACAACGATTAGAAAATTCTCCAAGTAATATTAAAGAAAAAAATACACATAAAAGCTCACGATCTTAATACTTTTTCATCTTACTTAAAACATCAATTTTATCCATGTATTCATTTTTGATGCCTTCATTTCGCCTTTATTCATACATTGATACTCCTAAAAAAATCTATGTGAATGAAAAAAAAATTTAATCAAGTATTAGTCAAGTTTGATATAATTGATTCACATGTATTAAAATAGCAATGTATAAATTCAGCAATAAAAAAAAATGTTTTTTAAGAGTTATTATTTTTTTATTGATTTCTCTTCTTTTATCCTTCCCCCTCTCCTTTACCACGTGTCGCTAATATGTAGATAATTCCACGTGGTCAACTCTAATAATCCAATCACATTACAGTGCCACGTGGCAGATCGTAGTGGGGAGGAATTAATGTTGAGTGGGGATCGACGATAACGGGTGACTGGTGAAATGGGGGGTTACATTGTACAATATTGGTTATTTTAATTAGGTCTTTTTATGGCGCCTGGAAAATAAATTGTGGAACACTTTCGTTGTTTACAATACAACTTGGTGGGATTTTTTCCCAATCAACCAATAAGATTTTAAAGAGGTCTTAAGTGAAGTAATTTTTTAAAAATAATCAGGTACCAGTGATAATCGAACCCGCAATCCCCAGGTAACAAGACAGGAGTTTTACCAAACAAGCTAAGAAGTTTATTATAAATATAAATGTATAGATGCTCCAACACATATATTTATTTATTTAACACTTTTATTGCAAATACAATCTGGCGGGCTTATTGCCAGGCGGCAATCTCTTCCAACCAACTAGACAAAAGTAAATGAAGCAAGTTACGTGGTCGCATAAATCATTCAAATGACTATCCATCCCCATGAAATCCATAAACACATACGTGAGCTCATGCCCACGAACCCCACAAAGACGGACAATCACCCGAACAATATTTTTCATATAAAGTGAGATATCATCAATCAAAAGGAAAGGAAGGGATGGTGGAGAGGTAAGGAAAAGAAAAATCAGGAATGAAACACGTTATTTTACTGACTAGAAATTAAGAGTTTTTTCAGTCGCTTCTTAAAGTATGCCAAGGACGGAGCGAGTCTTATATTGGTTTGTAACTGATTCCAGAGTCTCAATATTATATAATGAAAAAAAATAAAAAGGGTCAACTAAAGAACATTTTGAAAGAAAGGGGGAAATCAAAGTAACTTAGTAAAGCTCTGCTCGAAAGGTTCAATCAGTAAAATTAAAACTTTTAAAATCTGGGTTAACTTTTTAACCAAAGAAAATTAACGCCACCCTTAAATTAACAGCGCGGGGATTAATAAGAATTTAAAAAGTTATGTTAAAAATCTATGGATTAAAAAGTTAATTACAAGTTTTAATATCCGTTAAGTAACCGGTTTAAGTAGCGTGAAATTACAAGATTTTATATTTCTATCATAATAATAAAAAAGTATACGCTGATAGGCAATCCCACTATATGAAATATGATTGTCAGTCATCCTGTAGGTGACGATTTCCGTGGTCTTGATGATGAGACAATTAACTTCCAGCCCAGGAAATGCGGATCATATGTATGTACTCGTATTGTTCCATGGAGCTAAATACTACGTGACAAAAAACCAGTATCATAATCTAAGTTCTATCTGGACTTCGCCGCAGAACGGGGGCTTTGTCCCCTTAGTTTCATGGAAGATGGTATGTTCTGCATAATTGTTTATATATTACAAAATTATATGAATTTCGTAACTTAAGTTGCATGAACTTTATTTAATAAACGATTAGAATTAAGAGTTATTGCAGTCGCTTCTTAAAGCATTTCAAGGACGGAACGAATCAAGCATTGGTTTCTTCCAGAATCAGACCTGGTTCCAGAATCTCACTGCATAGACAGTAAAGGAAGACGTAAAAAAAGAAAAGCGGTGAACTGGAAAGGCCAATAAACTCTGTCTTAGCTTAACGCAAATTCGTGATCGGAGAGACGCTGAAATTTTTTGACGACATAAGAGGGGGCAGCGGGACAGTTAAGAATGTTATACAATAAATTCATTTGGTCTCTATTTCTCACGTTCAATTAGTTCAGCACCTTCTGGTATGAAGTGATATAATCGTGCTTTTTCTAAAATGATATGTGTACCTATGTTAAGGCAATGCACAACAAATTACATTTGAGAGTTAGGGCTTATCTTATAAGATCCTCCCAATCCCACCCCATCCCCGAAGTTCACCCCACCAATAGGAGGGCGAGTCAGGCTGCAAGGATAAAATATGTTTTACATCCCACACCCTTGTACACGCAAACTATAAATGATATCATACTTTATGGCATAATCTCATTAAATATGAACGAAAATTGTGAAAAATATAAACGCACACACAAGTTCAACCCCAGATTCACGGCCAGCGTAAAGATAAATATTATAAATAATAGTCCAAATTTAGACAAAATGGAGAAATTAACTTGGTGATATTTTTTGCTGAGACCTGTCAAATCACATCAAGGGCTTCAGCACGGATTTATTCAACTACTTGAATAAACGGTTCGGCAATTTTATATAGTGCTTAGTACGAGTGAAACCGTTTAGATGTAATAAATAGCTCTGGGGCGGACTTAAAAGCTATAATATGGAGTGTCTAAAAATAAGAGCTTTTTATATTTTTTTACTACATTTAATCACGTCAATAATCTCTTAAGATGCTTTTAAGTTTAGAAATGGAGAAATAACACATACATACCATCACTCCGTTTCCCTATCGGAGTAAACAAAGAGGACTTAGCGTCAGTCCTATCTCGACACACATCCATTCACCTTATCATAAAACTCCTGCGTTTTTTCTGAATTTCTATGTAAACCTAGATGTAGAAGAGCGAAAGACGTGTGTCGTGGTAGTAAACTTCTGATGTCCTCGCGGCCAAGCTCGCCCTATATTGGTGGGGTGTAACTCGGCCGGAACGATGTTATGAGATGAGCCCAGACCTTTTGATAGCTTATCTCTTAAATGTATTGTCTGCTATTTATCTTGAGATATATGTGCGATTTTGGAATGTATTTACATGGTTTATATACCATATACCAATATTTACATGGTATATATACCATATACGATTTTGGAATGTATTTACATGGTATATATACCATATACCAATATTTACATGGTATATATACCATATACGATTTTGGAATGTATTTACATGGTATATATACCATATACGATTTTGGAATTTATTTTCATGGTATATATACCATATACCAATAAAATAATTTATCACACAGGTCTGCGAAAAAAAAATTTGTTCGTTCTTTTTTTAATCCACTTTGCATGGATTTATCTTGCTATACAAAGAGGGTCTGCTTCTAGCGTTAGCTTATTCGTTAGGAAGAATATCAGCCAGGATTCTTCTCGTACTGCTAGATGGTACCGAGAATACTCGTATATCAACAGTGTCATTCAGTTGGTTCAATATCTCTATACCACGCGTGACTTAGTGTTTAGCCATGATATTCGTCCTGTAAGTTGGTATGTAGAACAGAGGGTGATTCCTTGCACGGGTATATTTATTAGGTAAATATAAACTTAGTGCTTCTAGAATCGCGGGACAGTTAAAGCAACCTTGAAAAACCTTAAGTAGGAATATCGCGATGGATTCTTGCCTTCTTGTTTCGAGGCTTCTATAGTTACACACCGTGAGAAGGTCGACATGGTGAGCATATTTTGGTATAGATTTATTAATATTAAAGTTTAGTACTCCATCCTCTACCTACCCCGACAGGGAAACGGCGTGATGGTAATCATATTTATTATTTTTATTTTACTTACACACATGCAAAATTACGTCGTAAACTCTACTTTTTTTATTTATTCATTTATACAAATAAACAGTACAGTATAACAAAAATAATAAAAAATATACAACCAGTGCTCAACATATTAAGGACAGAATAAATAGGAAAAAAAATTGAAAATGTGCAACAATTAGAAGAAAAACAATCAAACAAAGAAAAATGTATTAAATCGTACAAAATCACATGTTACCAACACAATACAGGGCCGGCTACAGGCGCACAGCCCACACCGCGCAAAAAATACAAACACAAAAGACAGATCATTGAAAAACATAATGTATTTTAAATGACGGAATCAGACAGGTGCAACTTCAAAAATCGAGCACGGGGAAAAACACAAACATGTATTTTTGTGTATATTACAAATATAAGTACATACGAAATAAATGCTCAGTAGAAACAATTATTGACCACTGCCAAGAAAGCTAAATATGTTTCTACAGGGTCTTTCAAATTGAGCGGATTTTTTAATTCTTGGAGAAAACACAGATGGCGTCGAGAACTTGCCTGGGTCTTGTGACATTTGAGAAGTGTAATGTATACCATTTATGAAAATGGAGTCGTATACAATACAACAACGCGTTCAAATTGTTGAATTATAGTATTCTATGTATTGTAATCTCCGGAAACGGTGATGTTAATTGGCCACCAAGATCATGTGATCTGACACCGATGGACTATTTTCTTTGAGGTTACGTGAAAAGCCAGGCTTATAAGAATGACCCCCAATCAATTCCTGAGCTGAAGGACGAAATTATTCGCGTTATTGGTGAGTTAGAACCGCAATTATGCCAAAATGTCATCGAAAATTTTGACAAAAGAGTGGACATCTGTGGAGCTGCAAGAAGTGGACGGAAACGGCGTATTGGTATGTATGTTCTTGTGCCATAGTCGATTTTCTGTTTTTTGTGTTTAAGTTTTGATGTTTTTTAACTTTGTTATTGATTTTAATATACAATAACATACGCAAGAACGGGTCTTCCAGCCGCTGTGCCTGTTGGAAGGGCCTTAACTCTTCTGAACGGGACTGCTTCGGATATTGACATATTTCATATCACATTACCAAAAGCAAAAGTAAATTTTCTTCTAAGATTGAGCGCGTTAGAAAGCACTCATCAACGCACTTAAATGACTTTGAATATATGTGTATGTTAGTGTGTAACCCATATACATTGTTTTTTATTCTAAGTATATAATTTTTCTTTATTTTAAATGTTAACACTTCTTGTATTTTTCCAAGTAATTGGGCTAAGCCTGTTTTGAGAAAATAAATAAATAAAGCTGTGTTTTAAGGTTTGTTTGATTGCTGTTTTCATATAAATTTTGCGTCTATTTATTTTTGTATTTGAAATTTTATGTTATTTAAATGTTGCGGCCATTGAAAATAAGTTACAGTTCGGAAATTCTAGGATGAGTCCTGTGACAGCTTACAAATTAGCCCTAATACAACCTTGTAACGATGTTCAGTAATTTTAATTATTTTATCAACTTTAATATAAGCCTCAATTCTAATAAATAGCAAGTTATTTAGGTAAATACATTATATAAGGTTGTATTGGGTGAGTTTGTGAGCTGTCACAGGACTCATCCTAGAATTTCCGAACTGTAATGAAATATACGACTTTTCGATTTATGAACAATTTGTCAAGAAGAATAATGTAAAACTAAGTTTTGGTATATTATATTGATCCAATCCGATCCTGGATGAGTGTCGTTTACTGATAAGACCACTCGTGCAGATTTATACCCCATTTTCCCATTTCCATCCCCCGAAATGGAGGTGTTGACTCACCTACTCCCTCGTTATTTTCCTATTTTCTATCCCTCCTATTTTCCTTTTACAGAATGTTTGGAAGTTAATATGTAAAAAATAACCAACCTACATTATTTTTATTTCTATCAATAGGTACCCGCTAAGATAGCATGTTAGTTCACGAAAGTACAATATTTTAGTAACAATTTTGATGTATGGGAGTGAAATATGGACGTGAGAAAAAACTTAAAAGAGCCGAATACATACATATCATCACGCCATTTCTCTGTCACGGTAAGCAGAGAAGACAGAGCGCCAGACTTTCCTATCTCGACACACATCCTTAGCCTCTTCTATATCCATACAACTTCTACGACTTTCTACGTTTCTTTCTTTCAGAATATCATTCACTTGATCCAACCATACTGTCCTTGGTCTTCCTCTACCGCACCTTCCACCCACAATTGCAATATACGAGGGTCATCCAGAAATTAATGTTACAATATTTATGTAGGATCGAAAAATGCTTGTATTTAATTGAAATTCACAGGATACTTCACAAATATATTAAACTATTTTTCAACGTAATCGCCGTCGAGATCGAGACATTTCTGTAGTCGGGGCACCAGCTTTCGTATGCCAGTGTCATAGACCTCCGCCGCCAGCTCTTTCAACCACTTCTTCACAGCTTCCTCGACCTCCTGATCGTTGAAAAATTGTTTGGGTGTAGTGACATACCCACGTCTCATCCCCCGTCACAAAACAGTCTAGAAAAGCTTCTCCCTCCTGTGCAAAACGATCTAAAAATTCACGCGCGGCGGTCACGCGATTTTGACGGTGCTCCGGTGTGAGCATTCTGGGCACCAATATTGCACACAACTTCTCGTAACCAAGTTTTTCCGACACAGTATTACCAAGGAGACTTCGAGAAATGTCAGGAAATTCTTTGTGAAGGTCGTCAAGCGTCACACGGTGGTTATTTTGCACTTGTTTTTCAATTTTTTGCACAAATTCGTCAGAAATCACTGCCTTGCCTCGTCGTATCAGTACGGCCTTCTCTGAACAACCTAACCCACTTCGTGACATGTTGTCGACTCATCACATCACTGCCATAAACTTCCACGAGTTTCCGATGGATATTCGCGGCGGTATTGTTCTGCAAAGTCAAAAAACGGATGACCGCGCGGGTCTCGCACGCACGAGAGTTGGCGGGAGTGCACGACGACCTCTCCATCGGAAGAATTTACTGTGACTGAACAAAATGGCAGACAAACACGCGAGACCAAACAAACTGACCATTAGGATCCCCCCTACATGCCAGGTACACCAACTTTGAAACAAAAAAATTCCCCCAGCCTCAGGAGCTCTTGTAACTTTAGTTTCTCGATGACATTCGTACGTTTGTTTGTAAATCGTTCTCAATTAATTTGTTGCACATGCCCAAACCATATTAGCGTACTTATCTTCATTTTACTTAACACGTCAGCCTTAAGTTTACATTCATCCCTAATCACTTCGTTCCATATTCTGTCATACATTGTCATTCTACGTATTATTCTCAATGCACCACTTATTCGGCTCTTATCAGTCATTTTTAACGTCCACGTTTCACTCTTATACAAAAAAATTGGCACTAAAATACAATTTTGGAATATCATTTCGACAAATTTCGATACTGTCCGGTTCGAGTTTATATGTTTTAGTACTCCGTTTACTTTGTTTCCTATGCACACCGTTTGATATCCTTCTTAAGTCTTTCATTATCTGAAAGAGCTGAATAAATGCTGTATAAATGCGTGCACTGAGAAGAATAATAGGTTAGTAAAAAAGTTTTGAAAGCGACATCTATGGAGCATTAGAAAAACCAAAATTTCTACGCCATTTTAATATTTCATCTTTCATAAGAACGTACTCAAAATTTCATTTCGATCTGTCAATTCATTCTTTGTTTACAAGCCATTTGAAGTTGACGTGTCAGTGTATTTTTTAACAATGGAAAAATCCGAATATCGTGCAGTGATTAAATTCTTTGTTTTGGAAGGTTTATCGGCTACTGAGATCCATGCAAAGATGGTGAAAGTATTAAAGGCGTCTTCTCCTTCATTTCCAACCGTTCACCGATGGGTTTTGGAGTACAAGCGTTGAAGACGATCCATGCTCAGGACGTCCAAAAAGTGCATCAACACCAGAAATCATAGCGAAAATACAGGATATGGTTTTGGAAGATCATCGATCGACTGTGGATGTGATAGCTGACACCATAGGCATCCCACATGGAACAACATGGCATATTTTGGCTGAAGTTTTGGGTTTCAAAAAACTGTGTGCACAATGGGTGCCGCATTTACTAACAATGCAACAAAAACACGTTCGAATGCGACTTTCTGAGCAACATTTGGAGCAATTTCGAAAGGATAAAAAGGATTTTCTGCGTCGATTCATCACTATGGATGAGATTTGGGTCTACCACCATGATCTTGAATCAAAACAAGAGGCTAAGGAGTGGTGTGAACCAGGCACTTTGGCTTCGAAGCGAGTTCGTGTCCAGAAATCGGCCAAGAAGGTGTTAGCGTCAGTTTTTTGGGATGCAAAAGGAATTTTATTGATAGATTATCTCCAAACTGGTAAGACAATCAACTTTGATTATTATTGTGACCTTTTGGACCAGTTGGATGAAAAAAATTGTGAAAAAAGACCCGGTTTGCAGAAGAAAAAAATCATTTTTCATCAAGACAATGCACCTGCTCACACAGCTCAAAAAACCATCACGAAAATCAGTTAAATTAGGGTACGAATTGTTGCAGCATCCACCCTATTCGCCAGATTTAGATCCCTCTGACTTCTGGCTGTTCTCACACCTCAAAAAATTCCTTCGTGGAAAGCATTTTTCATCAAACGAAGAGGTTATAGCCGTCGTAGAGGAGTATTTTGCAGGCCTTCCAGAAAGTCCCTTCCGTGATGGGACAACAAAGTTGGAAGATCGTTGGACCAAGTGTATTGATCTTATGGGAGACTATACTGAGCAATAAAAGTGATTTCCCCCCAAAAAAAAATGTATTTTCATTTCCGCTTTCAAAACTTTTTGACTAACCTAGTACATGGGGGTGACAATGTATGACAAAACACAAAATGAAGTGATTAGGGATGAATGTGAACTTAAAACTTGTGTGTTGAGTAAGAGGAATATTCTCACAATGGTGACGATAAGAGTTAATCATTTAAATTAAAGATAACAAATTGACAGAAATCTCTTATCACAAAATAATCCAAAATAATTATTATGGTATTTATATATTATATAAAGATTATACAAAATCTTGGGAAATTACACTTTTTAAGGAAAATCCATAAGACAATTATTAATTATATCCTTTCTAAATCTTATTTTTCTATTAACTTTGCAAAATATGTATAGAGATCACTATACAAAAGTTAATTATTTCTCGAATTTTCAGCTTTTCCCTAATTACTTATAAATATTGTCACATTAGACCGCTTCTAGAGTCCTGGCTTAAGTGTCATGAGCAGATTGATTTCAATCACTGTCTCTTTGTATTCAAGTCCCTAAATGGGATGTCTCCATTGTATCTTTCGAATCTATGTCTGAGAGATGTTCCTTTGAAAATAAATACGTCTTTAATTAAAGTTCATATTTATCTACATCGACAGAGAAATGCCGTGATGATTAGTTGTTCCAAATCGATCCACAAGGGCGGGGTATTACGAGTGTAGCGACCGTGCGTGCGGTCACTGAACCCACTGAGGCGACCCTTGGCCGCTCGGTCATTGAACTCGCACTATAGGGAATGCGAGACGGCACCGGGCGAAGGTCGCCCGCGCGGTCATTGAATTTACTAGTAGCGGAGAGCGAGACACCGATATATCGCTTGCCTCTCCTGCAGACCGTAGTATGAATTGTATATAGAACGCGCAACAATAACCATATGTCCAGCAAAGCGAGACAGCGACATGTTCTGCGCCGTTCTATACATTATAAATACAGACGCTGATAATAAACTTTCTCTCTTTACTTATCTCGATCTCGACGACTTTTATTCAAACAACCTCATCCTTCTATACGAAACATAAGTCCCTAAACGAGTCTTATAGAGTTTTTCGGAGAATGATACGGATACCCTGGACGGATATGGTCAGCAACACAAGGGTTCTCCAAAGAGCCAAAGTTGATAGAGAGTTGATGACTAATATTAAAATCCGAAAGGTGTCCTACTTGGGCCACGTACTTAGAGGAGCAAAGTACAAATTACTGCACCTGATCATCCGAGGAAAAATAAAAGGCCGAAGAGGTGTTGGCAGGAGGCAAATCTCCTGGCTCCGCAATATACGTGATTGGACTGGCATAAGGGTCGTTGGAGATCTTTTTCGGGCTGCAGTGGACAAAGATGTCTACTCTCAAGTGATATTCAACGTTGGTGAGACCTGAAATGACACTGGGAAGAAGAAGAATAGAGTTTTTGTTGTTTCTGATCCTGTGGCGTGGAATGGTCTAGCTCTTAATGTTAGAGCTATGGGTGACGTGATCTGCTTGAAGAAACATTTGAAGACAACTCTTTTGGGAGGTCTTACCAAAATTTATATTTTTTTATGAATACTAAACAACACACACGTCATCGTTGCTGGGCCTCGTAGTCGAGGATCCCCTCGTAGAGTAATTTCAGCTTTTATCTTATCTTTTAAGTAAGTCTTTGCACACCAGCAAACTCACCGGTCACACCGATGTACTGGATCCGATGGCACACCTGATGTGAGACGATCGGAGTACACCGGCATGTTTTTTTCTCCATTTTGAAAAAATATTTATGAGCGAAGTCATAGATATTCTGATACCCCGAATATTGGGCAGAAAAAAACCCTGTCATTCGAAGTAGCACAGGGCGGGTTTCGAACCGGCAACTTTCCGCACGGAAGTCCAGTGCGTTACCGCGCGGCTATGCACCTAACAGCGATAATTCGTTTAACCTTTCCCTTCCTGTGCTAAAAAATCCGCGCATTTTGGTACTGTGTATTCAATACACATGTAAAAATGAGCGATTTAAAATCGGAAAAATAAGAATATTCATAGCCAATCGCTTAAATTAATTAAATTTGAAGTCAAAAGCGATAATAATTGAAATGTAATTGCTGAAAACATGAAAAAAAAACATCGGCCGACGTTCACAAAATGGGCAAAGCGACCACCTTCAACGAAAGCCCGCGAGCTACTGAAGCGAGAGAAGCGAACGAACTGAGATTATATTTCTTGCGTTCCCATATACCGAAGTAGAGTGAGAGTGAGACGTGAATAGCATCGCTTCTCACCCATAGCGGTTTTTTAGAATGAATGTACCTACGTCACACACTGGCATGTCATGTGTCTACTGCCAGTGCATGCTAATCTTATCTATACTCTCATTCACCCGCAATGAAACCAATGTTCCGCTTATCTAAGAACCTATAAATATTAGCATTATCTGTAACACGATATAATCACCAAAACCGATGTTATCTTATCGATGTTCTTATCCACATTCAAATAAATATTATAAGTTATGCAAACCCTTGTCAAACTTATCGATGCTAACCATGTACTAGATCCTATAAATATTAGCGTTATCACATTAGTGTCAACCTAACTCAATGTATTATGTTTAAGTTTATCATCTCGTCGGCGGCTATCTTATCCACATTTAATAAAGATTTAGTATCACTAAGTGGAAGAAGCTGCGACCGAGATAAATCACCGATATCGATTTAACCTTAAAGGCAAACTTAACATACCCAACAAATTCCTTCTTAATCTATCGTAGGGTCGTGGTATAGTTATCTTTGCTTTAAATAGGACGTCATATTTGAGGCAGACATCATTATTCTAAAAGCCACTAAGATATTAACATCATCGTTATTATAATACTGTTAATATTATACTTCAATGTAATTCAACCTTCATACAAATAAAACTACACAGTTGAAATTCTAAAAGTGTTTTCGTTGCAAAAGGCCATAACAGGTACACGTTTGATTGTACTATATTGGTGAATTTATTCCCGATTTTCACAAAATATCTCTGATGTCGCCGATAAGTTCTAATTATTATCAATATTTTTTTTTTCATTAAATTCGTAAATGTACTCGTATTACGGAGGAAAACGAGATTTAAACGATTTTTTTTTTAAATCTGGGTACCAACAGGAATCAAACTCGTAATTCTTTGGTTGGGGACAAACATTTTACCATAAGTCAGAAATGCATGATATGTATAAAGTAAGTAGATCCAAGAAAACCTTGGCTGGATTAAATGGACCAGATTTTGTAAGAAGAGCAAAGTAGGAAACACAAATACTATAAGGTACATAGTCGTAACGAAGTTGTAAGTTTGGATGGAGAAGTTTGAAAATCTATTATTTCCGACTAAATGTATAAAATATGAAATTCTAATAGCAAAAGAAAAAAATTAAGTACACAAGTTCCCTTGTTATCTTTAGCAGCCGAAAAGATAATATCCGCTGATGAATAGTATAAAAAGGGGAAGCAAATATCTTGCAGCATATCAAATCAATAGTTGATCTGTACCTTTTAATTATTGTAAATCACAACTCGTCAAAAATGATCCGAGCGCTTCTTATTGTCTTTGGGGTTTACATATCCACGAGTTATGGTAAGTCTAACTACAAGTACTTTTTTAACCTTTCCTTCCCGGTGTTGGGTATCTTCTACACGTTGCTTCAAATAACCATAAAAATCTCTATAAATATAATAAATACAAGGTTAAGATTTTAGGTATTCCTCCATAATATATTTACGCGTTGATTTAAAAAATAATATTAATAATAATCAGAATTTATCGACTACATCCTAAGTATTTTCTGAATATCGGAAACAAATTCACATTTAAACGCTGTGAGTGCCTCGATCTTGGGTCTTGACGATAGGTGAAAAGTATGCGGGAAGCGCGACACTATATTCGCATCTCACTTTTACATACGTCACTGAATAGCGAGGAGCGCAATTGTCTCAACCTCGCAAGTGTAAGCCACGCCCGAGTTAGCCACCAACCCTACCGCGCCGCAGTAGCTGTTGAGCTGGCAACGAGACTAGACCTACGCCCGTTCCGTGAGCGGTGCCAGATGGTTTTTTAATGTTTTCAGCAAATAAATCTCAATTATTATAATTTTTAACTCCAATTATAATTAATTAAGGGGATTATCTATGAATGTTCTTATTTTTTCGATTTAAAATCGCTAATTTTTGATCGCTTACTCACTACCCAACACCGGAACACGCGTTTCATTTTTATCACCGTAAGGGAAGGGTTAAAACTCAATTTTTATGTTCATAATTATGGATTTTTTTTCTATAATTCAGTTACGTATTATTTTCAACAACCAATTAGCTTTGATTCGACATTGTGCGAGTATCCGCAATATAATTTGTTTTAAATATAATTATTGACACATAAACCAAATACGTACTTAACATAATTGAAATACGTTTTATTTTAGAGCACGTATTCTATTTTTTTATGCAAACAACCAATGAAATTTAAGCTGAAAAAAAAAACACTGCCACTCTATTCATTGGTTTCATCTCAAACTGTTTAGCCAATATTTTTTTTGTCGCATTCAGTCTCCATTAATTATTCAATAAATAAAACAATTTTATATGGGATTTCGCTCTTTAAAAAAATGTTATTTCAGCATGTTAATATTGAAAAATGTTATTTTAGCGTGTTAATACAGAAAAATGTTATTTCAGCATGTTAATATTGAAAATGTTGTTTCAGCATGTTAATATTGAAAAATGTTATTTCAGCATGTTAATATTGAAAAATGTTATTTCAGCATGTTAATACCGAAAAATGTTATTTCAGCATGTTAATATTGAAAAATGTTGTTTCAACTTGTTAATATTGAAAAATGTTATTTCAGCATATTTGTTAATATTGATGTTAATATTGAAACAAATAGACAAACGTCGAAAACATATGACATTCGAAATAGATAATATTTTAATTGACAAGTTGTATAATAATTGAGAATCTAAACGAAAGCCGGAATTCCATTTAAGAGCGGTCGTGTCGTTAGCTTTTTTGCGCAAATTTCAAAACCGTCATTGATCCTTTAAGTTGCAGGCGGGCAGCCTAACAATCTGACTTGGTACACACATTTACGTCAAAAAAACATTTACGCAAGCCCTGTCATACCGTGGGAACGACGGGCAAGGATTGTTTTAACATACGAGTATGTTATGGGAAGGTTATTTTCCCGCCGATGGGGCTCGCCACCATTCTACAGAAATACGTAAACTCTCACAGTATTGAAAGAAAAGTACCAACTTGACAATGACTAAATAAATACTGGTGTTAGATTTACATCAACTTTATCCAAAGTGTGTCTTTCAGACTTGTTGATTGTAAGTTTTATTTCATAAATACCAATTTATGGTACAGAAATATAATTCTTATTGCTAGGTTCGTATTTTTCTCCTATTATGGAGAGCAAACGTCAACAATCCTTGCCCATCGAATCTAATAACTTCCCCTCCCCGCCGATAGGCACAGAGGAAAAGTGTTTACAGTACCCGGCGGTAAGTAATACACATCGGGCTTAAGAAAGAGACTGTCGGCCATAATCGGCTAACTTCGGCTTTGTAGAGCGTCGTCTCTGTCGCACGATGCGCTAACAGTCTGGTATCTAGAAAGAGCTAAACGACTGACAAATCGCGACGGAACACATGAATGACAGATACGACGCTCTACAAAGCTGAAGTTTGTCTATTATGGCCGACAGTCTCTTTCTTAAGCCCGATGTGTATTACTTACCGCTGGGTACTGTACTTATAATTGCAAAGACCAATTTCAACAATGGCAGAAAATCAATTTTCATGTGTTTCATAAATACGAGTATGTTTACTTTGACAGCGTGCTGTATTTGAAAATTCGAAAGACACTTCTTCATATACAAGCAGTGGCGGCCGGTGGACCAAATAATTGGGGGTTCACCAGAGTAGGTATCCAAATACCAAATAATATAAAGAAAAAAAAAATTACATACCTATTTATACAGAAGTTCTATTCTCCGCTCTTTTTGTTTAGCGAAGACCTCAATGACCCTTTTGTTGAAATCAGGTATAGACTGAATTAGCTCTTTTTCGATGCTTAATATTGATAAAGCATTCAGTCTGTCCTGGCTCATTGTATTTCTCAAAAATGATTTTATCCTTTTTAACGTAGAGAAACACATTTCACTCTCAACAGAAGTCATTGGAATAGTGCATACGAGTTTAATTAACTTTACAGTCTGAGAAAAATCTTCTAGTAAACCAGTATTATAAAAAAGTTGTAAAATAGACAAAGCGCCATCAGCATTGGCAAAATCATCGCGAGCATAAATTCACTGAGTTCACCTTTTAATTGAACTCTATTTAAAAAATCGTATGTTTTTACCGTCAAAACAAAATCACGTTCGGGAAATTTTGACCTATACTCAGTAAATTTTTCGCAATAGAGTAATTTTGCTGCAGTTAAGTGATCGCTGAATGCAAAACGTTGTTTCATTTCACATAAAATTGTATCGCAGACTTCTTTACAAATAACTGACTTTGAGGTTTTTATTCGTTTAGTCGGTGGTTCAAAAAAATTATCCGTAGAGTTACGCACATTTTGAACACATTTTTCAAACTCACTGATATTGTTACGAATTATAACGGGATCTAAATTCCTAAATTGCAATTGTTTAAATAAAATATCACAGTGTGGCATAATTTTTTGGAAAAAACTCAACCAATAAAGAAATGTTTCATCTGTAAGATAGAGCAAAAGCAAGAAAAATGTAATAAAACACAACTCATGTTATACTTAAAGTAAAGAAAGAAAGTCGCTACCTAATTAAGCAAAAACGTTTGTTAATTTGGAGACATATACTCGCAAAGACATATGTACTAAAAAGACGCCCCAGTTTAAACGTTACGAACAAATCATCCCTTCTCTGCGGTGGTCATATTTAAAAAAAAACTTTAAATTGATGTATTACTATCCCAGCAAACTGTCATTCGGAAGCTTTCGGGATCACTCGGATATTTCGTGCAGCGCTCCAAACATAGGTAAAATTCCTAGAAATCCCTATACAAATATAGCTGTCTCAAGATTTTCTGTGCTCTTTTAACTTCGAAACATTTCTATGACTTTGGAGCTCGATCTATAACGCACGCAGAACCCAACATGCTCGCAGATTGCGTCCAGATGCAAAACACATGTATACAACAAATGAACTCTAACAAATTGAGTTGCATATTGTGATGAGCCATGTCGACATAAATATATATTATTTTTCATAAATATTGTTATGATAATATACATATTTTCGCTATACTTCTTTAGGTGTTTATTGTTATATAAATTCAGTAGTTCGACGCACGAGAGCACTAATGAGCCAGCCGCCACTGTATACAAGTATATTCATGTTTTGTTTCATTTTCACTTCACCATCACAGTATGTTTTGTTTCATTTTCGGCTTGACGAAATTATACAAATTATGTAATAGATTATAAAAGCTTCCGCTACACACTATCCTAAACTGGCGTCTCACTCGCCTCCCCCTCAGCTTTCTGATACATAGATATCTATGGTACAAAACAAAGGGCGATTACCCAAAATATGCTCACCATGTCGAACTTCTCACGGTGTGTAACTATAGAAGCCTCGAAACAAGAAGGCAAGAATCCATTGCGATATTCCTACTTAAGGTTTTTCAAGGTTGCTTTAACTGTCCCGCGATTCTAGAAGCACTAAGTTTATATGTACCTAATACTTGTAAATATAGCCGTGCAAGGAATCATCCTCTGTTCTACATACCAACTTACCGGACGAATATCATGGCTAAACACTCAGTCACGCGTGGTATAGAGATATTGAACCAACTGAATGACACTGTTGATATATTCTCGGCACCGCCTAGCAGTATGAGAAGAATCCTGGCTGATATTCTTCCTAACGAATAAGCTAACTCCAGAAGCAAACCCTCTTTGTGTAACAAGAGAAATTCGTGCAAAGCGGATAAAATTTTTTTTTAAAAGTAGTTTGCTTGTTTATTGACCGACAGCCCCTTAAATGTACTGTTTAGATTTAAAGACTAAGCAACCAGTAGAAAAATGTACTTATTTAAAGCTTGTTGCGTACGTGAAGAAGACATTTTCTACTACAATATAATTGTAGTAATTTCTCGCATACTTAAGCATGGGATTCGCTGATTTTAAGCACAATTTTTTTAATCTAATATGTATGTATGAAATCCATATAAAATTTAATGTTGATTTGTTTATTACCTCAAAACACATAAATCACAATAAGATAAAACAATGAATAATCAGATAATAATTGATTAGGTGTCGCGAATAAGGTGGTAACTAACAAAACTTGTATTTTACAGTATAAAAAAAACACATTTTTTATTAAGTGTTAACATTTTAATAGTTTTTTTTAAATCATAATACATTTTTTCATACAAACGCTTTATTTAAAAATAATAAATTACCAAACTGTATTCAAAACAACAAAAAAAAACATTATAAACATATGAAATAACGTGGTCCGTGAATGCAATTACAACGTTATTCCACAACTCTTATATAAAACAAACAAGTTGTGCTGTTACAATTTTTATATGAAAAATCAATCATGTACGTTAGTTGCCACGTTATTCCACTAACCTCTTCTGATCTTCTTTTACCCGTTACTTCTTTGCCTTTTCTGCTTATATAGGATTGTCTGCTGTTTCTCAGTTTTTTCCGTTTATTATCTGACCATTCTGCAATCCTTGCTTGTCGTTTTTTACCGAAATTGTTTATTTTCTACACTAGCAGAGGGAACAACGGGCGCCCCTCCAGACATGTTGATACTTGAAACCACGTTATTTCACTGAGCGCGCGCAAAAATCCAACGGCAATATCAGTGGAAACGAAAGAGATAGCGAATATTTTTATTGAGGGGACGAAGGACGTAACCACATATCACGCTATTTCACAAAAAACTGGATTTTGAAAAAATGTTAGTTACCACCTTGTTCGCGGCACACATTCAATTATTGAACTTAAAATGTGGATAAAGGACACCTTTAATAGTATATATTTAGTTATATAGGGTTAACATGTATTCTGTTATATTTTCTAGGAGCTCCTTCTTCTTTTGGCAGTGGTAGAATAGTCGGAGGCAGTGACGCTGCGGAAGGCTCTGCACCGCACCAAGTGGCTCTTGTCGCCAATCCAAATAATCAATACTTCTGCGGAGGTGCCATCTTGACCAAACGTAGCTTTTTAACCGCTGCCCACTGTGTATCATGGTTGTAAGTACCACATGTGTAATATAATATGGTATAGTTCGGAAATTCTAGGATGAGTCCTGTGACAGCTCACAAATTTGCCTCTATACAACCTTATGTAATGTATTTACCTAAATAACTTGCTATTTATTAGAATTGAGGCTTATATTAAAGTTGATAAAATAATTAAAATTACTGAACATCGTTACAAGGTTGTATTGGGGCAAATTTGTGAGCTGTCACAGGACTCATCCTAGAATTTCCGAACTATAGATACTTGCATTTGGAGCCCGGTGGGGGCGCATAACTCACTCATGGTGGAGAAAGTACAAAAAAAATATCTACGATATCTCTATATGAGAGAGTTCAGTGTCTATCCGTGGCTTTATCTTACTCAGTTTCTGTTGGGCATCCTCGGGTATAACTCCTTGAGCGTAAGAAGGAATCTGCGTCTCCTGGTATACGTTGTCAAATTCGTTCGAGGAGTTGTGAGCTGTCCAGCATTACTACAAAGATTAGCGTTAAATGTTCCTAACAATTACACTAGACTGCGCCGGCAAGAACTGTTCTCAATAACATACGCAAGAACGGGTCTTCCAGACACTATGCCTGTTGAAAGGGCCTTAACTCTTTTGAACGGGACTGCTTCGGATATTGACATATTTCATATCACATAACCAAAAGCAAAAGTAAATTTTCTTCTTAGATTGAGCGCGTTAGAAAGCACTCATCAACGTATAATACTTAAGTGACTTTGAATATATGTGTATGTTTGTGTGTATCATATACATGTATGCATATACATTATTTTATATAATTTTTTTTATTCTATATAATTTTTCTGTATTTTTAATGTTAACATTTCTTGTATTTTTCAAAGTAATTGGGCTAAGCCTGTTTTGAAAAAATATATAAATAAATAATACTACAGTGTGTCCCAAAAAATGTACACACACTTTTCCACTGTGCCATTTACTAAAACTTGCTGCAGGAATTCGTTATCCCACCCATTCAAGAGTACTTTAGGAATGAGTATGACATTTATTTCCAACCAAATGGCGCACTTCCCCACTACAATCGTGATGTGAGGGCTTATCTTGATGAAAATTTGTCGAACAGAAGGATCGGACGTAGAGGGAGCATTGAATACCCTCCAGACCTTACCCAATTATTGGTAACTCTAACGTCAATGGCATTTACAATGTCATTGAAGTCCATATTCACTGCTATGTCTGATTCCATTGATAATATGGCTACTCTATTTAATCTGTTTAATTTTAGCGTGGATCTCAAATATGTGTTTAATCTTTCAATAGTAAAACACTTCATTCCACAGAACTGTTTGTTAACCCTTCCCTTACGGTGCTAAAATTGAAACGCGCGCTCCGGCGTTGGGTAGTGAGTACGCGATCAAGAATTAGCGATTTTAAATCGGAAAAATAAGAACATTCATAGATAATCCCCTTAATTAATCATAATTGAAGTTAAAAATTATAATAATTGAGAATTATTTGCTGAAAACATTAAAAAAACCATCTGGCAACGCTCACGGAACGGGCGTAGGTCTAATCTATTTGCAAGCCCAGAAGCTACTGCGGCGCGGAGCGGTAGTGGCTTACCCCGGCGTGGCTTACGCTTGCGACGATTGAGACAATTGAGCTCCTCGCAATTCAGTGGAGTATGCAAGAGTGAGATGCGAATATAGTGTCGCGCTTCCCGCATACTCTCCACCTATCGTCAAGACACAAGGTCGAGGCACTCACAGCGTTTAAATGCGAATTTGTTTCCGATCTTCACAAAATACCCACGATGTAGTCGATAAATTCTGATTATTATTAATATTATTTTTTAAATCAATGCGTAAATATATTATGGAGGAATACCTAAAATCTTAACCTTGTATTTATAATATTTATAGAGATATTGATGGTTATTAGAAGCAACGTGTAGAAGATACCCAACACAGGGAAGGAAAGGTTAATGATGTGTATTAAAAAAATGTTAATATTTAGTTAAACTTCTTCTTCTTCCCAGTGTCATGTCAGGTCCCCCCCAATGTTGAATATCACCTGAGAGTAGGCATCTTTGTCCCCGGCAGCCCGAAAAAGATCCCCAACGCTCCTTATACCAGTCCAATCTCGTATATTACGGAGCCAGGAGATTTGCCTCCTGCCAACACCTTTAGTTAAACAGTTACTTTTTTTTTTAATTATTAGTTCACTGAGCTGTAGCATTGAACAGTCGTAGTTATCATTAGACTTTAAATATTAACTGAAGTAAACGCATTTCTCCTTAAAAAATTAATCTTAATCGTTCTTGTGTATATTTTTATAATATATTTATGAGCCTTTGGATGCCCCCTCTGGCTTGGTGCCTCTAGGCATCAAATATCAAATACGGCTCTGCTAGTATCATAAACTAAGTTCAAATACGGCTCTGATAGTATCATAAACTCAAGTTCAAATACGGTTCTGATAGTATCATGAACTAAGTTCAAATAAAGCTCTGATAGTATCATAAACTAAATTCAAATACGGCTCTGATAGTATCATAAACTAAGTTCAAATAAAGCTCTGATAGTATCATAAACTAAGTTCAAATACGGCTCTGCTAGTATCATACTATAAACTAAGTTCCATAAGGACAGTATAACAGAATACAAAAGGAATTATTATATACAGCCTTAGACTTGTGGAAGTAAATACGTACTACGTAATAGTACTACATAACTTGTGGAAGTGAATACGTACTACATAATGGTACTACATAACTTGTGGAAGTGAATATGTACTACATAACTTGTGGAACTGAATACGTACTACATAACTTGTGGAAGTGAATACGTACTACATACGTACTACACATAATATTCCACGAATTTCATTACCAAAGTTCCATCGAGATTGCCACCATTTAATATAGAGCACGAATATTGTTAACCCTGTTTCACAGAAGGTGATGGATACCTAGTGCTGTGTGCATTACTCAATAGAGCAACACGCACATACGTGTACTCCATCCACATGAAGAACTGAAAATCTTTCTCGATTATGATACATCATCTTTCCCCTATGATTTCAGGACAACACCAAGCCAGTTATACGTAACAGTTGGAAGTAACCAAGTGCATAACGGAACAAAGTATGACATTGAGCAGATCATCATGCACCCAGAGTGGGACGAGAATACGGTTATGAACGACATAGCTGTGGTGATTGTAAAGGGAGAGATCGGTTTCTCTGATAGGGTGTCTCCTATTGCAATTGAAGAGTCCTATATTCAAGGAGACGAAAAGGTTACAATGAATGGATGGGGGCTATTGAGTGTAAGTATTAAATCTTCTTTTTAATATTTCCAATGCACGCGATTATTCAATCATGCCATTAATTTCCAGTAGAAGACAACAGGGATCACCATATCATTGGCAACAATCAGGTCTTGCCTGGAATATGTAGTCCTGATGTTCGGACAAACTAGTATGTCCTGTGAATCCACACAATCACATTTAGTGCTACTTTCGTCCAAGAAACCCCATCTTTGCATGTTCACCTTGCATCTAGTCACCCCTCTTTGGAGTTTATTCAATGATCACAACATTAGCCAAGATAGTTGGTCTTGAGGTGCAATCTTTTCCGAGAGCTCCATCCAATCATCAGGTATATTTTCTTTCCATTTCAGAAAACATGCTTTATTTGGAAGCCTACCATCTGTCAAGCATAGGCCCATTATCTATCTACCTTTATTTTAAATTTGAATCTCATCCGTTCATTTATTTTTTCTAATACTCCATTTTATTTCAGTCCGAGGATCCAGTATCGCCTGAGAATCTTCAAACTATTGATCTGCTGACTTACAGCGTAGATAAATGCAAAATTGCCAATCAAGCATCACCGTGGCCAATCACAGAATCGCATATATGCACTCTCACTAAAAGGGGGGAGGGTATTTGCAGTGTAAGTAAAAATCACTCTTCTCCAAACATTGCTATCTTTTAAGGCCATCATAAAAAAGATCTAATACCATCATAATAAATCTAAGACCACCATAATAAATCTAAGACCACCATAATAAATCTAAGACCACCATAATAAAATAGGAAATATTAAAAGGAATTAAGTCCAATATTAACAGTAGCAAAAATGAAAATACATATTAATGTGTTGGTGCTCACATTCAAGAGAGAAAACATTAAAAGGTCAGGGCTCATCCCACAAACATTCCCCCGGCCGAGATACACCCCACCAATGTAGGGCGAGCCTGACCGCAAGGGCATCGGGGGGCTTCCATCCCACACCCCCGCATATCTAGATTAAATTATTTATATATTATGTAAGGTATTATACATTGAGCCGTTGACGAAATAAACTAGGCCTATGCCTATATCTTGTGACAAAACTTTAGAATAGGAGACAGAAATATGTGCCGTTCTGACTGAGTGAAATTATAGTATGAGTAAGCAGTCCCATAAAATTATTTTTAAAATTTTCCAGAGTGACTCCGGAAGCTCGTTGGTAAAGGATGGGAAAACCGTTGGAGTGGTGTCATGGGGCTTCACATGCGCTGTAGGAAAACCTGATGTCTACGCAAGAGTCAGTTTCTACGCTGATTGGATCAAAGCCACCATAGTGTAAATACAATAATATCTTGAACAGTGGTGCAGCAAGGGGCGGGCAGGGGAATACAGTTTTCCAAGGGTGTAGAGATAAAGAAGATGCAAAAGTTAGGGATCAAAAGTAATACAGTTTTAAATAGATATTCCTTAATAATATCACACCCCGCCGCTGTTGAGACTGTTTTTTAACACAAAATTCAAAACAATATATTTTGTTTATCAAAGGTTTCGCATTTAAGTTTGTGGGAATCTCTATTAGAATATTTAAAAATAAATTACTTTGTAAATAATAACTATATAAGAATATTTAATCCCAACTCAAGAACCTAAAAAAAAAAAAAAAAGAATTAGTCTGGTAACAATACTCATATGTACCGAGTGGTAATGTTGCCACATGTTCAATGAAAAACCGCGCTTCAGAGGTTTTAAATCCGAAGGCACGCTTACTGAGCCTGAAAACAATATTGTCTCCCGGCCACGCTCTTCAATGTGTCCGAAACACTAAATAAAGGGCACCATATGAAAAAAATTGTTATAATACAATGTGGGTGGTCTATGGTATACTAACATCACACCAGTGTCACCTAAACAACACTTCCGTAATAAACTGGAATCATTCCACCTGAAGAGAGCATAGGAATAGGAGGTAGAAACATGAGTAGTGGGGAGTAATGTAATTAGTGGAATAACAAAGTAATTTATTGATAAATATTCTTATATCTATTGTTTTTGCTTTCGTTCGCACTTTGTACATGAAAATTACAGTAAAAACTACTTTAAATTAGAAAAAATTAAACTAATACTCATTTTTTTATAAAAATGCTACAGTTGAACTAAATAATTGCTGTAAAATTAAAAACGATTATTATTTTTTATTCCACTTTATTTATTACAAATCGCAACACTTGCTGTCTCATCATCGTGTTGTCAAGAACTGAAGTACATATTAACTACATCATTACATGTGTTGTTTATGGTAAAATGGAGTAGAAGTGTCACAGCAATTGTTGAAATACATTGTGATCTGCAAAGTAATCATGTTTTAATTTTATATTTATTATGCAGTTCCATAAAGTGGCGCAAGAATTATTCAAACAACTAATAATCATAGTTCATTTTGTTGTACGAGGCACATCCAGAAACTAAGTGTACTGAATTTTTGTAGGTTACAATTTTTTTTATTTAAACAAAAAAATTGCGTGGTTACCGTAGTACAATGTAAGCTATTTTTCGACATAGTCGCCATTCCTCTCAATGCAGGTTGTGAAGCGGGGTATCAACTTTTTGATGCCTTCCTCGAAGTAGTTTCCCGCCAACCCCTCCGTCCACTTCTCCACCTCCTCGTTTACCTCGTCGTCGGTTGAAAACCTTTTTCCACCCATGTGCAGCTTCAGGGAGGTAAAGAGATAGTAATTTGAAGGTGCTAGATCAGGGGAATGCGCGGGATGGTTCAGGACATCCCATTTAAACGAGGCGAGCAGTTCCTTCGTGGCGTTGGCCGTGTGTGGTCTTGCATTGTCATGCAGCAGGCAGACTCCCTTTGTCAGCATGCCTCTCCTCTTGTTCTGAATCGCCCTCCGCAATTTTTTTAGGGTCTCACAGTATCTTGCAGAGTTGATGGTCTCCCCTTGATGCATATATTTAATTAAAATTATGCCTTGACAGTCCCAAAACACGGATGCCATGATTTTCTTGGCTGAAATTGTGGTTTTGAACTTTTTGGCGGAGGGTGAAGAGGTGTGACGCCACTGTTGAGACTGCCTTTTGGTTTCAGGCGTGTAGTGTGCAACCCAAGTTTCATCTCCAGTAACGATGGAGCGGAGAAATTCATCTCCATGGAGTTCAAAAACTCTTGCCTTTCTACAAAATTTGGCACTTGGCGGGAGATTGGTTTGACATTTTTCATGAAACGTGTTGTCGCGTCGACAATTCTCAACGTACTGACCTCGAACCGGTCTCGTTGCGGAGGGAAAGGGTCAAAGACACTTCCGTGTAGCCAACATGTCGAAAATAAAATCCATCCGGTCGTGAGAGCCTCAGTACACTTACTTTCTGGATACGCCTCGTATTTGTAACACATGTGGAACAATAGCATAACCTCTATGGCCTGATTGGTAACCCACCTGTTTTTCAATACAGAGAATGCAGGTTCAATTCTTAACTGTTAATATCTATATCAAGTTTAACTGTCATATATTCATAAAGAAAAAGCTAAGGACAAATGAAGAAAAACAGTTAAAAGTATAATCAATTAGTTATAACAACACTCTGAATTCATATCATTCTTGAAATCATAGATTCGAAAACCTTGTCTCTCTTCCTATCATCTTTTAACATTGATATTGTTAATATCTAAATAGTTTAACTGTCATATTTTCAAGATAAAGCAAAGGAAACAAAATCTCATTAAAACATTTGACAAAATCTCATTAAGAAATTTGTTCAGATGAGCAAAACAATGATTTAATTTATTGAAAACATTGATTTTCTTAAATCATAATATATTTTTTTGTTTCCTAATGTTTTAAAACTATTTTGTTATAAGTTGAATATTGTAATTAATCTATGTCATTTGTAAAAATATGATATTAGATGTTAACATAAGCTGTGTCCGTTTTTTTCCAAATTTAAAAATGAGCACTAAAAGTAAAACAAAATGGTAAAGGTTATACGTCATTAGAAAGAAAATTTTCTGCTCAACAAGATATTGTGTTTGCTTTTACGTTACATATATTATTTTATTTGATTACAAGCCTTCAAACATTTTTCATCACCAGTAATGATGCGGTAAAGGAACCTTTGCTTGTGGCCATGCGTAGCTCAATGACGCGCGAGTAAACCAGCAGAAATTGTCGAACGTTGATTTTTGTTGTTTTCACTCAAAACATGTGGAACCCAAGCGCCAAACTTTTGGACTGTTCCCATTGATTTAAAATGGCAGTATACAGTCAAGTGACTACAATTTATCTGCTCAGCCAATTCTACTGTAGTTTGAAGGGGATCTTCATGAATAATATGGTTTAAGCGGTCCTCATCAAAGTCCACTGGTCGTCCGGAACGCTCCATATCTTTCAGGTCGAAATTACCGTCTTTGAAACGCAAAAACCATCGACGAGCCGACCTTTAATTCATAGCTTCTTTACCGCACACTTCGCAAATATCGCGAGCAGCTTTGGCAGCTTTATTCCCTCGATTGAACGCGAACAGAAGGAGGTGTCGAAAATGCTCACTTTCGACTACTTGACATTCCATTTTGAAGGCTTGTACTCAAGTAAAATAATATATGTAATGTAAAAGCAAACACAATATCTTGTAGATCAGAAAATTTTCTTTCGAATGACGTATAACCTTTACCATTTTGTTTTATTTTTAGTGCTCATTTTTATATTGGAAAAAAACGGACACAACTTATGTTAACATCCAATACATAAAATAATTTATGAAATACACTATATTTTTATTTCATTAATTTAAAAAAAAACACTCTCTCTTCTCTTCTCCATCAGTTAAGGCAGTCGGTGATTTACATAGTTTCCTCTAGGGTCTCCCCTTGAGGCATATATTCAATTAAAATTATGCCTTGACAGTCCCAAAACACGGATGCCATGATTTTCTTGGCTGAAATTGTGGTTTTGAACTTTTTGGCGGAGGATGAAGAGGTGTGACGCCACTGTTGAGACTGCCTTTTGGTTTCAGGCGTGTAGTGTGCAACCCAAGTTTCATCTCCAGTAACGATGGAGCGGAGAAATTCATCTCCATGGAGTTTGCAGCGCCTCAAAAACTCTTACCTTTTTACAAAATTTCGCACTTGGCGGGAGATTGGGTTGACATTTTTCACGAAACGTGTTATCGCGTCGACACTTCTCAACGTACTGACCTTGAACCAGTCTCGTTGCGAAGGGGAAGGGTCAGGCTACACGGAAGTGTAGCCAACATGTCGAAAATAAAATCCATCCGGTCGTGAGAGCCTCAGTACACTTACTTTCTGGATATTCCTCGTACATTGACTTGACTGATGAATCGATCTGTGCCAATTTTACCATATGTAACATTAGAAGTTGTATAGTTCTACGGATTTTATTATTTTTTTAAAATTTATTTTATACATGACAAGAAATATACATAATTTGCGAAAAAACAATAAGTTATTTAATTTGGACACACAATTTTAATGGATCTGGGTTTGTTGCCTTTCATTTGACATGTCCCCAGTAAACTAGGCTTTTGCCTGTATCTTACTGAGGGGATTCAATTCTATGAGTTATGAAAAATGCAAGGAAGAATGAAGTACTCAAAAAGGGGGTATATTAATTTATTCCAAAGAATGAAAATTACAGAAATTCATTTACGACACAATTATCTTTTTAATTTGTAAATTTCTTAAATATTTATTCTTATAATGCGCAGTTGATCAAACATCTTAGGACTAAAATTTCTAATAGTCTAAATTAGTAATAGTCACAAAAAACAGTATAACCTGATGGATTTGTAGCCATGTGAAAATTTCTTACAACATACCAGAAAGTTTTTAAGAGGCCTTAAGTGAAAACTAGACTAGAACACTTTTAAAAAAATTGGGTTTCAACAGGAATCCAACCCGCAACTTCGGTGTTGAAAAGCAGGCAACCAACTAGACCACGGAGGTCATCATATGAAGATTTTTAGAGAAGAATTGTAAAATCTAATCTACATTTTACCTATTTTTTAATATTTGAGGAATGTAAAATTGTTAAGTACAAGTTAATATAATATGATATTAAGCATAAAAAAAACACATTTTGCCAGTTACATATTATTGTATATACGAGTATATATGAATGAAGTCTTCCTATTCAATATTTTAAAAACCTATGAAGCGTGTTATGTTTACTTATTTTTAAGGACCGCAGCCTTTACAATCAAACTCCAATTCGAAAACCTATTATGAGTACAAATTAGATCGGTCCGTTTCCAAAAGATGGCTCTGGCTGTTATGAATGCTTCATAGTGACAGCCGATTTTGGCAGTTTCAGAGAGGTTAGACATCTGTCAATAATATTCAGTTTATATCGCTTTGAGTTTCATGCAAAAACCTTGTTTTGTAGTGTTGAAAATGTCGAATTTTATGTTAACCAAGCAGCATTTGCGGGAGGTTTTAATTTTCTGCTTTAATTGGAAGAAAAGTGCAGCTGAAGCCTATCGAATGCTTGTCGAAGTTTATGGTGACGCTGCTCCAACTGATAAATCATGTAGGGAATGGTTTCAAGGATGGAGATTTCAGCGTCGAAGACAAGCCTCGCTCTGGACAGCCAAAAAAATTCGAGGACAAAGAATTAGAGGCATTACTCGAAGAAAATCAGAGTCAAACGCAAGAGGAGATTGCAGAATCATTGGGAGTGACTTAACAAGCCGTTTCCGTACGATTGAGAGCCATGGGAATGATTCAAAAACAAGAAAATTGGATGCCTTATGAACTGAAACCGAGAGACGTTGAAAGGCGATTTTTCACTTGCAAGCAGCTGATTCAAAGGCAACAAAGAAAAGGTTTTTGCATCGGATTGGAGACGAGAAGTTTATATTCTACGACAACCCCAAGAAGAAAAAATACTACGCTAAGCCCGGTCAATCGTTGCCATCGACCTCAACATCAACACCAAAACAGAACATACATGGTTTGAAGATCATGCTCTGTATCTGGTGGGACCAAAGGGGTGTTGTGCTGAAACCTGGTGATTCCATTACGAGGTGCTGAAACCTGGTGATTCCACTATGGGCAATCGGTATCGGCTACAATTAATTCGTTTGAGCCGTGCATTGCGAGAAAAACATGCGGAATACGAGCAAAGACATGATAAAGTTATTCTTCTTCATGACAACGCTCGGCCTCATGTCGCAAAAGTCGTAAAAAAATATTTGGAAACGCTCAAATGGGATGTTTTACCGCACCCGCTGTATTCTCTGGACATTGCTCCTTCTGATTACTGATTGTTCCGAAGGATGCAGCACGATTTGGCAGGTCACCGGTTCACTTCTTTCGTAGAAACCGAAAATTGGCTCCAAACTTGGATCGCCTCAAAAGACGAGTCATTTTTTCGAGATGGAATTCGAAAATTGCCTGAGAGATGGGAAAAAGTAGTAGCCAGCGATGGACAATACTTTAATTGATCTGTTCATTTATTTTGTTTAGAAATAAATGCATTTTTGAACACAAAAAAACGGACCCAACTAATTTGTACACCCAATAATAAGGACAAATTCATTTAAATATCTTGAGTCAATCATTTCAATAGATGGGGAGGTGATTCAGGATGTAAAAAAACAAAAATTAGCTGGAACCAATGGAGAGAAACGACGGGGGTTATATGCAACAGAAGCTATAAATAAAATTTAAGAGCAAGATCTACAAGACAATGATCAGGCCTGCTATATTACATGGAGTCAAGAGTTGGCCTTTAAAAAAAAAAGAGGAACGATTGCTTCATGCCACGGAGATTCACATGCTACGGTAGTCACTAGGCATCGCTTGATTGGACAAGATCCGAAATGAACAAATTTCTGGAACAATCAAAGTGGCGACAATATTAGATAACAACTGGGAAACACGACTGGTATGGGGCACGTACAACAGCGAGATGGTCTACGATAAAGACAGTCACGAATTGTGAACTCCCAAATAGATGCAGAAGAAGACCCAACATAAGAAAGTGGAGGAAGACATGACAAGACTTGAACTATCCTCGAGTGATTGTCGAGACAGATAGAGATGGAGGAAGAAGGTCCAAGAAGCCGACTACAAATGGATGGGATAAGGTAAAAGAAAAAGAAGAAGCCCTTATAAAAAATCTAATTACAATTGAATAGATGCTGTGAATAAGGTGGTAACTAACAAAACTTTTATTTTACAGTATTCAAGAAAAACACTTTTTTTATTAAGTGTCGATATTTTAATAGCTTTTTTTTTTAAATCAAAAGATATATTTTCATACACACACTTTATTTAAAAATGAAAAATTATCAAACTATATTCAAAACAACAAAAAAAACATGAGAAACACTATAAACATGTGGAATAACGTGGTTCGCGAATGCATTTACAACGTTATTCCACAACTCTTATATAAAACAAACAAGTTGTGTTGTTACAACTTTTATATGAAAAATCAATCATGTACGTTAGTTGCCACGTTATTCCACTAACCTCTTCTGATCTTCTTTTACTTGTTACTTCTTTGCCTTTTCTGCTTATATAGGATTGTCCGCTGTTTCTCAGTTTCTTCCGTTTATTAACTGACCATTCTGCAATCCTTGCTTGTCGTTTTTCACCGAAATTAAGTTTATTTTCTACACTAGCAGAGTGAACGACGGACGCCTCTCCAGACATGTTGATACTTGAAACCACGTTATTCCGCTGAGCGGGCGCAAAAATCCAACGGCAATGTTGGCTTATCAGTAGAAACGAAAGAGATAGAAAATATTTTTATCGAGGGGACGAAGGGCGTAACCACATAGCACGTTATTTTACAAAAAAATGGATTTTGAAAAAATGTTAGTTACCACCACCTTATTCGCGGCACGCATTCAATTAAAGTAACAAATTTCAATTACGATCATACATAAAAGAAACTAAATTCGAATGAAAACGGCAATAGAACAAACTTCAAAACACGTTGATTGTACATATAAAAAAAAATATAACACTGTTTCATAACATGTGTTGCTTCTTACACAATAACAATAGACAATAATGGTACTACGAGCTAAGCTACTTTACAGAATCAGGTTGCACTCTGTTGTATTTTTTACACCACTATATAAGCAGAAAAATAAATAAATATAAATGTAATGATTACTACATTTCCTACACACCCACTCTATATCCCCTGTTTTTTTTCATCCCCATTTCATACACCCCTTTGTTTTTCTCTATACACTCCCAATGTGACGCTGCCTTATGGAAGCTTCATCTGAGCTCTGGAGGCCAGTGCAGTCTTGCTCTGTTCCCTCTTTCTCTTGTTAAGAGGGTTTCTCGGGTCATAGATATCGAACCAATCGTCTCCTTTGGTCGAGGCATCTTTAGCCAGCACTGAACCTTTAGTTTCAAAGTGCAGCTTATGTGTTAACCTAAAAAAAAATATGAAACATTTATCGAATAAGCTTTGATTTATTACAAACAAACAGCGCTATCTGTAAAGGATTATACGGATGGAAGATTTGGATGTGTGGTTTGAAAGTAATATATTAAAACCAATAGATGTCAATAATGAATAACAAATATACTAGGTAAGTCCAGAAAGTAAGTGTATTGAATTTTTTTTGGTTACAATTTTTTTTATTTAAACAAAAAAATTACGTGGTTACCGTAGTACATATGTAAGCTATTTTACGACATAGTCGCCATTCCTCTCAATGCAGGTGGTGAAGCGGGGTATCAACTTTTTGATGCCTTCCTCGAAGTAGTTTCCCGCCAACCCCTCCGTCCACTTCTCCACCTCCTCCTTTACCTCCTCGTCGGTTGAAAAACTTCTTCCACCCATGTGCAGCTTCAGGGAGGTAAAGAGATAGTAATCTAAAGGTGCTAGGTCAGGGAATGCGCGGGATGGTTCAGGACATCCCATTTAAACGAGGCGAACAGTTCCTTCGTGGCGTTGGCCGTGTGTGGTCTGGCATTGTCGTGCAGCAGGCAGACTCCCTTTGTCAGCATGCCTCTCCTCTTGTTATGAATCGCCCTCTGCAATTTTTTTAGGGTCTCACAGTATCTTGCAGAGTTGATGGTCTCCCCTTGAGGCATATATTCAATTAAAATTATGCCTTGACAGTCCCAAAACAATTTCGTTAATTTCATCAGTCACAATTGAAGGTCTTCCGCTCCTCTGATCATCATGCACAGACGTACGACCGTTTTTAAACTCGCGACACCACTTGTACACACTCGGACGATTCATAGCTTTATCACCATATGCAGTTTCCACCTCATTATAAACCTCAACCGGAGGTTTTCCCTTCCAAACGAGATAACAGATGACGCCGCGTATTTCGCACTTGGCGGGAGATTGGATTTACATTTTTCACGAAACGTGTTGTCGCGTCGACACTTCTCAACGTACTGACCTCGAACCGGTCTCATTGTGGAGGGGAAGTGTCAGGCTACACGGAAGTGTAGCCAACATGTCGAAAATAAAATCCATCCGGTCGTTAGAGCCTCAGTATACTTACTTTCTGGAAACGCCTCGTACTACCCACTAAACCAGTGATGGGTAATCTTTTAAGCTCGGCGTGTCAAAATTATGAAACAATCTGGCTTTACCCGGGTGCCGTGTCACATCTAGGAATATTAATAATTTATGCACCCCTAGTAAATGAAAGAGTTTTGTTTTTAAATTATTTATTTATTATTATTAAAAAGCAAAACAAAAAATTATTTACATTAGTAACTTTTTTGTTGCTGAATTGCATTTGCTAAATCTTCAATTGAAGGTTGGTATTTCGTACATTTTAAACACAAGCAAGTATTCTTGGGCGAAGATCGTCCGTAAACGATGCGTGTCATCCAAAATGTCTTGGCGTGTCACCTCTGACACGCGTGTCATAGGTTACCCATCACTGCACTAGACCAATGACATTGGCAAGGCTACTTCTTGTGTTTGTTGAGACTTCCAAATTATTACGATCAAACAATGATGCAAGATGATAAGTTCAATGAGGCATGTTTTGAAAACCCTGAAGAATTTTTAATGTCCTTGCCTGTAGTTAGCGATCATAAGGAATCAGTAAGACACTCTTATGGAATTTAGGGATGAAAGAGAGAGAAAACAAAGACAAGGGATGCTGCAGAGTACTGCAAAAGACAAAAGAGGATCCTATCATCACTTCAACCTTCTCGATAAGGAAAAGAGAAAAAGATAAAGAAATTGGGCATCAGATTACAACAGTTCGAGAAGTTGGACAGTGTGTGATGTAAAAAACAGAAACTCGGAATGAGTGGTGCATTCTGAATACAATCAGATGCAAAGTGGGCTGCACATATGCAAAAATAGGACCTAGGAGCAGAGTTATCTTTCTCTGAATCCTGTGAGATCCAGACTACGGACATTAACAGCTACCCACTGTATGCATTCTCTGACTTTCTACATTTACTTCTTTCAATATATAATATTCTAGATCCAAGCATACGTTCCTTGGTCATCCTCTACGATGCCTTCTACACACATTTACATTATACATTGCTTTTTGCACTATACATTTGTTTTCTTAATCTTTCTTTATTCATTCATTCCACATGCCCAAACCATCTCTGATTGCTCTTCTTCATCTTATTCAACACATCAACCTTAATTTAATAATTCACATTCATTCCTAACCACTTCATTCCGTATTGCATCATACATGGTCACCCCATGTATTTATTCTTGTAAGTGCACGCATTTCTACATCATTTATTCAGATCTTTTCAATCTTTCTCCACATCCACGTTTCACTCCCATACATCAAAGTTGGTACTAGAATACTATTGTGGACATTTTAACAACTTTTGATAGGACTATCATTATTGACTTTCCTATCACTATAATGTTCTAAATACACGCATTTCTACAGTATTTATTCAGCTTTTTTTTTTAGTATTTTTACATGTCCATATTTCACTCCCATATCATATATAGTACTAAAATACCATTGTGAACCATCATCTTAGAAGATTGTCCTGTTCCAATATATATGTTATACTGCCCTGTCGACTTTGTTACCTATTCCGACAGGCCGTTCGATATCCATCTTCCATCGTCTGAGAAAATACTACCTAAATAGCAGAATTCTTTAACTTGTTCTAATCTCTCATTAATAACCCAAATATCACGTTTAAATAATTGACCATTAATAAACACTTGCTACGGATACCCTGGACGAATATGGTCAGCAACACAAGGGTTCTTCAAAGAGCCAAAGTTGATAGAGAGTTGCCGACTAATATTAAAATCCGAAAGGTGTCCTACTTGGGTCATGTACTTAGAGGGGAAAAGTACAAATTACTGCACCTGATCATCCAAGGCAAAATAGAAGGTCGAAGAGGTGTTGGCAGGAGGCAAATCTACTGGCTCCCAATATACGTGATGGGACTGGTATACTAGGTTAGTCAAAAAGTTTTGAAAGCGGAAATGAAAATACATTTTTTTTGGGGGGAAATCACTTTTATTGCTCAGTATAGTCTCCCATAAGATCAATACACTTGGTCCAACGATCTTCCAACTTTGTTGTCCCATCACGGAAGTGACTTTCTGGAAGGCCTGTAAAATACTCCTCTACGACGGCTATAACCTCTTCGTTTGATGAAAAATACTTTCCACGAAGGAATTTTTTGAGGTGTGAGAACAGCCAGAAGTCAGAGGGAGCTAAATCTGGCGAATAGGGTGGATGCTGCAACAATTCGTACCCCAATTCACTGATTTTCGCGATGGTTTTTTGAGCTGTGTGAGCAGATGCATTGTCTTGATGAAAAATGATTTTTTTCTTCTGCAAACCGGGTCTTTTTTCACAAATTTTTTCATCCAACTGGTCCAAAAGGTCACAATAATAATCAGAGTTGATTGTCTTACCAGTTTGGAGATAATCTATCAATAAAATTCCTTTTGCATCCTAAAAAACTGACGCTAACACCTTCTTGGCCGATTTCTGGACACGAACTCGCTTCGGAGCCAAAGTGCCTGGTTCACACCACTCCTTAGCCTCTTGTTTTGATTCAGGATCATGGTGGTAGACCCGAGTCTCATCCATAGTGATGAATCGACGCAGAAAATCCTTTTTATCATTTCGAAATTGCTCCAAATGTTGCTCAGAAAGTCGCATTCGAACGTGTTTTTGTTGCATTGTTAGCAAATGCGGCACCCATTGTGCACACAGTTTTTTGAAACCCAAAACTTCAGCCAAAATATGCCATGTTGTTCCATGTGAGATGCCTATGGTGTCAGCTATCACATCTACAGTCGATCGATGATCTTCCAAAACCATATCCTGTATTTTCGCTATGATTTCTGGTGTTGATGCACTTTTTTCACCATCTTTGCATGGATCTCAGTAGCCGATAAACCTTCCAAAACAAAGAATTTAATCACTGCACGATATTCGGATTTTTCCATTGTTAAAAAATACACTGACACGTCAACTTCAAATGGCTTGTAAACAAAGAATGAATTGACAGATTGAAATGAAATTTTGAGTACGTTCTTATGAAAGATGAAATATTAAAATGGCGTAGAAATTTTGGTTTTCTACTGCTCCATAGATGTCGCTTTCAAAACTTTTTGACTAACCTAGTAATGAGAGTTGGAGATCTTTTTCAGGATGTCGGTGACAGACATGCTTACTCTCAGGTGATAGTCAATGTTGGGGAGACCTGACATGACACTGGGAAGAAAATAAACACTTACCAATCATCTCCATTGAGTTCATCAAGATCATCATCCCCAGATGCTGGTGTTGGTTTTATGTCCTCCATGTGTGATGTACCGCTTTCTTCCTGTTCTTCCTTCACTTGAACTTTCTCTTTAGCTGATGACAGTTTGTTTTGGAATTTCCTCAGAAGTGATAATGTGAATTCCTCCCTAATAACAGTAAGGAAAAATTATTATTATTGGATAAGAACAAATAGAAGTGAGGGTTATGCATAGAGACTGTCACCAAACGGCATACACCCAACGAGATTAAGCTCCTTTCATCGTCTCTGTTGTATCTTTCAAATCTGTGTCTTGAGAGATGTTCCTTCAGAAAGAAGTAGGATTTTGAGGCTGATTTCATCTTCATAGAATAAATTGATTGTTCCAAATTGATCCAATAGGGTGGAGTATTTGGTAGAGCTTTTGTTTTTGCTGGTTCTTTGGTGTGGAATCGTCCACCTTTAAGTATTAGGTATATGGGTGTTGTGTGCAGCTTTAGGAAATACTTAAAGATAATCCATTTAGGGAGGTCTTATCAAAATGCATTATGGTATATGATCATTACACACATACACTACACTAGATCTTAAGCCGAATGCGTTGTTATTACATATTGGAAGATCTACAAAGGTTTCTTTATAGTTCGTCATTGCTTGGTAGGTTTTCTGCGGTTTTCTTACCAAATATATTTATCTAAACATATACAGATGCGGAGAACTACCTAATCTAATGGTCGCAGCCGAGACCTTCCTACCCATACTTATATATTATATATTTAAAGGGTCTTTCAAATTGAGCGTTTTTTTTTATTTTTGGATAAAACACAGATGGCGTCGAGAACTTGCCTGGGCCTTGTGACATTTGAGAAGTGTAATGTGACATTTATAAAAATGGAGTCGAATACAATACAACAACGCGTTCAAATTCTTGAATTATTTTATGTATCTCTGGAAACGGTGATGTTAATTGGCCACCAAGATCATGTGATCTGACACCATTGGGACTATTTTCTCTGGGGTTACGTGAAAAGCCAGGTCTATAAGAATGACCCCCGATCAATTCCTGAGTAGAAGGATGAAATTATTCGCGTTATTGGTGAGTTAGAACCGCAATTACCAAAATGTCATCAAAAATGTTGACAAAAGAGTGAACATCTGTGGAGCTGCAAGAGGTAGACATTTGGCGGATATTGTTTTTTGTGTTTAAATGTCATACATCTTCAATGACCAATAAAAATTTTTTTTAAATCAAAGCAAATTGTGTGTTTTATTCAAGAATTAAAAAAAATGGAATAAAAAAAAAACCGCTCAATTTAAAAGATCCTTTACTATAGAATAAGGTTTTTCGGAATTTGATTGAACCTTGGGAATGATATAGGATAGAAAGCAATGGAGGAAACTATGTAATATTTTGTAATCTGTCAATAATAGTGGGTTCGAATCCCAAGTAAGAATGCCTTTGAGAAAGGTCTCCTCTCTAAACAGCGCTATATAAATGTCCTTTTATTATCATTATAAGGTTCTGTAGTTGGAGTAGCGTTTGCCAAAGATGTTCATAACAAGTGATTGTTTTTCCTTTTTCTAAGAAGTCCATGAGTATTACGCCCTTCGCATCCCAAAAAATTGTCGCCATAACTTTTTCGGCCGATGAGATCATCTTCGCCTTCATTGGAGCAGATTCACCGGAAGCAGCCCATTGTTTTGATTGTTGCTTGGTTTATGGTGTATGATGATGAATCCAGGTCTCATCAACGGTGACAACTCGACGCAAAAACTCTTTCGAATCTTGCTTAAATTGCTCCAAACACAGCTTCGAATTTGAAAGCCGCACGCGCTTGTCCACCGTAAGCAATCACGGCACCCATCGGGCCAACAACTTTTTTATCACCAACTTATCACATAAAATATTAATTGCCATTCCCGTCGACACACCTATGGCTTTTATTACTTCGCGCACTTTCGTTCGACGATCAGCGAAAATCATACCGTGGACTTTTTCAATGATTTGCTCGGTAACCACATCTGCCGGGCGTCCTCATCCAAAATGGATGTTCGACAACATTTAAATTCGTTGAACCAATATCTAACTGTTGTAATTGATGGCGAAGGGTCCCCATAAACAGCATCCAATTCCGCTTTTATCTCCTCACACATTTTCCCATCTAAAAGCAAAAAGCAAATCACTGAACGATACTGCACTTTCTCCATTTTAGCGAAAACCACGTTGCACTGCCTACTGCAACGGCTGTCAAATACAAACTAACCTCTGAATCAGTGTTAAATTTGTTTTTGGCGTCATTTAACAGATGGCAGCACACGATGGTAACAGCAACTTGCCTTAGCAACGCCATCTGTCGTCAAACACGGGTATTTATTGAACCGCCGTCGTATTTCTATTAATGCTATCATATTTAGTTTTGAAATCGACAAACAGGGGACATGTTTTCCCGTCAAACTCTAAGGTTTTTTCTTCAGGGCATTGTGCAAGCAGAAGATTTGATCCTTAGATAATCTTCCTGATCAAAATCCACAGTGATAATTTTCCAAAGTCCTCTCAATGTACGATGCTAACCTTACATATACAATATTAGAGAGCAACATTTTGCTATTAGAAATATAATTTTCGCTTAGGTTACACATACCGGATGACGTCATCAATCATCAACCTGTCCAGGATAAAAGAGGAAGGTTAGCATCAGGTCAGCGGCCAGTCGTAAAACTTAGCTGAAATAATGATGAATTCAACAAGCAAACTTGTTCACAACGGACAACTCTGGAGAAAGAGAACTCGAAAAGCTGATCTCACGTAGTGAGATGGAATTAGGAGGAAGGAAGAAGAACATTAAATAAAATTTCAATAATTATAATTTATTTTTAAATACTAAACATTGGTTTAAACTAAAGTTAGAAAATTCATTATAAAGTTTTACCACAAAACAAATAATTATAAAAATATAAAGATTGATCTTTGGTTATAACGATACTAAATACATTTTTATAAAATAGATTACAATAGAAAAAATATATGCAAGTAAAAAGTGAAAATTATAGCGGTCTCTAAAATATTTTTTTTCCATTTAATATCAAACTCTTCTCCCAAAGACCCACTAGAGTGCAGAATTTCAGTATGTGACGAGCCAATTGAACAAGCAACCCAGTTCAGATATCTTGGCAGTGAACTGCTCAGCTCTCATGACCTACCCAGAGAAGTAAGGCCTCAGGTAGATAAAGCTGCAGTTGTGGTGGGCTGCCTGAGAGATGTCATATGGAGGAATAAAGATATGAAAACGGATAGCAAGGTACGCATTTATAAGACCTGTGTGCGACCTATCCTCACATATGGCATCAAAGCGAGGGCGGACACTGTTAGGACAAAAAGTATGCTAAGGACAACGGAAATGAGAACTCTGCGCGCTATTGCTGGGAAGACTTTGCGTGATCGTGTAAGAAACACCACAATCCGAGAGGTCTGTGAGGTCCAAGATGTGGTCAGATGGGGACGACAGCGTCAACGATACTGGTACCAACATGTACAGAGAATGAATTGCACAAGAATTCCATACATAGCTCTACATGGGGTGCCGGATGGACGGCGTCCACCAGGGAGACCCTCGAAACGATGGAGAGATAGCTGAAGCTCAGCATCACAGGACAATCCTGCAGTAACAGACTCTTGAGAGTCTACAGAAAGTTTAAGAAGAAGGAGAATATCAAACTGCACTTTAATTTAAAGTACTTGATGTACTAAAAGAAAATTTTTTTAAATTTCTAACATGACCAAAATCACCGAATGGATGTTTACGTTATATATCCTGCCCAATTATATTTAAATTGTTTTACGGTCTCAGTTTTTAACATATTTTTATTAATAGTTTAAGATTTAACTTTGTGCAACTATATTACATTACATTAAATTACTACTAAACATTTTTCAATCTCCTATCCAAATGCTATATCAAAAAAAAAACTCTTCGGAATTTGCTGACCATGTTGAACTGATTTAGTGAACCAGTGGATATATTCTCGGCACCGATTAGCACCATGAGAAAAACGTATAATATAATAAGTATAGACTCAATTTACGAGGTAATTTGAGCAAAATATAATTTTGCATGAGAGCATGGTAACATAATTGCGTCTAATTTGTGCAGTGTACATTACAATATTCTGAACCTAGGTCTTTATATCCTCCATGACGAGTCATTCCGTCTTTTAGACATGTCGCATAGTAACATTAAAAGCAAATATTTCTTTCAATATCACCGCAGGAACTAATATTCCATTCACCTGAATAATTAGTGATTTTTTTTCATTCCTTAGAAGGGTTCGGATCAGAGGATCCCCCTTTGTGTGCGCCTTAATGGCTTACATTGAACCCTTGATTTTTTTTTATTTCCAAAGGTCTCACAACCGTACATCAAAAATAAAATAAAAATACGAGGCATATCCAGAAAGTAAGTGTACTGAATTTTTGTAGGTTACAATTTTTTTTATTTAAACAAAAAAAATACGTGGTTACCGTAGTACATATGTAAGCTATTTTTCGACATAGTCGCCATTCCTCTCAATGCAGGTGGTGAAGCGGGGTATCAACTTTTTGATGCCTTCCTCGAAGTAGTTTCCCGCCAACCCCTCCGTCTACTTCTCCACCTCCTCCTTTACCTCCTCATCGGTTGAAAACCTTTTTCCACCCATGTGCAGCTTCAGGGAGGTAAATAGATAGTAATCTGAAGGTGCTAGGTCAGGGGAATGCGCGGGATGGTTCAGGACATCCCATTTAAACGAGGCGAGCAGTTCCTTCGTGGCGTTGGCTGTGTGTGGTCTGGCATTGTCATGCAGCAGGCAGACTCCCTTTGTCAGCATGCCTCTCCTCTTGTTCTGAATCGCCCTCCGCAATTTTTTTAGGGTCTCACAGTATCTTGCAGAGTTGATGGTCTCCCCTTGAGGCATATATTCAATTAAAATTATGCCTTGACAGTCCCAAAACACGGATGCCATGATTTTCTTGGCTGAAATTGTGGTTTTGAACTTTTTGGCGGAGGGTGAAGAGGTGTGACGTCACTGTTGAGACTGCCTTTTGGTTTCAGGCGTGTAGTGTGCAACCCAAGTTTCATCTCCAGTAACGATGGAGTGGAGAAATTCATCTCCATGGAGTTTGCAGCGCCTCAAAAACTCTAGCCTTTTTACTAAATTTCGCACTTGGCGGGAGATTGGGTTGACATTTTTCACTAAACGTGTTGTCGCGTCGACACTTCTCAACGTACTGACCTCGAACCGGTCTCGTTGCGGAGGGGAAGGGTCAGGCTACACGGAAGTGTAGCCAACATGTCGAAAATAAAATCCATCCGGTCGTGAGAGCCTCAGTACACTTACTTTCTGGATACGCCTCGTATACAACTTCATAGCCTAGTTGGTAAGATGTCTATCTTCCAGCCTGAGGGTTCAATTCCCATTGGTAACCAATTTATCTAAAAAAAGAACTAGTCTGGTTGTTTCTTAAAGCAATCAATCTACCAGATTGTACCATATACAACAAAATTATAATACAGTACATTCAAAAATAATTATTCAGAGTTAAGACAATCTTTAAGTAATAAAACAACAATTACATTGGACCTATATGTTATGTTGTAAGTGTGGGGTGTGCCTGTAGTACAGTGCTCCGCAACCGGTGTGCCGTGAGCCGGATATAGGTGTGCCGCGGTCAAATTCAATGTATTTGACATTTTACAATTTTTCATTATGTATTGATACACAATGACAAATTATTTTTCATAATATTGTCTATTTTTCAAAACGTAGTATAGAATAATTATTATACCTAAATAATTTTTCAATGGTCCCCCAGCGCCTGGTGCCAACTGTTGAAAGCTGCGTAGTGTGCTTTATACACACTATGGCCGCACCAAATTAGCCATAGACAAAGAAAAATGACCCTTATGCGCGTCGCTGAAGACTCATGCGCATGCGTTATACTGCATTTGCACGCGTTACATCACATTCACTCGTCCTTCATTACTGTCGTGTGCAGAGCTGTCACTATTTTAACAACACAAAGTTAAATAAACGCGCTGTCAAAAATCGAGCCGAATATAAAACTTTTGTGTTCATTGAAACAAGCGCAGGTATCACATTAATTAATTATTATTTTTTAATAATTATTAAGATTGCGTAAAAATAAATATGTTATAGTTTTATGTATGTATACTTTTCAAATAAAAAACAAAGAAATATTGTAAAATTTGTGTATCAATTTAATATCTATATATTTTAGCTTTTGGTGTGCCGCGGAATTGTAGGAAGAATTTTGGTGTGTCGTAGGTGAGAAAAGGTTGCGGAACACTGCTGTAGTAGATATGACTTCAGTAAGGAAAACGCTTCTTTATATTCATTAAATAAAATTGAAAAAAGGACATAATAAAAATTATAGAAAAACAAAAGCAAAATAAAATCCATTCAGTTGTCACTAGTAAAACTAGATATAAATCAGCCATACATTAATTTACACTCAAAAGTTATCAATAATAAATAGACCAAATAATTCCAGTTACAAAAATTCTATAAATGTTAAAAATTAATCAGTCTTTTACGCTACTTTCTTTTTTATCCCGATGCATTCTTCAATATCATCTGAATCATGGACAACAGCCTCATCCCATGGACCATAGATATTGTCTTTGTATTTCTGCCATCGAACAAATAGGAATGGACAATAGATATTTAAAAAAATCACAGACACGAGGAAAATATAGAAAATTGTCATAGAAACATACCACAATGAAATAAAAGCACATAGAATTGTCATTACGAATATAACTGCCGATAAGTGGGAGTTTAAAACCGTTTTAATCAAAATAGGAAACAAAACGAAACACTGCACTGCTACGGTGATTAAGACAAAAGCGTGAATAGACGTCGACAGTCTCGAGGCTAGACACACTGACGCAAATATTGCGGCATTAATCGAGAGGGAATTTGATACGATTGATACTGAAATTCCGTAATCGGAGAATAGCAAGTGGACGAACATCATGAGTGCTGTTGTTGCGAATATAGTATCAGTGCTAACTGTATCGGTTAAAGTGTGCAAAATTGGCGAAACAATATAACCAAATACCAAGAATATTAAAACCGTTTTGAGATCATTTAAAACTTGGTACGAAACAGTGTCATTCAAAGCTTCTTCCGATTTTTTCTTCATTTTAAAACTTTTCGTTCCGCTTTTCGAACTCTTTGAGTCCTTTGTTTTCTTTGATTGCCTTCTTAAATAGCTCTCCATGTTGTTTTCGAACATCTTATTCACTAAAGACTCTTCATCTTTCAAGAACGAGATATTCTCTCCTCCCGCTCGTTCATCGTACAAATTATTATCGTACGTCTTTTCTTTCTCTTCATTTTCGTCTTTCTTTTCGTTATCTTTTTCAATTTGGGAATGTTCAAATCGTAATAATAAAAACATCAAATATCCAAGTGTCGTTAATATAGACGAGAAACCAAATACGGCTTTCGTCGAAATCCAATCATTGTAGAGGTACATGAATAAGACTGAAAACAAAACACAAACGGACAGTTTGTGCGTCAGTCTACACGATCCGAAAAAACTATCTTGGAAAGTGACAGTTTGCAGGTTTACGTTCCTCTTCATCTGTTCCAGAAATCTGCCGTCGGTGTAATTATCTGCGTATAGTCCATTATTCTCATACAAATTTTTGACCCAAGGTACTTTCGCATTCTGCTTTTTGCTTTCTTGTTTTTTTCTGTAAAAGACAGTGTTCATTTCTTAGCTATTTGCTCTTTAAAATGTGCTTTTTAAAATAGATTATGAAAATAGATTTATCATATAAAAAGTTAAGCCCCATTAGAATCATAAATGGTGGAGCAAAACAAATACATTTTAATGGATGTACAGTACCCGGCGGTAAGTAATACACATCGGGCTTAAGAAAGAGACTGTCGGCCATAATCGGCTAACTTTGGCTTTGTAGAGCGTCGTCTCTGTCGCACGATATGCTACGCTTACGCTTGACAAGGACTGACAAATCACGACGGAACACGTGTTTGAATGACAGAGACGACACTCTACAAAGCCAAAGTTAGCCGATAGTCTCTTTCTTAAGCCCGATGTGTATTACTTACTGCTGGGTACTGTAACATTACTTCATTATCAACGTATATAATTTTCACCATTTGTACGTAGGTGGTTATTTGCCAAAGAATATTTAAAACATGTTTCAGAACATATTTATTTTTCCATTATTATTTGACAGCTATAACTTCTTGATATTACGTTCATTAAAAAAGTCACACATTTTTACAAAAAATGCTATCAAAGAACTTTTAAATTTAACAAAATAATATTTAATTTAATGAACAAATATGGAGGTATTTGAAACCGGTAGCGAACTCAAATAAAACAATGGTGAATAAAAAATAACAAAAAAGGGTTTTATTTATTGTATAAAAAAATTATAAACATTACACCACAAAGTGAAACAGACTTTTCTAAGATTCAAGATAAAAATATTCATTCAAATAACTCTGGCGTCACACTATGGAGCTCTAAAATAAATATAAAATTAGAACAATATAATTTTGTTTTATTTCATTTCATTTCTTGCATATCATAATGCGTTTCAGCACTTAGGCCTCGGCCACACAGGTAGGAGCCTCGCTTGGTGCTTAGAGTCACACTGCGAGTTAGGTGACATATCCAAGCAAACCAACGCACTGCATACTATCGCAATGGCCACACTGCATGCTTCGCGCCACGCTACGTGACTATTAGTCACCTAGTGAATCTCCTAGCGAACAGACGTGTCGGTTAGTTTTATTATGATTTTACAAGATGGAGGAAGTTTTATTCCGCAATTCTTTTGTAGAGAAGTTGAAACTCTCCACTCCATACTTCTAGATAACATTAACATTATGCACCCAACAAGTTCCAATTTCAGATGTTCGAAGTTTTAAACATAAATTCTCTGAGAGAAGTAGCTTTCTGGTTAGTTTTGAGAGTGGCATCGTTTGTTGACTCAACCGCTCCCAAATTTCAAATGAATTTGTGCAAAGCACTTTGGTGTGGCCACCTAGTCTATTAGTCACGTAGCACCAAGCTTAGTACTAAGCGAAGCACTTTGGTGGGGCCTCGTCCTTACTGTGTTATCAGCAGGTGTGTCGACAAGATCTGAATTATACATTAATTACATCATATTTATAACAACACACATAAATATGATGTAATTAATACATAATTACAGTACCCGGTGGTAAGTAATACACATCGGGCTTAAGAAAGAGACTGTCGGCCATAATCGGCTAACTTCGGCTTTGTAGAGCGTAGTCTCACTGACCGACCACACCCTAGAACGCTTGACAAGGACTGACAAAACGCGACGGAGCACGTGTATGAATGACAGAGACGACGCTCTACCAAGTCGAAGTTAGCCGATTATGGCCGACAGTCTCTTTCTTAAGCCCGATGTATATTACTTACCGCCGGGTACTGTAAGTTCTTGTCAACTCACCTGTGATGACACAGTAAGTGTTTAAATTAATTATGATAAGTGGAATAAAACAGACGTAATTTTAAATGAAATAAAAAAATAAAAATTACAAATGTTTATCAAGTTTTTTATTTACTTCCATCATTGTTAACGGGTTATTACGGTTTCTTAATATTTCATAATTATAGCTCATTTTCCGATACATGTTCATTGAAAATGTTCATAAGTTGAAATTCCATTTTTTCAATTATTTGTCAGAAATAAATACATATAAAACATGCACAATGTGTTCTACTAAGAAAAAAAAGGACACATAAAAGACAATCAACATTATTTTTTTTCTTTTAAAGAATAGATATGAAGTCATAGGTATCCTTATACCCTCGAACACTAGGCGGAAAAAGTGCCTGTGTCGTTCGAGAGAAGTAGCACAGCGTGGGGTTCGAACCGACGACCTTTTGAGGGGAGTAGTACATCGCGGGGTTCGAACCGACGACCTTTTGAGGGGAGTAGCACAGCGCGGGGTTCGAGCCGACAACCTTTCGAGGGGAGTAGTACAGCACGGAGTTCAAACTGACTATTTCCATTTGCTCTATATATTTGTTTTGTTAGTCCTTTTTGCATTCATTCATTCATTCTAAATATACAAAAATCATCTCAGAGTGATCTACAATTGATTGAAAGATTGACAAAAAATTTCAATTAAACAGAAAGACGTTAGAGTGTGAAAAAAAACCAGAATAGGACATTTTTGTAAACCTTTCCCTTCCTGTGCTAAAAAAATCCACGCGTTCCGGTGCTGTGTATTATTCAATACACATCAATACACATGTAAAAATGAGCGATTTAAAATCAGAAATATAAGAATATTCACAGCCAATCGCTTAAATTAATGAAATTTGAAGTCAAAAGTGATAATAATTCAAATTTAATTGCTGAAAACATGAAAAAAACATCGGCCGACGTTCACAAAACAGGCGAAGCGACCACCTCAAATAGATGCCCGAAAGCTACTGAAGCGAGCGAACTGAGATTCTATTTCTTGCGTTCCCATATACCAAAGTAGTGAGAGTGAGACGTAAATAGCGTCGCTTCTCACCCATAGTGATTTTTTAGAATGAATAGACCTACGTCACACACTGGCACACGTTTGATTGTATTGCTGAATTTATTCCCTATTTTCCCTAAATATTTATGATGTGGTCGATAAGTCCTAATTATTATTAAAATTATTTTTTTCATTCAATGCATAAATGTATTACGGAGGAATACCTAAAATCTGAGCCCAGTATTTATTATATTTATAGATATTAAAGTTTTTAAAAGCAATGTGTACTAGTTACACATCACAGGGAACAAAGGGTTAACCATCATGGATCGGATTGGAAACATCGGGATGGAAGTCAAACATTTTATTATACAATGTAATTTCAATTTGAAAATTTCATAAGGGTACACAATACACATCAGACAGTGTTAAGACAAAGAAATTCAAGTCTCACCTCGATTCCTTTTTCTTTGGTAGTTTATCCTTCATCTTTCTATACTTGTCCTGCTCCTCTTCGTACTGTTTGACTAATTCATTTTTATCTTCACTTTTCTCTTCTTTGAACTTCTTGGCATCCCCTCTCTCGTCTTCTACGGTACGGTCCTTATTCTTCTTATCGGACATTTCTCTTTTTAAATTCTTTATTTGCCCACGAATCTCTTCCCTGCAATAAAATTGTATAGTTAATTGAATTGGTATTTGTATAATATTATTAAACTCCATTTAAAACCGAATGATTTTTAAATAACGCGGTCCTATGCTTTTCAAAGATCACAAATGACTATCATCTTAGCAGATTTTGATACTATCTGGTTCCAGTATACATGTTCAATATCCCTCATAACTCTTCCATCATCTGAGAAAATACTAACCTAAATAGCAGAATTCTATCAACAATTCCCGGGACTAACCAACAGATGGCGCCTCTAATAACAAATCCATACCATTCTCAGTTAGTGCAAACCTTTAAAAGTTAAGTGTCAAACTTTCATGACATTTCGACATTGTGTCATTGAGTTACAGTGGTTTTAGTGATGCTACTTTTGCTATTTTCAAAACAATGGAAAAAACCGAATTTCGTGTGTTGATAAAACATTGCTTTTTAATGGGAAAAAATACCGTTCAAACTCAGCGATGGCTTGAAAAGTGTTATCTGGGCTCTGCTCCGTAGAACACAACCATTTTTCTGCGGTATGCTGATTTCAAATGCGGTCGTACAGACACAAATGATGCTGAACGCTCTGGTCGTCCAAATGAGGCTGTTACACCAGAAAACATAAAAAAAACCCTCAAAATCGTGATGGAAAATCGCAATGTAAAGTTGCATGAGATAGCTGACATCCTGAAGATATCATTTGGTAGTGTTTACACTATTTTGCATGAACATTTGGTCATGAAAAAGCTTTTTTCGAAATGGGTGCCGCGTTTGCTCACAATGGAACAGAAACAACAACGCATCGATGATTCAGAGCGCTGTTTGGCATTGTTTACGCAAAATAACAGGAGTTTTTGCATCGGTATGTGACAATGGATGAAACTTGGATCCCCCACTATACTCCGGAATTAAATCGGCAGTCAGCTGAGTGGAGAGCAGCCAGTGAAAGTCGTCCGAAGCGACCAAAAACTCAACAGTCGGCCGGAAAGGTCATGGCCTCCATATTTTGCGATGCGCATGGTAAAATATTCATAGATTACCTTGAAAAGGGAAAAACCATCAATAGCGAATATTACATAGCGTTATTGGAGCGTTTGAAGGCAGAAATTGCAAAAAAACGGCCCCATATGAAGAAGAAAAAAGTTCTCTTTCATCAGGACAATGCACCGTGTCACAAATCGATGGCCAAATTGCATGAGTTGAACTTCGAATTGCTTCCACACCCACCGTATTCTCCAGATTTGGCTCCCAATGACTATAGGCTGTTCGGAGACCTCAAAAAGATGCTCCAGGGAAAGAGATTTGGCTCCAATGAAGAAGTGATTGCCGAAACTAACGCCTATTTTGAAACCAAATATAAATCGTTCTACACGGCATAGAAATAGCATAGAAAAGTTAGGAAAGCGTTGGAATGAATGTTTCGATCTTGAAGGAGACTATGTTGACGAATAAAGAAACATTTTGGCAAACCAATGTTGTTTTAGTAGTTAGTCCCGGGACTTATTGATCGATGTTATAATGTGTTAACTCAGCAAATTATTTGAGTCCTCAATTTTCGTATTAGCTCTGCTCTACTTTCAAGTTTAATTTGAAAGTAGTTAAATTTTAATTTATCTCAGTTATTCATTGATATTTTCTTGTTGATTAATGTTTTATTGCATAATTTTATTAAAATTATTTATTAAAAAGATATTTTTAATCTCTAATGTACGAGAAAAAATGGATATTGAAGTAAACCAGCGTGTTCGTTGAAATGTGTCAATGAAACAAATTATATTATGTTTTTCTTACATGGTATACAGCCTTGGGGCTTCTGAGCCTTGGCCTTTTGTGTAAATCATGTTGGTGTTTTGATATTTACATATTGTAACATCTTGTATTTCGATATCCACTAGATTTTTTAACCAATCTGCAGATTACATTTTGTGATACTGCAATGATAATTGGCTACTACGATCTAGTGACATCAAAGGATAATTTTGCTACACTCAAAATTTTCTTTGAAGTACTGGCAACTTGCTCGATTGTTTTAACCCTTACAGGCTTAGTGGTCCACGTTATGTACCACCTTTTTTTGACGCTGTACTGCACAGTGGTATACGCAATGTACCACTTATTAAACCTCTCTCTATTGCTGCACGAACACTCAGATTATGTGCCACTTTGTATAATATAATACTCATGACTCATATCCGCACACCTGCAGGTCTGGTCTTGTTCAAATTCATTTAGCTTCTAATATTATTGACAGTTAGTTGTTCTTGGTGTGCCGACTTGTGCGTATAAAAGAAAACGTTATATATTTGTATTAAATTTTAATAAAAAATAGTTGTGTTGTGATAAAATTGACTTCAGTAATTGTGGTAAATTTATATTTAGGTTAAAAATTAATTTTACTTGGATGTATTTCGGCATTATTTGGTGGTACATTAGAAGTACCAGTGGAAATATGAACTAGTGGTACATAAGTTGTACCACCTCACCAGGAGTTCCTTGACCTGCCGAGGAAGTGGAAATATGTCAATTTAGCATTTGTATGTATCATTTTTCAAACACATTAAAAAAATAATGAGAAACTTGATTTTTTATTTTTTGTGCAGCCTGAGTAAAAATAAGTGAAGTTTACCTGTGCCTGTAAGGGTTAAGACGCTTTATAAGTAAATTTACTGAACTACGAGCCATTTTTTGTAGATCGCGTTGAATGTGGAGTGGTAGGATCGAACTGAATTGTATTCACTCGAACTCTGAATTTTAACTGTATTTTGTAAAAATGATTAATGAACAAAATTCCCTGTAAATAAATAAAGAAACAATATTGACTGTTTCTACATATACAGGGTCTTTCAAATTGAGCGGTTTGCCATTTAAACATAATAAATAATATCCACCAAATGTCCACCTCTTGCAGCTCCACAGATGTCCACACTTTTGTCAACATTTTCGATGACATTTTGGCATAATTGCGGTTCTAACTCACCAATAACGCGAATAATTTTGTCCTTCAGCTCTGGAATTGATCATGGGTCATTCTTATAGACATGGTTTTTCAAGTAACCTCAGAGAAAATAGTCCAACGATGTCAGATCACATGATCTTGGTGGCCAATTAACATCATCGTTTCCGGAGATTACAATAGATACAATAATTCTCAATTTGAACGCGTTGTTATATTGTATACGACTCTTTTTTTATAAATGCCATACATTACACTTTTCAAATGTCACAAGACCCAGGCAAGTTCGCGACGCCATCTGTGTTTTATCCAAGAATTAAAAAAACCGCTCAATTTGAAAGACCCTATAGTAAAATATATACTTACGCTTGCTTTTTCCTAGCCTCTATTCTATCTTTTCCCAAATAATATTCTTCCTCAACCTCCTCACTTTTCTCCACTTTAACGCTGTTGCTAACTTCTCTTTCTTTCATACTTCTTTCCAACTTGCCCCTTATACTATTCACGGTGGCTTGTAACTTCCTCTTTATACTTCTCACTGCGGCTTTAGCAGCTTCTTCAGTTTCTTTGGAAGGCTGTTTAGATACTGTAGCTAATTCCTCTAAAAGAATAAGGTTATCAATCAATTAACGGCAAAAATAATAGCAGCACGTTTCCTAACAACTTAATTGGGTGGGATTTGCATGGGTTCTTGCAGTAGTTATTTTGATCTCTTAGGCCTCGGCCACACAGGTAGGAGCCTCGCTTGATGCTTAGAGCTATGCTGCGAGTTAGGCGACATATCCTAGCGAACCAACGTACCGCATACTATTGCAGTGGCCACACTCTTTGCGCCACGTTGCATGACGATTAGTCATTGAGTTAATTTACAAGATGGCGGACGTTTTAATAACAGCTGCGTATAAAAGGGAGCCTTTGTGGAACCTATCGAGCAAATTATACAAAAATGTACCTGTAATAAAATCACTTTGGAATGAAGTTGCACAGGAAGTAAATAAAGATGGTAAGTTGTAATAAAATTGGTTAGTTTTGAGAGTGACATCGTGTGTTGACTCAACCGCTCCCAACTGTCAAATGAATTTGTGCGTATCACTTTGGTGTGGCCAGGCATGAAGTCACCTAGTATATGAGTCACGTAAAACCTAGCTTAGCACCTAACGAAGCACTTTGGTGTGGCCTCGGCCTAAGTAAAATTAGAGAACATAGGAGAGTAATATATCAAATAAATGTTACATAACAAAACGAAACAGTGCTATCTAACAAGTAGTGATGAAAGTAATACTGTGATTTACTGCCTACCGATTGTCTTAGAAATTTAATCTCATTACCATCTCAAACTAAATCTCTTAAGAGCTTCATTTCAAACTAAATCTCAATTTCAACAATTAAAATCAGTTCCAATATATAATATAATAGTAAGGAGACCAGAGTTCCACGATGATCGACATGTTTAATCTGCTTCAACCTTATGTTAGACAGAGTTTTATATAGCACTTCTTGTGTGTTGTTTAATGGATACTCTTTTTACTCCATGTGCTGTTGAGTTCCATAATAGTAGCTAAAAAAGTTATAATGCTTAAAAATAAATATCAAATAGCCATAATTACGTTGACTGTTTTCAATTTACCGGTTAGGTGCCTTAAATGAGTTTACTCGCTCTCTGTTGCCGTGCCCGTGGGGATGGCCATACAAAATTAGCGAGTTAAATCGCTCAACTTTATGCCTGTTTCTAGCCAATGTCTAGTACTAATTCGAATAATCTAAAATATGGAACATATAGAGACATCTATTGAGATGATGAATAAATACTATAATATTACAGTTTATAGATATTATCGAATTCACAGAGATTTACCTAAAAGCTTCGCATGACAGTCGACATGTGTCTCTAATACAGGATTGTCAGTTTTGCGTTTTACTTATTTAACTGTTGAAATTTGAAATAATTTTATACTTACATTATTTACTTTCCGTGCGTTATTAAAATAATTAATATTTTCGTGTTACATATACTTTTAATTCTATCAAATATTTTATAAATGTATGTTTCCGTATTTTCTGTGATAAGCTGTGACAACCCTGACATTTTGTTAAAGCTTTGGTTGTGTTTTCCTGAGGGAACGGCGGCACAAACGACACATATTGTACATATTTGGTCTTACAAGTCTTCATAATATCCTTTGAATATATGTACATAAAAGATAATTCTATTAGGTTTTATTTTTGCTAAAAATTTCACAGCACTCCGGGTTCAGCCATACAGCAATATCTTGCGGCACTTAAAGGGTTAAAAGAAACTATATTTGGGGCCATGAAAAATATAGCCAAGTTATCCCGTTTTTCTACTCTAAAAACTATTTACTTAAATTTAATTTAATGTTTTATAAGCACATTCCATACATCGATTCTACAGACAGTTCACAAGTGGTGTATTAATATTATGAAACAAATAAAAAAAGCATACCTTTAACAGTAAGTTTACTGAGTTTAGGATCATCCAGAAGATCATGGGTGGATTTTGGTTTACCTCTAAACACTTCCGATTTATCTTCATCTTCTTCCGCTTCCATACCAAAAGATAAGAGGCCAAAATTCCTGGAAAAAAATCAAAATATGTATCTGGAATACCAGAAGTACTAACATCCAAAGAAATATCAAAAAGTTTTTTTCGAGCGATAATGTTTTGCATCTCTATTAGAAAAATCCACAAAGTGTTTAATAGGGTTTTTTACAAATCGGTGTCGTGTCCCTTCATTTGAGATAAGGGAAACTGCCAGACAATCGACCCATTAAAGGGTCATCCCATGTTCTGGACAGCAGGCAGTCATCAACTGATTTTAGCATGCAAGGTTAACATTTATTGTTAAAAAGGGTATTGTACCGGACAGGTACAAAGACTGTAGATAGGTGGTTGGTTGCTGCACAATGCTCGGAGAATTCAGGTCGCGGTTTCGAAAGCGTCAATCACCAAAGTTAATTATTGGCGAAATATTCTTTCCGCGCTACGCCACTGCACTAGGGGCGGGGCTTGTCGCTGCTCGGGGCGGAGCCTGTACGTGGCTATTCAGACGGCTGCTCGGAGCGGCTCCAGTGGCGTGACGAGTGAAGAACGTCTATGGCGAAGCGAAGAGATGAAGCGAAGACGGTTTTAGAGAGATTCCTCTCAGGCAGTTGAAGAAGGGTAGAAGAGTAAAACACGGGAACAGTCGAGTGAAGAGAATATATTTTTCCAAATCGGGGGGCCCTCGATATTAACGTTCAGTCGGCCGTCACAAGCGCCCATTGCCCGCGAAATACAACAACTTTCGGGGTTTGGGCCCTGCTTACGCCGACCAGGCCCCGACCTACTCCGATCGCCCCGCCTTGCCAGTCACTTATTTCCAGTGCGGTCGCGAATGCGATCGGAGTCAAACAAACATACATTTTACATATAAATACAACATTATTACATAGAATGAACAAATACAAAAACATACATAGATTTACATGACAGGAACATATACAAATTATTATAACATTACATATACAAACATATAGCACAGATTTAATTGTCCTATCACACCTGCAAATATTGCCACATGCAAGCTCTTTCGTCTATCACAAGGGGCGACTGCACACGTCCGATACAGGTATGATGGCTTTTAGAAAGATATCATTCCGAGCGTAGATTGTAAGATGTTCTGATGTGGGCGGGGTTGTATGGAGGAAGCGGACCAATGAGAGTGCCACTTGAAGTGAAGTCACTACGTTCCCTACCCAGAAGAAGGGATGAAAGGTGACCCTTGGAGAGGCTCAAAAAAAATTACCTTTCTTGCCCTGTGGCATTCTTCAAAGAGGACGTCTAGCCGTGAGACATTTCTTGCTTACCGCACAGCCTCGAGATACGAGCATTCAAAATTTCACTAGCATATTAGGACTCACCGCTGCAACGCCAAGGACAACAGAATCCTGTATTTAGGAATCGAGCTGCCCCCAACATGAAGTTCTCCAGTCAGCCCAAGATGAAGACATATTTGCTGACTACTCCATTGCATCAGTGGTACACAAGGATGTTTAACTCGGGAATCATATCCACTTTTATTCTTCTCCCTGGCTCCATCCCAACTCACTGTCTGCGAAGACTGTTGGGGTCAGCTCTCCTCGTCCTCAGGTTGTGTGCTCTTCTGTCCCGGACTACGTCCCCCAGGCCGTGCCTCTGCATCAGCTTATCCTTTTGCACCACCCACGAATTCTTTGGTCTTCCTCTGGTTATTATTTTCCCTTCAACCTTCAACACTATTCTTTCCTTACAGCGCGTGGACTCTATCATATATGATGTTTCCATGTTCCGCACACATCTCAAAGAAAGGAACCTGAGAACCCATCATAAAATATCAAATAAAATATATAATTGCGCAAAACAAAATATAGTTACAAGTTCCTTTCTTTGAGATGTGTGCGGAAGATGGAAACATGTGTGCGGACAATTTTTAACAGGTGTGCAGCCGCACACGCGCACATCTTAGACGGAACGTTGCTTACGATATGTGATAGTAACAAATTCAACTTAGACAACGTCCTAGTTGGTAAGACACTTATGTTCTATTCAGGAGTTTCGAATTCGATTCCTGATGGTACCCAAAACAAATAAATTAAAAAAAGGTACCAATCTACTAAGAATTCGTCCGGTAATAATAAAGCACGTGTCGAGGTATGGGAGTGAATGTTGTTACCTATTCACGTTCCTAAAGATATCTTGACATTGATCAGACCTTAGATGATTAAAAATTATAATACTTACTTCACCCCTTTATCGTTTTCCTTCTTTATTTTCTTTTCCAAATACTCCTCATCAACCACCGATCCGGTGGTTTGTCTTGGAACAATGTCCTCAAAAGGGTTCACAAGCACTTCTGTACTGGTGATCTTATTAGGATAAAATGGTCTATCATCGCCGTCTGTTTCTCCCTCGGTTAACTTTATCATGTTGAATACTGTTTCACCTGTTAAAAAAAAAACAATATTTATTTAATTATTGACCATTTTACTGCTGGACATATTTTTCAATACCATAAAACGTCTATATATAGATTCTCAGCACTCTAACGGTTAAGGAACATACAGGTAGACATATTATGAAACACTTATCTAAACATAGATTCACAAAAGCACACAATAACATATTGCAACCATTATTTGTTAATAATAGAGACTCTTTCCAATTGAGCGTTTTTTTAAATTCTTGGATAGAACACAGATGGCACTGAGAACTTGCCTGGGTCTTGTGACATTTGAGAAGTGTAATGTATAACATTTACAAAAATGGAGTCGTATACAATAAAACAACGCATTCAAATTGTTGAATTATTTTATGTATTGTAATCTCCGGAAACGGTGATGTTAATTGGCCACCAAGATCATGTGATCTGACACCATTGGACTATTTTCTCTGGGGTTACGTTAAAAGCCAGGTCTATAAGAATGACCCCCGATCAATTCCTGAGCTGAAGGACGAAATTATTTGCGTTATTGGTGTGTTAGAACCGCAATTATGACAAAATGTCATCGAAAATTTTGACAAAAGAGTGGACATCTGTGGAGCTGCAAGAGGTGGACATTTGGCGGATATTGTTTTTTTTGTGTTTAAATGTCGTACATTATACTTCAATGACCAATAAAAAGTTTTTTGAAATCAATGCAAATTGTGTGTTTTATTCAAGAATTAAAAAAATTTGAATAAAAAAAACTACTCAATTCGAAAGACCCTTTATAAGGATAATTTATATAGTGTCATTTGGAAATCCAACTTTAATTATGAATTATCATTGTTCGAATTAACGGACTTTTACTGCAATCACAAAAAACTATGGATACCTGTATTTAAATATGCAAAAATAAGCTTACCTGTAACTTTGGCAAAGATGGTGTGTTTATTTTGCAATTCAGGTGTTGCATTAAGTGTGAAGAAGAACTGTGATCCGTTGTCGTCTTTTCCTGCATTGGCCATGGCCACCAGGCCTCGTCGGTTGAATCTGAGCCGCGAGTGGAACTCATCCTGAAATATGTGTAAATTAGTTTTCCATCTGAGGAGACCACGGGATAATGATAGTGACTACAGTAATCTCCCCTTATCCATGGACAATACATTCCAAGACTTTCGAAGTGCGATAAGCCACGGGTAACTAAAATTGCGGATAAATATGGACTACTGTATATTTAATTATTAAATAAACTAATGGATGAGAGCGAAATATGAAGATACGGAAGAGTGTATAAAGGTTTCGAGGCCAGGAATAATTGATTACTTTCATTTGTTCCATTTCGTTCAACTTAGGCCTCGGCCTCACAGGTAGGAGCCTCGCTTGATGCTTAGAGCTATGTTGCGAGTTAGGCGACATATCCTAGCGAACCAACGTACCGCATACTATTGCAGTGGCCACACTGTACACTGCACCACGTTGCATGACGATTAGTCATCGAGTGAATCTCCTAGCAAACAGACGTGTTGGTTAATTTACAAGATGGCGGAAATTTTAATGACAGCTGTGTATAAAAGGGAGCCTTTGTGAAACCCATCGAGCAAATTATACAAAAATATACCTGTAATAAAATCACTTTGGAATGAAGTTGCACAGAAAATAAATAAAGATGGTAAGTTACAATGAAATTGGTTAGTTTTGAGAGTGACATCATGTGTTAACTCAACCGCTCCCAACTGTCAAATGAATCTGTGCGTAGCACTTTGGTGTGGCCAGGCATGAAGTCACCTAGTATATGAGTCACATAAAATCTAGCTTAGCACCTAACGAAGCATTTTGGTGTAACCTCAGCCTTAGAATCCTTGAAGACCTAATATAAATTCATATCAATCAGGTATTGCCATGAACATGTAGTCTCGATGTTCAGACAAGTTAGGACATGATCCAAGTCCTGTTTACCCCACATTCACATTTAATGTTTCTTTCGTTCAAGAAACCTTATTCCTGCATATTCATCAACTTTCCAAGTAGATCAAAGCAGTTGGTCTCCTAGTGATAACTGCCTTGACCTACTTGGAAAATCCTAAATGGACTCCGAGTATAGTGATGATAACTATTCTGTAAAATATTGATAGTAACTATTAGGAGTCAAGATCAACAGATCAAATACCATACCTTAAATGTGCTTCCATAAACAGATTCTCCTCCCGTTCCATCTCCATTGGGATCGCCCCCCTGGACAATAAAGTTTGGCACCACACGATGGAATATAGTATCTGGAAACCAATTTTGATTAATAATTTCTAATTTACTGTCACAGGTTCTATAGAATTTGAGTTCTGTGCCTACTCCAGTGGTTCTAAGCCAGAAGGCTCCATTAATGGGATCTAAGGCAGTATTATCTCACAGCCATCCTTTTTAGTATGTCTGTATCATCAATAAAGATATGTGGCCGTCGTCACACAATCAGTCGCACACTCGGAACACTGTGGGCGTCCATACACACGGTCAATGACCGATAAAGTGACCTTTGCATTCCTCGACAAATCTAAATAAACAAGTCCAGAGTTCACACGCCGGCCATTCAACCCGCAGCCCGGAGCGGACCGCATTCCATACTAGAGCGAGAACACACCACGCTTGTCTCGCCAGTTCCGTATTTGAATGATACCTACATACAACATTAATCGTTTTTGCATTCGCAGGAACGAGACATAGGCATATCGCGAGCGCATTCCCGCGCACATTCTAAAATGATATAAATACCTACATTACTAATAAAATTCCTCTCTTTCCGCATTGCGATCTAACGAGTTTTATTTATCAACAAATCATCATCATCTCTTCCCTTAAGGACTAGCTCCTAAAGATATGTTGAAGGGTATATCATACAAAAGAAGATTCATATTGTGGTGGTTATAAGCTGCTGCTGTGTCAAAAAAAAACTGTCTCATTTGTCAGATGGTTGTACTACTTGACACCTATCATTGTCATAAGATATCTGTTCCAAAAACTAAAGACCCTTGGTAATATGCCATGATTTAGAGCCTATTATCCTACTAAGTTTCTGCTGGGCATGCTCGGGTATAACTCCTTCAGCGTAAGAAGAGATCTGCGTCTCCTGGTATACATTGTCAAACTCGTTCGAGGAGTTGTGAGCTGTCCAGCATTACTACAAAGATTAGCGTTAAATGTTCCTAACAATTACACTAGACTGCGCCGGCAAGAACTGTTCTCAATAACATACGCAAGAACGGGTCTTCCTGCCGCCAAGCCTGTTGGAAGGGCCTTAAATCTTTTGAACGGGACTGCTTTAGATATTGACATATTTCATATCACATTACCAAAAGCAAAAGTAAATTTTCTTCTAAGATTGAGCGCGTTAGAAAGCACTCATCAACGTACTTAAGTGACTTTAAATATATGTGTATGTTTGTGTATGCATGTATGCATATACATTATTATTTATTTTGTATAATTTTTTTTTATTTTTAATGGTAACATTCTTGTATTTTTCAAAGTAACTGGGCTAAGCCTGTTTTGAGAAAATAAATATTGAGAATATCACTTGAGAACTGGCAAAGAGCTGTTATTTTATCGCTCACGTGCTCGACTAATCAAATGCCCATCTAACCATTCACCAATGTTATAAGGAGATTTACAGTATAAATTTTACACAGAAGAACATGAATTACCGATCGAGGTGTTTTATAGTACTCCTGAAGGAATGAAGAAAGTGTGATTATATTAAAATTCAAATTCATTAAACAAGCCGAGTATTGATTAAAGGTTGGTCCTCATATCGGCAGAAGTGTTACCTATCAGAAAAAATACTTATCTAGAAATCAAGTCGATCTTTTTTCATTTGTAAAATGAACGACCCATTTGACACATGATATTAATTCGATTAAATCAGTCAGAGCACTAAAATGTCATCCAAGTGAAGCAGTGTGTTTATTCCAACTGAGCAATAATGTGTACGAAGCAATTTATTTAAAAAAAATAGCAATTTACAAGGATAAAATCTACAACAATAATTTGGTGTCCATATAGACATGGATGACACTAAAAGCAGCAATTCAGTTGAGCATTAAGGGGGAGGGTATTCTACTGTAGAAATTTGAAAAAATCGATTTTTTTCTTTACATATTCTTAAAGTTTAGACATTTAAGAATATGTTCTCAAAAGGAAATTTTAAAATTCTCAATATTTACGAAGTTATAGCTATAAATGAGACAGCAATTACGCTGCACCGGAATGACTCAGACAGTAATCTCAAAATTTTAAACGCGTTTTTCTCAAAACTACTTTTTTCGACCTGGTCGACAAAATCTCAGGTTCTATCGAACCGATAGCCTTCAAATTTGGTATGAAACTTTGATAAATGTTTTTATATCGTTCCTACATTGGAAAATTCAAAACTATTTTTTTACTGTTTTTAAAAAATTAAAAAAAAAGGTAAAAAAATTTAAATTTTTTTCAGTCGCCATTTTAAGTTTTTTTTTCTCTTTGGTAGCAACTATAACGACATTACTTCTTATCAAGAAACTGTGTATGATTTTTGTTTCAGATTTACGAAAGGTTTCCAATCATGTCGACCAGCTTACCCCATTTTTTTTTACGACAAGATATAACAGCTAATAATATCTTGAATTTTCAATTTTTTTTCCAAAAATTTTTTTGTAAATTCTCAAATCATCAATAAACCAACTGTAAAAAAAAGGATACGAAAAATATTTTTTGTTTTTTTTTTATTTAGTCTGACAAAACGCACGAAATTCACACCACTAAAGTATAGTAGAATACCTTCTTAATGAGTAAAGAAAAATAAACACGTAAATACCATTGTAATATCCTTCCATGCAAAGTTGAATGAAGTTCCTGCAAGCTTTGGGCGCTTCCTTTGTCCATAACTCAAGGTCTATATCACCAACGGTTGTTTTCAGTAGAACCTGAAACAACAATAAATTGATTTCAGTACTTTGATGAAACAATAGACTAGTAAATTGTTTAATTATGCTTTACTTTGCGGCACTACTTTAATGTAGTACTTCTTTCATGAGACTCTTTTCAATTAGATTCATTATTTTTATTTTCAATGCTTGAATTGCTTTTATGTCTTGCGAAGGGATGTTATGGAATGAGCCCAGACCTTTTAATAGCTTCTCTCTTAAATGTGTTTTCAGCAGTTTATTTTGAGATATATTAGCAATTTAGTAATAAATTTATATATGTACAAACTATGTTGCTGTCAAAAAACCTACATTTATTTATTTGAGCTAATCTGATGTAATCTTTGTGTTTTTACTTTTTTCTACCATCTATTGTCCTCGTGGCTGGGCTCGCCCTATATTGGTGGGGTGTATCTCAGTCGGGATGAGCCCAGACCTTTTGATAGCTTCTCTTTTCAATGTATTTTCTGCTATTTATCTTGAGATATACGTGATTTTGGGTGGAGAAGACATACAGCATGTGTGGGCCAAACGCAGAAGAAGATATAAGTGATCGTGTATGATTTAAGAAATTCAATGGTGATACGATACTCAAAGATGGTGTCCACCGATTACCACTGATGACAACCAAATGAAAGCTTTGATCAAGACTACCCAGCGTTCTACGACATGAGAGATTTCTGAGATATTGATAATATTGAAAATGACAAGAAAAATTTCTGAGATACTGACAATATTGCAAATTACACGAGAGGTTTCTGATATACTGACAATATTGAAAACCATCATCCACATATTTATACGAGGGCGGTCCGATAAGTACTTAGCCTCACCGCCCGATGGCACCACTATCGCAAGAGCAATTTTTTATCGCGTAGTACATTTTCGTTGACAGCTACTGTCAAAACTTCAGCCGAATCGGACGCGTAGTTCTGTTTTGACCGCGTGTGGAAGCGAGCGTGTCCGCGGATTTGAGAAAAATGGAAAAAGAGCAATATCGGTCGGTGATTCGATTCTTGTATTTGAAAGGGAAATCGCGCAGCGAAATCAAAGAGCGCTTGGATGCTGTGTACGATGACTCTTCTCCTTCGATGGCGACCGTCAAAAATTGGTTTAACGAGTTTCAACGTGGTCGCACGTCGGTTTTTGATGAGCCACACCCAGGTGCCCCGGCTACCACGGAAAACAGCTACCACGGAGGATAACGTGACAAAAATCCACGATCTCGTATTGGCAGACCGCTGATTGAAGGTGCGCGAGATAGCTGAGACAGTAGACATCTCAAAAGACCGCGTGGGTCATATCCTGCATGAAGTATTGGGCATGAGAAAGCTGTCGGCGCGATGGGTGCCGCGTTTGATCACTCCGGACAACAAGCGCAACCGTGAGACCACTTCAGAGCAGTGTTTGACGATGTTTAAGCGCAATCCGAAGGAGTTTCTGCGTCGTTTCGTGATCGTCGACGAAACATGGATACACTGGTACACACCCGAGACCAAGGAACAGTCGAAACAGTGGACTTCACCCGGCGAACGTGATGGCCACCGTTTTCTGGGATTCAAAAGGTGTGATCTATATCGACTTCCTGGAGAAGGGCAAAACGGTCACAGGGCTCTACTATGCCGAATTATTGGGCCGATTCGACGCCGAATCACAGAAAAAATGGCCCCATTTGGCGAAGAAAAAAGTGCTCTTCCATCATGACAACGCACCGGCTCACACCTCCGCCGTCGCCACGGCCAAATTGGTAGAATTAGGCTACGAACTGCTGCCCCATCCACCGTATTCTCCGGATTTGGCCCCGTGTGACTTCTTTTTGTTTCCAAATTTGAAAAAGTCACTCGCCGGGCAGAAATTTGAGTCGAATGAGGAGGTTATCGCCGCCACGGAGGCCTACTTTGCAGACCTCCAGAAAACGTATTTTTCAGACGGGTTAAAGAAGTTGGAGCATCGCTGGGTCAAGTGTATCGAACTCAAAGGAGATTATGTTGAGAAATAAATCGCCACTTTTCCAAAATTTTTGTTATTCTTTTGTAGGCTAAGTACTTATCGGACCACCCTTTTACATATGTAGCAGTATAATGACATTACACTGCACGTACGATTTAAAACTGACAGTTGCTTGCAATTGGTCAATTCGGACATATTTTTTGGTTGGTTTGAAGCCTGGACAAGATTCTTTTTGAAAAAGTACTGGTTTTTTTATGATTTAAACATAATTTATGTGCTTTTTTCATTGAAATGAAAATGTTAAATGTCTCCTTACCATCGATAAGAAAAAATCTGCTTTATCAACTCATTTTTTTGTATCCGACGGACATGATCTTAATGTTACCTCCTCAAGGGAAAACCAGACTGGAATTCTTTTTAAAAAATCTGGGAAAGGTTAAATAAATATATATTTGGACATTACTTTCTTTTTTACTGACACAAAATCCTTAATGTCAAGTGTAACTCGACATAACAGCAACAGGAATAAAAATGATGTGGAGTCAGACTTGAGATGGTTCGGTCCAAAGAAAGAATAAATGAGTAACATAAAAGGAACGAGAAGTTTAGGAATACCTTGAAAAACATGGTACGACCAAATTAATCAAATTCTTAAAGAGGGAAGAGTGAAAAGCCTGTATAATAGGAGTAAGCATGGCGAGGTGTATGGGCGTGGCAAATGTGAAAAATGTGTGATGGCAAATGTGAAAAAGTGGAGATCTGTTTTCTCTGCCTCCCACAATAGGGACATAACGTGATGATGATAATAATTATTTACGTTCCTAATAGACTTCCAAATAAATTAAAACTTGATACATAGATTTTCCATTTAATATATTTAAGGGACGGAAACAATGGAAATTTTAAATTAACAATGACAAGATGTAATAATCCATGAACGTACCTTTCCTAGGGCCGGTGGCTCTTGAATATAAATGTTACTCATTTTCACTAATTTAGACGATGTTTATTTTAAATAAGTTATTTAATATATCTATGATATAAATATAAAATACACTTGGCGTTATTCGGTGGGTTGCGAAACTAGTCACTAGAATATTACGAACATTATAGATTTTTTACACAAAAAAGCGCAGTCAAAAAGGTTATGTTTGATTTTTTTGACATATCAAGAGACTAGAGAAGACCAGAGACAATGAATATATATGGTTCAGTCGACTAAACGCAGATCTAATATACGTCAAAATTTTGAAGATTTTTTATTTGTAACATTTGGCTTTACCCAGTCTTTATTTTTATCTCATCTTCAATACAATGAGATATGTACGGATTCACTTAATATGAGGATGCTAAACAAACATGGATTGCAAAAAGCTTTCTTATATACTTTATCATATCCAAACACGAAGTAAAAAAAGGTTGTTAGATTTTTTGGATTTTGCGAAAAAATGTTAGCACCGATCAACTGAAATCTTCTTTTTTGGAGGTTCAAACCACTCTTGCTACCCGGAGTTTGAGGTGTGAAAACCTCTTATGGACTTGATTTCTGCATAGACAGAAGTCTTTCAAGAGTCGGACTTCTCCGAGTTCTGCCGAGGGCGAGAGTTCTATATACTAGTAACCAACTCTTGCTTAAAAGACTTCGAGATGTGGGCTCTCATAATATTTCTAGAATGCTGAATTTCGCCGTCGTGATATCAAGGACGACAGGATCTTGCCCCTAGAAGTCCTTGAGTCTGCCGTATCGATAATGTTTAACCTCTACCCATCGGCTACGCCACTCTATCAATGATTGAAACTCTGTGCATCACTGATCTCTGGCCTTCTCCAATAACCCCGTACTATTAAATTGACTTAAATTACTACACTTGATCATCCAAGGCAAAATAAAAGGCCGAAGAGGTGTTGGCAGGAGGCAAATCTCCTGGCTCCGCAATATACGTGATTGGACTGACATAAGGGGCGTTGGAGATCTTTTTCGGGCTGCCGGGGACAAAGATGTCTACTCTCAGGTGATATTCAACGTTGGGAGGACCTGACATGACACTGGGAAGAAGATTAAATTGACTTTCTTATGTAAAAGTATTAGGAACTGCTTATTATTTCAATTTATCTTTACTTCTATGTTATAATACGCTGTTACCTTTTATTGCTAAAACTGATACTTCGTGTTAACCAATTTCTAATACATTTTGCTACTTGCCATATTTATATTGAAATATGAGTTAAATATTCATAATGTGAATTCAATAAGTAAAATCAAGTTTTATATCAAGGTCGCCGTACGGACTTACAGAGTTACACAAAGGATACGAAAATTCCTTGTCTATGATACAAAACACATTTGACGTTTGAAATTTGACACAAAGCTTCATAACGTGTCACTGTCATTGTTAATTACAAATTAATTAAAACACGCCATTGCTAGACCATTAGAATAATTATTATATAACTTTGAAATTAAATTCGTCCTTTTCACGTCCATAAAAAATGTCCGAAGGCCAACAAAACGGCGTAAACAATAACGAAAAACACAATGATGACAGTCAGAAAGCAACACCCAGGGAAGTGACACAAACCGACCAATTGAATAAGAAATTGCTCATGTCGCTCTTCGATAGGATGAGCAAGGGCGACGAAACGTTGCAGAGGATGATGAGGCCTGAAGATAACGGGCAGCAGAGCGATGGCTGGGACACGAGTCCGGGAGATTTTTCTCCGAAATAATTCCATTTTTTACTGTAACATAGTTTATTAGAAATACATTTTATATCTTTGGTTACGTTTTTTAATTATAAATATTTGTAATATATTAAACCATATTAACAAAAGATTTTGTTTTATTACATTTTTATAATCAATAAAACATAATGAACATGCTAATTTGGACTGTTATGATTCATTGAGATTAATTAATACACAGTTCCAAACTAAAATGATTCAAAATTTATTTTGATTATATTGCGGAATTGTGTTGAGTAAATTGGTTCAATACAGGAAGCTCCTCACTGCACCTGCTAAGGGAATTCTTCATTTGATTTCACCTTCTTGTCTTCCATCTCTTGAAAAGTCAGTTTTCATGTACACACCTGTTCATCTAAGACAGAGGTTCCCAACCCCGTGCCCGCGGGCACCATGGCGCCCGCAGAACGATTCGTATGTGCCCGCCACTATTCGACAGACAGAATTTTTTCATAAACATTAATTAAAAATGTGAATTATTTTTATTTATTTGTTCGAGTGTTAATTTAAGAATGATATTTTGCTAAAATCCTTAATATCAGAGGACTTTTGGAATACAGTGGACAGAGAAAAGTTCCCATTTTTGAAAAAAGCGGTATATAAAATTGAATCATTTTTCGGTTCGACATATTTATGCTACACATTGTTTTCAAACATGAACTGAATAAAATCAAGATATAGATCTCGACTCACCGATGAGCATCTTTATGATTGTTTGCTAACAGAATTATCTGCTATCGTCATACTCTCCTAATTATGAGTATGAGGCACTGGCCAATGATATGCAATGCCAAAGATCACATTGACATATTGATATTATATTTTTTTATAAAATGTTTTCTTTGTATTTGTGTATTTTGTTTACGTTTTGTAAATACATTTCTCTGTGTGTATGCAATTTGAATAATAATTTTATTATTTTGAAACATTTTTGTTTATTATTTATTAATAAATTATGAATATAAGAAAATAAATTATGGGAAAATGAGAAGTTATGGAAGGAGTTTGTCGATTAAAAATAGGTGGTGCCCGCCACCCTACCGATATTTTAGAATGTGCTCTAGAGTACAAAAAGGTTGGGAGCCCCTGATCTAAGAGAACCACTTGTGTAATACAATATTCTTGATAGGTTGTGAAGATAATATATTTAATTATGTACTTCACAAAGTTATTTATCACTCTTCTATATGTGCCTATGGAGAAGACCAGACACTTAACCTTGAGATGAACAGATGCACCCTGCATTCATTCCTGCTGTAGAATCTACTCACCTAAAATGCTGTGATGCGGTTTCCATGTTTATGAACAAGAGTGTGAAGCTCTAAGATACGACTCATCACTAAGGACAACCCCTACCTTAGAAAGCAAACTAATGACTCAACTAAATAAATATTCAGTGTGTTTGATAATTGGTTCAATTATTGGATAAAGGTGCATTGAAAACTTCGCAGTCGCAAAGAGTTCCCATAGTAAATTTGAAGGAAAATTTCAGAAGATAGAGAAAATCTCACAAAAAATCTTGAATATGATTCAAAACTTATTTAAATATTAAAAAATATTTACTTAATAAAAACTTTTACGATATTTCTCTGTTCATTATTTTGATGTTGAATTATTCAGAATTATGATTTGATTGACTTAAGTATCATGTTCCCTACTATACTTAAGAAATTGTAGCACGATTTCTGTGATAGATCACAAATTTGCCCCAATACAACCTTGTAACGACGTTCAGAATTTTAATAATTTTATCAACTTTAATATAAGCCTCGATTCTAATAAATAGCAAGTTATTTAGGTAAATACATTACATAAAACTAACAATAATGACAAATTAATACATCTTGTTACAAATTAGCAGAAATGTGGCAGTTTGTTAAAATCAAATAATATTTGGTGACGTTTGTCAAAAGTCAGTACGTTAGTCTGCATTGGCTAGGGATCGTGTATTCGATAATTGGAATTTCTATTTTTTTATACCTAAAATTAAATGTTCGTAATTAGTATTAATTCATAGTGGATCTTGGCCTATTTAAAGATAGATACAAATCATACAGTACATTAGAAAGTCAGTATAATGAAAATTAGGAATTAAAATGTCAGTTAAGAGAAAAACAATTTTTCGATTTACAAAAAAAACTATTCGATTTGTAAAAAAAAATGATTTTATCCCATCTCTTTGAGACATGACGTTTCAAACGTCACAGGAACCATCCTACAGTTTCTCAAGTATAGACAAATCACTGTATCTTACTGTTCAAAAATCATTTTGACCTTATAATGACATAGTTTTTATTCATAGATTTTGTCCACAATTAGGAATAAAATTAAGTTAGACCATCCCTGCCTTAGTTTATTTTTGACAAGAAATCATTTTATAGATCTTGTATCAACCACACTCTACTCTAGATTTTATCATCATAATTGCTGGGCCCCGCAGTCGAGGATCCCTTCGTCATTCAAGGGGATTAGCGCAGCATGGGGTTTGAACCTGCGACCTTCCGCATGGAAGTGTAGTGCATTACAACATGGCCATGCATCTCTAGATTTTATACTTTATTTATTTCTCCCATAGTATTGCTCATGCATAGCGCATGGGCAAATTCACAATAGCTATTTTTCTGTTTCCAGCATTTCTCAACAATAAGTTGCGTTAATTTTACTTGTTTCTGGTTAAAATATACAATTAGCATCTCATTACAATTTTTTTTCTTCCTATCGCAGTGAAGACCAATTTTTAAGTATCGCCGTGGCATTTTTCTGTAACATTTTGATTCCTGTATTTCTCTTCTTTAACTCCTTCCTTGTATATAGTGAAAAAGTTATTCCTTGCCAGTCTTGTGAGGATCTATTACTTATACATATAGCCTGACAGACTGGACAATATAAATCTAACATGGGAAAATGTATTTAACATTTATTTCACTTCTAAATATTGTCAAATTCAACAGTTTTCCCATACAGAATGATAGTCCCTCTGTTATACACGGTTTCGGTTACCTGTTGTCAACTTCAGTTAGAAAATATTAAATGGGAAATTCCAACATATCGTTAGAAGGTTAATAGTAGCCTAAGACTAGGTCACAATATCATCACTATTATCGTCACATCATCACAAGAAGAATTTTAGTGAGTACAGTACAATGAGATTTACTTTGAGAGAGAGAGAACCCGTTTAAAGCGCCCGGCGGTAAGTAATACACATCGGACTTAAGAAAGAGACTGTCGGCCATAATTTGCTAACTTGGGCTTTGTAGAGCGTCGTCTATATACTCGTACTTTGAAGTGGATGCGCTAAACCCTAGAACGCTTGATAATAACTGACAAATCGCGACGGAACACGTGTATGAATGACAGAGACGATGTTCTACAAAGCCGAAGTTAGCCGATTATGGTAGACAGTCACTTTCTTAAGCCCGATGTGTGTTACTTAACGCCAGGTACTGTACATTATTATAATAATTGTTTTTAACCTGGCAAGTTTATTGACATGTGGCAATCTCTTCGAACCAACCAGAAAGATGTTTTTATAGGCCCTAAGTGTTAACCAGACTGCAATCCTATTTAAAAATATCTGGGTTCCAGCGGGGATCGAATCCGCAACCTCCGGATCAGCAGACAAGTGTCTTACCACCAGGCCATTCTATTGTTGGTAATTTCTTACTGTGCCTATTTTATATTTTTATCATAGGTATTTTTATTTTATTTATTTAACACTTCATTGTAAATACAATCTGGTGGGTTCCTTGCCAGGCGTCAATCTCTTCCAACCTACCAGACAAAAGTAAATAAAGCCAGTTACATGGTCGCAAAAAATATTCAGGTATGTATGCTTAGGAAAGAAACATAGTATATGTATTGGGTTTGGTACTAATCGAGGTTTCAGGTGTCTAATAGGGATCTTAAAACGTATTCCCTGTGAAGGAATTATTTATCCTTTTAAATAAACCATTTTTCATATAAAAACATGAAACTAAATTAATAAAATTAAAAAAAATTTTTTTAAGAATACGCGTTTATCTTAACACCTTAAAGATGGGTCCCGCGCTAGCGCGGAAATTTTGTTTGTACCGCTAGGACGGGTCCCGCGTTTGCGCGGGTTGTATACAGTCGAACTGAACGCAATCTCTTGGGAAAAAAAAGCAACATATTTATTCGAATATTTATTAGTTTCGTTTATTTAGGTTTGCTTCAAACTTTAGAGTCAATTCCTGCAACATTTGAACTTCATTTCTAAGGTTTTTACGACTTTGAAATTTGACCTGATTTCGCTTTTTTTCAAATCATATCTTTTGCATTTGTGCGATTTTTATTTTCGAGTTTATTTTTTTGGAAAGGATTTATTTTTCATCGAACTCTACACCATCTTTCGGTTAAATTTGAAAATAAATTCAATGTGGTCGAAGTTTTTTCAATATTCAGAGTCGATCCGCCGTGGTGTTTGTCATTGGTTAGTGGTGTCTGGAACCAGGCCCATTTGCCACATGTGTGCGAGACATAACGAATCAACGAGTGCCATCGAAGGGCTAGATTTGAAGAGCAGTCGATCCCAACATCTGAATTTTGGCAATAAAAGTTCTTAGTGCGATAAAATAATCAAACCCGGTTGAATATTAGTGCAAGAAAATAAAGGAAAGACAGCAAAAGTAATCAAGTGAAAATATATATTTATATGGACAATCGAAATCCAAAGATATTTTTATTAATATGTTTTATATTTATGACCCATAGGCGACGACTTATACGATTTATGGCCCAAGACGAATGAATAGGCGACCCTTTTTTTTTGTATGCATTTTGCGCGTAGTGCTACAGTACATATTTCAAAACATTTTTTTTTGTAAAATCAACCTTGAACGTGAAGCAAAACGTGTTATACACTTCAAATGCATCCTATTGTGCACTATTTGAAAATTTCATTAAAATCAATTCACCAATAAAATATTTTCGACGATTTTAATAAATTTTGGAAAATATGCGTTTTTGCACGAAAATTGCCCGTCCTAAGCAAATATCTATTGAAATTATCGCCCGGCTGTAAGCTGTTAAGTTTATATTGTTGAGGAATAAAAAGAAACTAAATTATTACTCTGCCCATAGTTAATATTGTTATTAGTTGTATTGAGACATCTATTAGAGAATAGCAAAAGCTATATTACCTTTTTAACTCTGCTGTAGAAAAGTTGAAGCTTAAATATATTTTTTTGTCAATAGATGTCACAACAAACAGGTCAAATATACGGTTCAGTGAAATGTTACTCATAAGTCCAATATTTATATAATAATCGAAATTTTGGCTTATTATCCTGGAAAATAAAAATAATTAAAAGGGAAAAAAACTATGTCAGTTTTGCATCATCAGTCATTATTATTCCAGTCTCAATTTTATGTATCAATAAATTAAATATTTGACTTCGAAAGACGACAATTTATTCAACAATTGATAACATAGAAAAGTATTGTTATATTTTTACAAACAAGAAACTATTCGTGATAAGGTGTATGAACGTGGCAGAAGCTAAAGAAGTATGCTAGTACAGAAAGCAACAGAGATCTGTTCTCTTTGTCGAAACTTATAGGGACAGAGCAATGCGACACAAACCATTTTGATGATATTCGACGTTGTTTAGTTACTGGCAGAAATTTAACCTTTCCTTCCCGGTGTTGGGTATCTTCTACACGCTGCTTCAAATAACCATCAATATCTCTATAAATATAATAAATACAAGGTTAAGATTCTAGGTATTCCTCCATAATATATTTACGCATTGATTTAAAAAATAATATTAATAATAATCAGAATTTATCGACTACATCGTAAGTATTTTCTGAATATCGGAAACAAATTCGCATTTAAACGCTGTGAGTGCCTCGATCTTGGGTCTTGACGATAGGTGAATAGTATGCGGGAAGCGCGACACTATATTCGCATCTCACTCTTGCATACGTCACTGAATAGCGAGGAGCTCAATTGTCTCAACCTCGCAAGTGTAAGCCACGCCCGAGTTAGCCACCAACCCTGCCGCGCTGCAGTAGCTGTTGAGCTGGCAACGAGATTAGATCTACGCCCGTTCCGTGAGTGGTGCCAGATGGTTTTTTAATGTTTTCAGTAAATAAATCTCAATTATTATAATTTTAAGGGGATTATCTATGGATGTTCTTATTTTTCCGATTTAAAATCGCGTACTCACTACCCAACACCGGAACACGCGTTTCATTTTTATCACCGTAAGGGAAGGGTTAATGACGTTAGCTTCTAAACGCAGTTGTCATTTTTTTACAGTTACTTGATAACCGCGGGATATTCAATTTTTAACATTTTAGAATATAACGAAACATATATAAAAAGCTCAAGCTCATCTCATAACACCCCCCAGTCGAAATATACCCCCAACGATGGGGGGCGAGCCCGGTCGCGAGAATATCATATGCTTTTTGCCCACACCCTTATATATGTAAATTAAAAACAAAAAAATGTAATAAATAAGCAGTCAATACAATCGATTCAATTCACCGATAAAAAAAATAGCACGCAAATGAGGAGGTAACATTAAAAAAAGATCACGTCCATCGGATACAAAAAATGAGTCGATAAAGCAGATTTTTTCTTATCGATGGTACGGAGCAGTTTAACATTTTCATTTTAATGAAGAAAAAAAAACACACAAAAAATCATAAAAAATAGTATTTTTTCAAAAAGAATCTTGTCCAGGCTTCAAACCAATCAAAAAAGATCATGTCCGAATTGACCAATCATAGCTTTCCGATTGTGTCTAACTTCATACCAGTTCACCGGCAACTGTCAGTTTTAAATCGTACGTGCAGTGTAATGTCATTATACAGCTTTATCTACCAACATATGTTCATATTTTTATAGTAATATTTCTTCTTATTTTGTAACACTTTACATATTTTATTTGATTAAAATAAAAATAAATTACTCTACCCAATTATTTTTTTATTATTGTTTGTATAATATTTTTGAAATCGGACAAAAAACATTATGTTCCAGACCCGTTCAATAAAAAAAGATTCAAGTAGAATTGTTCACTCAAAAAGGATCGTGTCCATATTTTAAACTAGAATAACTAATTTAATTATTATGATTCGATTTTAAACAACAAATCAAGTCACCTTAAGCGATTTCAAATATTTTTACAATGAATTATTATGTCATATATTTTTAATGCAAACATTTTTTTGCGATTTCCCAATATTCTGATTTGGTGGACTTTTTTTTATATTACCTCCTCAAATATAATATACCTACACGTATAACACGCAATCATACACTCATGCTGAGGCAAAGGTAAAGAAAACACATTCAAGTGAGTAGCTACCAAAAGGTCCGGGCTCATCCCACAGCACCCTCGTAACAGAAATACACTATCAACATTATGGAGGATGAGTTCGGCTGCAGGGACACCATATATATTTTCCGACTACACTCATAAAAACTTTGAACGTTACTCCCACATACCATCGATGCATTAGCATTTCTACGTTAATCACCCGCTTTTAATTTTTCCTTCACTGTAGACCAAATTAATGACATTGTAGGGAATACCGACCTCCCTAAATATTGTCAACATGCACGGTCAACGACCGATGAATCAACCTTTGACTATGTACAAAGATCACATACCAGAACGTCAATACTGTTTACACGAAAATAATATTTACATCGCATTCCATGGTAGAAAGAGAACGCATCGCGTGTCTCACCGTTTCGGCAATAAATACTCTACCCACTATATCATTGGCAACGTCTGCGACCACCTCGGAACGCACAGGAGTGAGATCAAGATATACCGCGGACGCATTCACGCGCCCCGTTCTGAAATTGTATATATACCTACTTATCGACAAATAAAGATCACTTATTATTATTCACTTGACCATTCATCGCTGTTTATTATTTATCGATTATTCACTCTCACTTTTTCGCATTCCTGAATCGACGTATTTTATTTTAAATACAAAACAAATCAAAATCATCACGACCTATCAATCAAGCACCCCGCTAAATTGATGACCCCGAACGAAAAGGAACACAGAATTCGACTAAAGCGAATACAGAGATGTCAACAACATCATCATCAGCACGTCCTACTACGACACACGCTAAAACATTGTGAAAGAAAAAAGAGTGAAAAGTCTTTATAATAAGAGAGTATGCATAATGAGGTTTATGCATGTGGCAGAAACGAAATATATGTATCAAGATATAATTAAATAGAGGTCTAGTAACAATAATAATAATAATAAAAAAGACGATTTATATAGCGCCGTTCAGAGAACAAGCTTTCTTCAAGGTCACTTTTACTCGGGGTTCGAACCCACAATTAAATCGAGTGTAAAGGTATGAAGGTAGTGGCCACGGTCATTAAATAAAGAACTTCTCCGCATCTGCATACCCACGTTTAAAACAAACATATTTTTTGGTAGGAAAAATGCAGTAAACTGCCCTAGGAAAGACGATCTACAAAGAAACCTTGGTAGTTCTTCCGATATGTGATAGTAACACATTCGGATTTAGGTGGAGTGTGGTGTATTTATTCTCTTTATTTTCGGCATACTCAAATTGGTGCATGTGATCACGACGATTTTCTTCTTTTTTTATATTTCATGGTACAGTATTCTGAGTGAGAAGGAAAGTTCCGAAAAACTTTTCCAAATTTTTTTTATAAAGATCGATTGATCGAATAAAAAAATCTGACAATTATTCCATGTCAACTTATCATACTTTCCACCTTTCTTCTTTAAGTATTTTTGCTTATTATTTTAAAGTTTGGGTCTTGTGTAGTTTTTACGAGAGTAAGTTAAGGAATTCTACTATTTAGGTTTTCTCAAATGATGGAAGATATATGAGATATATCGAACGGCGTATAGCAATATGAAACAAAGTCAGCGGTGCACTAAAACGTGTACACTCGTACTGGACAGTTATCAAAATCTGCTAAGATCCGGTATTCTGGTAAAAGTATCGACTTTGATGTATGTAAGTGAAACGTGAAACTGAACCGAAGGATGGATGAGACAACTATAGAGAGGGATTTTTTCAAATATTGATGTGATGAAACCATTGCATTAAGTATTTCATCATCGTATTTTAGATCTGTAGGATATTCCAATTATAAAAAAAAACAAATTTTGAAACAAATTTATTTCTTTAGTTATTAACACTTAATTGCAAAAACAATCTGTCAGGTAGCAATCTCTTCCAGCCAACCAGAGAAAAGTAAAGAAGCAAGTTACATGGTCGCAAAATACATCCAAATGACTACCCATCCCCATAAAATTCACGAATACATACGTGAGTATACGCTGATAAATCTCACAAAGACTTACAATGACCCGAATATTACTTTTCATATAAAGACGCTTGTCTGCCGATCCGGAGGTAGCGGGTTCGATCCCCGCTGGAAACCTGATTTAAAAAAAAGGGATTCCAGTCTGGTTTTCACTTGATGTCCATTAAAACATCTTTCTGGTTCGTTGAAAGAGATTACCATATGGTAATTAGCTCGCCAGGTTAAAAAACTGAGATATCATCAATCAAAGGAAAAGAAAGGTATGGTGGAGAGGAAACGAAAATCCGGAATGAACTATAAATTGATGACTAGAAATTAAGGGGGTTTTCTGTTGCTTCTTAAAGCATGCCAAGGACGGAACGAGTCTAACATTGGTTTGTACCTGGTTCCAGAGTCTCACTGCATGGACACTAAAGGACGACGTAAAAAAAGAAGAGCGGTGAACTGTGAAAGCTAATAAACATGAATGTTTTTAATAAATGAAAACTGTGTTTTTAACAAATAAAATATTGTAAATTACTGGAAACAAAGCCAACACATACTCAAACAGGATAACATCAGAATCTGTTTACCTGATAGTCCATCCACAAGTGTTTTAATGCCTAATTTGATAATTTGAAGTGAAACTGAAGGGATCCGAATAAATACTGTAGAGATGCATGCACTGAGAAGAACATACAAAACGTGACAAATCATGACATAACATAATACGGAGTGAAGGGATTGATATTTTGATAGGAGAAAATGTAAAAGTCAAAGAAATCGTTGGAGTTGTATGAGAAGGTCTATGGAAGTAGCAGAAGATAAAGATATTCGTTACAAAAGGAAAATCAAGCTCTCTTTTCTCTGTGCCTACCCTGGTAGGGAAACAGTGTGATGGTAAGTATGTTCCTGTGGAGTGAATTATTAGTTTTCAGATTTTGAATGGTATATAATTTCACTATACTCGTATGCCATTCTAGAAATATTAGTATGTATTTCCAAAGTACGCGAGTTTTTATTAATTTTTCATGTTTTTCAAACATTTATGTAGAAATTACTACATACCTGAAAGAATGATTTTTATTGAACTCTATAGGCATAAATTATAAACCAAAAGTAAGACAATTTGAAAGGGTAAGGTTAATTTTTAATTAATATGTAATCATTTCACCCCTGAGATGTTTTATTAGACATTTTCATACCTGCATTTATAGTTAGGTTCATTCAATCTTCGCACAATATTAAGTCGAAATTTAATTACCATTTTCAAGAAACAAAATAATTTTTCATTTCAGTGACGCCACTGGACTATAAATTAACTTACAATGTTTAGTTACTTCAACTGACACAGTGTCGCTAATTTGTGTCGAGCCAATGGGGCGCTGCCCCCCTGCAGCGAGCCCTGCCATTGGTCGATGAGCTTTCCTGGCTACATTTCTGTTACTTGTTGCCGATTCTGCGCGGGACGACCAAGAAAGCAGGAATATAAAGACACGTATTATATTCTCTTGATATATAGAAAAGTAAATTGAATGGAAGTATCGGCATGTAAAAGGCAAACTTGAAGAACTCCTCGACGATATCACTGTATGAGTAATTTTGGTTTCTATCCATGGCTTTATACGAGTATAGTCAGTTTCTGCAGGGCATGCATGGGTATAACTCCTTGAGAGTATGAAGAAATCTTCGTCCCCTGGAATGGGTGTCACTCTAGTTCGAGGAGTTGTGAGCTCTCCAGCATTAATATAAATATTAGTGTTAAATGTTCCTTACAGATACACTAGACTTGACTATACTTCAGAAAGTCTAGGATGAACCGTGCGACGTTTGTCACAAAGGGATGGGGTAAAATCGTTTTTTTTACAAATCGAATAGTTTTTTTTATAAATCGAACAATTGTTTTTCTCTAAACTGACGTTTTAATTCCTAATTTTCCTTATACTGACTTTCTAATGTATTGTATGATTTGTATGTATCTTTAAATAGGCCAAGATCCACTATGAATATTAATACTAACTACGAACATTTAATTAAAATCGATTTTCGAAATTCCAATTATCGAATACCCCATCCCTAGCCGATGCAGACTAACGTAGTGACTTTTGACAAACGTCACCAAATATTATTTGATTTTAACAAACTGCCACATTTTTGCTAATTTGTGACAAGATGTATTTATTTGTCATTATTGTTAGTTTTATGTAATGTATTTATCTAAATAACTTGGTATTTATTAGAATCGAAGCTTATATTAACCTGTTCCCCGCGGGGAGCACAAACGCCTGTGATCTGACGACAATCCAAGTTTCAAATCACAAATACTTAAAAAAAATTACACAAAACCGGAATAAAAATTGAACTAAAATTTAAAATAATCTTTATTCTAGCGACATCTCTGAAAACCTTGTCAAATAATATATGAGTTTATGAGATATTGTTGAATAAACAGAGCGCCGAATTTTTTTGGTTTCTCAATATTTCCAGCATTAACGACCTGTCTCGCGGATCGAGTCCTGCGATGAGTCTCTCTTACGTAAATAAACATTACTAGTGCTATATGCATTTGATTGGGTGAGTGTCATGAAGCATTGATTTGATCGTAGCATTCCTTTGTTTATTTTACGTAATGTTAAGTTTATCTCCTTTATTTAATGAGTCTCCTTAAGAGTAATGACTATTATTTATTATCAGAAAATTACTTAAGTGTCATGTTTACTTGGTGTTGTAATCAAATATCAGTGGTTCTAAACAAAATATGTGTTTAAACTTAGAAATTATAAAACGCTGAAATTGTGCCGCGCACAGGATTCGTGGAATTTGATTTTTAACGCGGTGAACAGGTTAAGGTTGATAAAATAATTAAAATTACTGAACATCGTTACAAGGTTGTATTGGGGCAAATTTGTGAGCTGTCATACGGTTCATCCTAGATTTTCCGAACTATAGTTCTCAATCACACATGGGAACGGGACTGCGTCTAATGGTGAGATATTTCATATCGCATTGTCGAAAAAAAGGAAGTCTGGGGAGATTATAAAATACTTGACTTATTTCCATCCATCCATGGCTCTACAACCCAGGTCGGGTCTTGGCCTCCCGCAGAGCTTGCCCCCATGACTGACGGTCCTGTGCAGCGTTACGCCAGTTTCGGATACCGATGTTGTTTGCATCCCTCACCACTCCATCCTGCCATCGGAGTTTCGGCCTTCCCACTGCCCTCCGCCCCCCGGGCGCACCATCCATGATTCGCCTTGGGATCTCGCCCTCGCCCATCCTCTGAAGATGTCCGGCCCACCTCAGTCTTCCAACTCTAATCTCCCTCACAACAGTAGGATCCTTGTACAGATCATAGAGCTCGTGATTGTACCTAATACGCCACTCTCCGCTGTCACAGATTGGGCCATAGATTTTGCGCAACACCTTTCTTTCAAACGTTTCTAGAGCCTTTTTCATCGACCTTACTGATTGTCCAATCCTTAATCTGTCCTTACTTGACTTATTTAAGTGACTTAATTACTGTGTGACTAAATTATACAGTTTTAAATTTGTCAACAAATGGGAGAATTGGATTTATATAAGGTTTAGTTTGATTTGCTAAATGTTGAATTTGTGTGCGAGTGTTGTTGTCTCTTCACATAAGGTGTATTGTATTATACATGACGCGAGTGCTGTGCCTATTCCAGTGTTTCTAAACCGAAACTAGATAAATGGGGGTCGAAGACAATGAAGCTTTTCGGTTACGCTCTTAAATATGCCTGAATCACCAATATGGATATGTTGAAACGTTACAGCACGAATAAATTAAATCATTATTTCTGTATTATCCACAATGGAAGATTTACACTTTAAAATAGTTTTATTTATTTATTAAAAACAAACCGAGGTGTATTGGACGTATGGGTCACGCCTTGAATATGCGTAGATTCTTGTACGCGTCACCCAGATTAATATATCATCATCATCATCATTACTGTCAACCAAGGTCGATCCACTGCTGGATGAAGGTCTCCCCAAGATGACTCCAAATAGTTCGGTTTTTTTGCTCGTTGATGCCATGTGAAGCTGCCATGCTTCCTGATTTCATCTATCCAGCGTGCCTTCGGTCTTCTTCTGGGAGCTCGTCAAGGAGATACTATTCCCCCAAAATTATTCACAGCTACACTTGAATACATATTTAATAAACTAGAATGGGAAAATAAAGGCCTGGTGATTGATGGAAAATACCTGAGTCATTTGAGATTTGCAGACGATATCGTTATATTCTCACAAAACCCGAATGATCTTCAGCACCAACTGCAAGAATTGGCAGAGGTCAGCAAAGGAGTTGGCTTAAAAATGAATATTTCAAAAACTAAATATATGATGAACGGCTTTGCTACCCCAAAACCAATAAACGTAGATAGAAAGCCGCTAGAACTTGTCCAGGAATGTGTATCTGAGCCAACTTATTTCCTTTGTAGGTGGCATATCAGAGGAAATAGCACGAAGGACAAGACTAGCGTGGAGCTCATTTGGACGTTTGAACAACATCTTCAAAAGTAATCTCCCAATATTCTTGAAGCGAAGGGTTTACAACCAGTGCATTCTTCCAGTACTTACGTATGGCTGCGAGACATGGACGCTCACAGTAAAGAACACACAAAAGCTCCAGACCGCACAAAGGGGCATGGAGAGATGCACGTTGGGATATACTAAAAGAGACCGTCAACGAAACACCTGGATTCGCAATATAAAATATTAAAGTATGTTTAAACCTTTCTTTCCTGTGATATGTAACTAGTAGGTACACATTGCTTCTAAAAACTTTAATATCTATATAAATATCATATAATAAATACTGGGTTCAGATTTTAGGCATTCCTCCGTAATATATTTACGCATTAATGAAAAAAAAACATTAATAATAATTAGCGCTTCTCGGCCACATTAGAGATATTTTGTGAAAATCGGGAATAAATTCACAAATACAATCAAACGTGTGCCAGTGTCGAATGTAGGTATATTCATTCTAAAAACCGCAATGGGTGAGGAAGCGACGATATTCACGTCTCACTCTCACTCTACTTCTGTATATGGGAACGCAAGAAATATAATCTCAGTTTGCAGTTGTGTTTCTTCTTTCGAGGTATAACATACACAGTGTTAGTCCGTCTCAGGTCTCAGTCGCTGTAGCGCATTCATCTGAGGTGGTCTCTTTGCCCATTTTGTGAATGTCAGCCGATGTTTTTTTTCATATTTTCAACAATTAAATTTCAATTATCACTTTTGACTTCAAATTTAATTATGATATTTTAAGCGATTGGCAATGAATATTCTTATTTTTCCGATTTTAAATCGCTCATATTTACATGTGTATTGAATACACAGCACCGGAACGTTGGGGATTTTTCTAGCACAAGAAGGGAAAGGTTAATTAAAGTACACATTACCTAGTTAAAGTGTGAAGCAAATTTTTTACTTTTCAATTTTAACTAAAATTCACAGCCAAGAAAAATTAAAAAAATAACTGAATCGTAGGAACTGTATAATTGTGGAAGAGGCGAAATATTTGTATTGAGATAGGAAAGTCTAGCGCTCTATCACTTCTGCCTACCCTAGCAGTGAAATGTATATTAGTTTTTCACGAAATAATGTATTGTATTTTAATATATACGAGTATGTTAACGTTAATGTGTAAGTTTTTGTTAATCTGCAGATTCCCTAGGTAATGTGAAGATTCCCTAGGTAATGGGCAGATTCCCTAGGTAAAATTCACATTACCTAGGGAATCTGCAGTTTAACAAAAACTTACACATTAACGTTAACATACTCGTATATATTAAAATACAATACATCACTTCGTGAAAAACTAATATACATTTCCCTGATAGGATAGGCAGAGGGGATAGAGCGCTAGACTTTCCTATCTCGATACAAATATTTCGCATCTTCCACATTCATACAGTTCCTACGATTAAGCTATTTTTTAATTTTCCTTCTTTCAAAACATCACTCACTTATCCAGTCATACTATCCTTGGCCTCCCTCTGCTACAGCTTTCATTACATTTGCACTGTATATCTGTTTTAGTCTTTCTTCATTTCTTCGTTCCATACCCTCAAATTATTCAACACATCAGCCTTAAGTTCACGTTTATCACTTATCACTTCATCCCATATTCTGTCACATATTGTCACCTCCTAAGTCTACACATTTCTACGTAATTTATTCGACCTCTTTTAGTATTTTTCCCCGTCCACATTTCACTCCCATTCACCACAGTGAATACTATTATAAAATTATCATCTTAGTAGATTGTTTGAGTGCCCTATTGACTTTAATTCCTATTACTACACGCCGTTGGATATCTCTCGTAACTCATATTTTATTTATTTAACACTTTTATTGCGAATACAATAAAAGTGTTAAATAAATAAAATATGAGTTACGAGAGATATCTAACGGCGTGTAGTAATAGGGCGGGCTTATTACCAGGCGGCAATCTCTTCCAAACCAACCAGACAAAGCAAATGAAGCAAGTTACATGGTTGCGTAAATCATTCAAATGACTATCCATCCCCACTAAATCCATAAACACATACGTGAGCATATGCCCACGAACCCCACAAAGACGGACAATCACCCGAACATTCTTTTTTCATATAAAGTTAGATATCATCAATCAAAAGAAAAGGAAGGGATGGTGGAGAGGAAAGGAAAAGAAAAATCGGGAATGAAACACGTTATTTTGAATAAATAAACACGTTAACTCTTTTTTTTAACCTGGCGACATTATTGCCATGTGGCAATCTCTTCCAACCTACCAGAAATATGTTTTTATAGGCCCTAAGTGTTAACCAGACTCTTCCATCATCTGAGAAAATAACTATCCAAATTGTAGAATTCTTCAACTTTCTCAAATCTTCCATTGTTCCCTCATATAGGTTATATCGTGTTTATTTTTCCTTTCACATTTTTCAATCACTATAACTTTGAAATTCGGTACGTTCTTTCTTAAATTTTTATCTTCGCATCTCTCATACAATTTAGTGAATACCTACATTTACACAAACGATAAATAATCATAGGTGACAAATATATATGTTAGAGACGACCTCCGTGGCCTTATTGGTAAGATGCTTGTCTCCCAACCCAGAGGTTACGTGTTCGATTCCCGTTGGAACCCAGATTTATTAAAAAGGATTAAGTCTGGTTTTCACTTAAATCCTCTTTAACACCTTTTTGGTTGTTTGGAAGATATTGCCACATGGCAATAAGCCCGCCAAGTTGTACTGTATACAACGAAAGTGTAATAAGATTAGACTGCGCCTGCATGTACGCGTAAGGCTTTAATTATTTTGAACGGGACTATTTCGTATCAAAATATCTAGGGACATTAACATACGAGTATTTCGTATCAAAATATCTTGGGACATTAACATAAGAGTATTTCGTATCAAAATATCTGGGGACATTAGCATACGAATATTTCGTATCAAAATATCTGGGGACATTAACATACGAGTATTTCGTATCAAAATATCTGGGGACATTAACATACGAGTATTTCGTATCAAAATATCTGGGGACATTAACATACGAGTATTTCGTATCAAAATATCTGGGGACATTAACATACGAGTATTTCGTATCAAAATTTCTGGGGACATTAACATACGAGTATTTCGTATCAAAATATTTGGGGACATTAACATACGAGTATTTCGTATCAAAATATCTGGAGACATTAACATACGAATATTTCGTATCAAAATATCTGGGGACATTAGAAAGTACTCATCAACTTATTGAAGTGACTTTTGAATATACTCCCATATATTTTTTAATATAGGTAGGTGTGCCAAATATCGCCCCTGTGCCTAATATCGCCTACTAGTGTTTACAAGCTACTATACGCACCATCTATGAGTTTGTGTAGTTTCCTTGACGGTTTAGAGCAGTGATGTGTAACCTTTTTAGCTCGGCGTGTAAAAATTCTGAAAAAACCTGGCTGGACCCGGGTGCCATGTCACATCTAGGATTGTTACACATCTACTTATTGGCACTAATTCTAATTTTATTAACTCTTCTCTCATAGTGGAATCATCAGAATATCTCGCAATAATGGCCAACCGAGAATTCGATGTGACATCAATGGTTTCATCCAGAGAAATTGAAAAATATTTACAGTTATTTAAGTCTCCTATTAATTGATGCTGTATGTTTGTGTTCAGTCTCATTATTCTATCTTTGATAATGCTTCTACTGAATGGTAACTCAGAAATTCGCTTAATAATAACATCTTTATTTTGCATATCGTGAAATACAATAGAACTGGTGCACATCTTAGAAAAGTTTCTTTAATAAATTATCCTTCACTCTCATTCATTCTTCTTACCTATGTAAACAGTGCTGCTGTTAAACAGTGTTGTTATTAAACAGTGCTGCTGTTAAACAGTGTTGTTATTAAACACTTCGTACAAACAACAAATACATGGGAATTATGGTGGTGTATTGTAAAACAAACATCAGACTCGAAACACATCAGAACGGCAGAAATTCAGGTTAGGCACTGTTGCAACAATAATGCCGTAATATTGCAACGTTGCAAGCCGCTACCGCTTGAACCCCCACGGTGTCCAGTGGAGTCGTAAATATACGAGCGAAGAAAGCGTATCGCTCGTTCTTGGGCGAAGATCGTCCGTAAACTATGCGTCTCACCCAAAACGTCTTGGCGTGTCACATCTGACACGCGTGTATAGGTTACCCATCACTGGTTTAGGGGTTTGCCACACGTAACGCCAGCGGCAAGCTTTCTACGAGTGACAGCAAAAATAATATTGTGTCTGAAGTGTTTGAGGCTGTGATGAAGTTTTTTTTTCTTTCTTATAAATTATGAAACATTTGTTTTTGTTCTTGTTTTTAATTTAAGTCTTTTTTTTTTCAGGAAAAGTTTGAAATTCGTTTACAAAAGGTACGTGTGCTCTACTAGCAACTCGTTTTTAACAGGTGCTCCTAATTTCGGTAATGGTAACAGGGGTATGCGATATTACGAACCCAATCTTGGAAAATTCCATTGGGATTTTTTTTTTCATTTTGCTAGTGAACATAAACTAGCATAACATAGGTTGAGAAGCGATTTGATTCCTGGAAATGAAAGGAGGATAGTTTCTAATAATATTAATTTAGTTTCCAGCTTGATTTCTTAATCCAGGAGGCTGAGATACAGATAAATAATTAGGGTAGGCGGTATTTGGGACATCTACCCTATGTTAACTATTTTTGTTAATTGACAATTCCAATGTAATGGCGTAAAGCCTGTTTTGAGAATGAAAACAAATTAATAAAAAAAAATCAAACTCATTTTATGTTAAGTGTAATACAATATAAATATACAATAATAATCAGTATCACCACCAAATAGGACAACATAGCTTATTAATGCCTTATATATGTAGGGGCTCTAAAATAAAACCTTGCTTAGTGATAATGAAAATCTAGTTAAGCCACTGCTGCTGGCAACCCTTATCAAAATTGCAAATCGTTTGGAAAAAAGTGTGGCGTCTCCGGCGCGTTTCCAATTAAACGGAAATTAAAAAATGTTTCCGCTCGGGCTATTTTCTCGACTATAATATAAAGCTTGGCGCCGCGGAAAATGGAGGGAAAAATCACACATTCTTCGCCATCCCCCGCGAGTTGCGGGCTGCGACCCGCGAGCCGCGACCCGCACTCATTATTTCCAGGGGTGTTGCGGTTCGGTAGGGCGCACCGGAATAATTGACATTCCATTCAAATATTGTATTGTGCTCGGGGTACAATATTGCATATCCAAGATATACACGTTTTTACTAATAATCGCGGGATAGCGATTCGAGAGGGAACACGAGAACCTTCCCGTCTACTCTCTGGGGGTTAAATATGTTAGACCTATATTATATGGTGACGAAATATATCATTTCGAGACTTAATTATACAAATACAAATAAACAGTATCGCTATATCAGTCTATTTCTACCCACAAGTACCCGGCGGTAAGTAATACACATCGGGCTTAAGAAAGAGACTGTCGGACATAATCGGCTAACTTCGGCTTTGTAGAGCGTCGTCTCTATCATTCATACACGTATTCCGTCGCGATTTGTCAGTCGTTGTCAAGCGTTCTAGGGAAAGAGACGACGCTCTACAAAGCCGAAGTTAGCCGATTATGGCGGACAGTCTCTTTCTTAATCCCGATGTGTATTACTTACCGCCGGGTACTGTACGCACTTATATTGACTTAAGGGGGTATTCCACTCTAGAGACGTGAATTTCGGACGTATTTTCAGACTTAATAAAAAAAAACTAAAAACATTTTTCGTATGCACTTTTTTTGTACAGTTTGTTTATTGATGAATGAACAAAAAAAATTTGAAAAAAATTATTTAAATTCAAGATGTTATCAGCTGTTATATTATATCTTGTAAAAAAAGGGTGTAAGCTGGTCGACATGATTGAAGCCCTTTCGTAAATCTGAAAAAAAAATCATACACAGTTTCTTGATAAAAAATAATGTCGTTATAGTTGGTATCAAAGATAAACAAAAAGAAAAAAAAATCGTAAAATGGCGGCTGTCTGAAAAAAAATATATTTTTACCCTTTTTTCAAATATTTTAATTTTAAAAACGTAGTTTTGAATTTTACAAAGTAGGGACGATATAAAAATATTTATTAAAGTTTCATGCCAAATTTTAAGGCAATCGGTTGGATAGAACTTGAGATTTTATGTCAACCTGGTTGAAAAAAGAAGTTTCGAGGAAAACACACATGCCCAAACTATCTCAGAGTATTTCTCTTCATCTTATTCGACATCATCATCAGCATTAAGCTCACATTCATCCCAAATCACTTCATTCCGTATTCTGTCATAGATTGTCATCCTACGTATTATTCTCAGTGCATGCTTTTGTACCTTATCTTTACATCAAAGGTAAGGTAACATACAAATGCGTTTGACAACCAAATGGTGTTTAAAACGTAATTTAATTCATTGATCCGTAGCAAACTAGAAAGCAATGCTTGCATTTGGAGTCCGGTGGAGGCGCAGAACTCACTCATGGTGGAGAAGGTTCAAAAAAAATATCTACGATATCTCTATATGAGTGAGTTTGGTGTATATCCATGGCTTTATCCTACTCAGTTTCTGCTGGGCATGCTCGGGTATAACTCCTTAAGCGTAAGAAGAGATCTGTGTCTCCTGGTAAACGTTGTCAAACTCCTTTGAGGACTTGTGAGCTGTCCAGCATTACTACAAAGATTAGCGTTAAATGTTCCTAACAATTACACTAGACTGCGCCGGAAAGAACTTTTCTCAATAACATACGCAAGAACGGGTCTTCCAACCGCTATACCTGTTGGAAGGGCCTTAACTCTTCTGAACGGGACTGCTTCGGATATTGACATATTTCATATCACATTACCAAAAGCAAAAGTAAATTTTCTTCTAAGATTGAGCGCGTTAGAAAGCACTCATCAACGTATTTTATTGACTTTGAATATATGTGTATGTACATATGTGTGTATATGTTATATGTCTGCATATACATTATTTTTTATTTTATAGAATTTTTTATTTTTATTTTTAAAGTTAACATTTCTTGTATTTTTCAATGTAACATAATTAGGCTAAGCCTGTTTTGAGAAAATAAATATATAAATAAAATGGATGCACTGATACTGCGTTCACTGTTCCCTCCCTTACATCAAAGTTTGCACTATAATACTGTTGTGGATTATAATTTTAGAATTTTTGATACTGTCCATTGACTCTCCCTATCGATACATGCAGTTCGATATCTAACGTAACTCTTCCGCTATCTGAGAAAATACTACCTCAATAGTAGAAACTTCACTGAAAATGGACTTGAATAATAATGTAGATGTGATGCTGTAATTGTATAACAAAACGACGACCTCCGTGGCCTAGTTGGTAAGACGCCTGTGTCCCAACCCGGAGGTTGCGGGTTCAAATCCCGCTGGAACCCAGATTTTTTAAAAAAGAATTCAATTCTGGTTTTTTCTTGAGGAGGTAACATTAAGAGCATATCCATCGGATACAAAAAATGAGTTGATAAAGCAGATTTTTTCTTATCGATGGTAAGGAGACATTTAAAATTTTCATATCAATGAAAAAAGCACATAAATCATTTTAAAATCATAATAAAAAACCAGTACTTTTTCAAAAATAATCTTGTCCAGGCTTCAAACCAATCAAAAAATATCATGTCCGAATTGACCAATTGCAAGCAACTGTCAGTTTTAAATCGTACGTGCAGTGTAATGTCATTATACTGCTACATATGTATATTTATAGTTTTATAGTAATGTTTCTTCTTATTTTGTAACACTTTACTTATTTTATTTGATTAAAATAAAAATAAATTACTCTACCCAATCATATTTTTATTGTTTTTTGCAACACCTGTATAATATTTTTGAAATCGAACAAAAAACATCATGTCCCAGATCTGTTCAATAAAAAAAGATTAAAGTAGAATTGTTCACTCAAAAAGGATCATGTCCATATTTTAAACTAGAAAAACTATTTTAATTATTATGATTCGATTTTAAACAACAAATCAAGTCACTTTAAGCGATTTTAAGGATTTAAATTTTTTTTACAATGAATTATTATATCATATATTTTTAATGCCAACAGTTTTTTGCGATTTCCCAACATTCTGATTTGGTGGACGTGTTCTTTTTTTAATGTTACCTCCTCACTTAAGGTCTCTTTAATGTCTTACTGGTTGTTTGGAATATATTGCCGCATAGCAATAAGTCCGTCAGGTTGTGTTGTTTGCAACGAAAGTATATTACAATATAATTGTATATGTAATTTGTTTTATCAAACACTGTTTATTCCACATTTTGTAACGGTATATCGGTACCAGTTCGAAAATAATTCAGTCATGTTTGTGCTCCCCTGAAGATGAGGTGAAAGCCTTGAAACCGGTTGGGTTATACCGTTACAAAAAGTGGAATAAACAGTGTTGCATAAAACTAATTAAAATGTCTTTAAACCTCCACAACGTTAATGCCTTAACTATAAACAATATATAATTGTATATTGATATCGAATTTGCCTATAAGAAATACGAATTTGCCTATAAGAAATACGAATTTGCCCATAAGAAATACGAATTTGCCTATAAGAAATACGAATTTGCCTATAAGAAATACGAATACACAAAAATAATACGACAAACTGATTTTCCGTTAGACACAACCTTTGGTTGGCGGCGAGATATCTTCATAAAATATCAAAAATGGATATATACCTGCGTTTAAATTATAAAACAAAATAAAGGTATGATCTCACGTCAAGAGACGCTCCTTTTGAAAATAAATATAATATAAAAACGTTTTTTTTTTCAATTCCCAAAAGAAACCAGACAAAAGCGGAACAATAAACAAGTTGCCAGAAACAAAAAAAAGAAAAAAGAAATAATAATAAAGCAAATGAGGAATGAAAAACGGAATATCAAATATCAATTACTTTTATATCCAAGTATTCGCTCTGGCTGCGTTTCAATGGCTTTACACGTTGTATTGCCAGGCATTGTGATATTTTTATTTATTTTTTACTGACGCGAATACACGGGGAAATTTTTACCCTCTTAAATCAACCCATGAAGTTAATGCGTGGGGAGTACATTATACCTATATTTTGTTATGCGAATTGATCCTACGCAATAAAACAAAAAAAATATATTAAAACTCATATTTTTAACGATATCTATGAATGGGACAAAATTGAAAATCATGAAAAATACATACAACAAATGAATTAACAAAATCTTTTCCGAGTCATATAAAACCAACTTTTTACAGTAACGTCAATCTCCAAAAAATTTTATTTAATGGAAAGAAAAAATAACGATAATGGACTGGTGCTACGCCCAAACAGAGATTGTTTGTTGGTCTTCCTAGTTCATCGCTCTTCTTTCTTTACGCCGTCCTTTATAATGTTCATGCAGTAAGACTGTGGAACTAGTTACAAACCAAGGTTAGATTCGCTCCGTCCTTGGTATAAATCAATAATCTGCTAAAAAATATTTTTTTATTTCTAGTCAGTAATATAACATATTTCATTCTCGATTTTTCTTTCCTTTTCACCATCCCTTCCTTTTCCTTTGATTGATGATCTCTCACTTGCATATGTTTATACATTTCGTAATTTAATTTATCAAACACTATTTATTCCACTTTTTGTAACGGTATAACTCTACCGGTATCAAGGCTTTCACCTCATCAGCACAATGTTTGTGCTCCCCTGAAAGCCTTGAAACCGGTAGGATTATACCGTTACAAAAAGTGGAATAAACAGCGTTTGATGAAACAAATTACAGTGTATTTAAATCTCCACAATGTTAATGCCTTAACTATAAATAATATTTATAAATTTCATAAAGATGAATAATTATTTGATGTTTTTTTTACATGTAACGGATTTATTGCTTTAAAGCAATTACTTCCAACCAAACAGCTTTTGTTTCATAATTGTTTGGTATCCATGACATGAACACAGTGTGTGAAAACAACGTTTAAAAGGAAAATAACGAAAGTTAAAGGATTAGAACAATCTCACAGAAAACAGTGATTAGGGTAGGAATTGCATGAGAGTTAGAAAGAGCATTTTTTAAAAATAAAAATGCTTTAGTTTTTTCTTAAATATCGATAAGAATAAAACATACATAAATAAATGTAGGTTTATTGATGGCAACATAGTTTGTATATATAAAAATATTCATTCTGAAATTACGTACCATATATGTATGTTATATTTCAAGATAATGTCGAAGAAAATACATTTAAGAGAGAAGCTACCAAAAGGTCTGGTTCATCTCATAATATTTCTCCAGTCGAAATAGACCCCACCAACAGAGGACGAGCTCGTAAACGAAGGACATCAGATATTTTTAGCTCACACCCTTGTTTATGTAAATTTTTAAAAAAATAATGACAATAAATAAACAGTCAATACAATCAATTCACTTAATACAATAATTGGTTCACAGATAAAAAAAATATTATACAAAATATAAAACTCGTATTTACACATAACATATATCCCGCAATCACATACATATTATAAGGCCAAGAAAATATAAAACTCGTATATACACATATATCCCGCAATCACACACATATTCTTCTTCTTCTTCCCAGTGTCATGTCAGGTCCCCCAACGTTGAATATCACCTGAGAGTAGGCATCTTTGTCCCCGGCAGCCCGAAAAAGATCCCCAACGCTCCTTATACCAGTCCAATTACGTATATTGCGGAGCCAGGAGATTTGCCTTCTGCCAACACCTCAATACATATTCTAAGACCAAAAATATATAAAACTCGTATATAAACATATGCCCCGCAATCACATACATATTCTAAGGCCAAGAAAATATAAAACTCGTATATACACATATATCCCGCAAGCACATACATATTCTAAGGCATAGAAAATATAAAACTCGTATATACACATATATCCCGCAATCACATACATATTCTAAGGCCAAGAAAAAGAAAATAAACATTTAAGAGAGAAGTCACCAAAAAGTCTGGACCCATCCCACAACCCCCTACCTAAGGATGTAGCACATCTTACTGAGCTAGACAGATCGTTCCAAACTTGAGCTGAGTGAACCACAAAATAGGTGTAGAATTAAGTGTGATGCGTTGGTATGCAAAAAAGATTCTGCTGTCATCAAATCGGAGGGACAGTCCATGCTCAGAAATAAAATTGAAATTATCACGCAGATATAGTACTGAGGACAGCTTGAATTGTTGATAGAATACTGTTTAAGTGTAACAGTAAAACTTTTTATCCCCTTAACTAGTAATTGTCAGACATGTGCAACTCTTGTCAATTGTCACACATGTGTTACTCCTGTAAATTGCCACACACGTATATCTCCCGTCAATTGTCACACATGTGTAACTCCTGTCAATTATCACACATCTGTAACTCCTGTCAATTGTCACACATGTGTAACTCCTGTCCATTGTCACACATGTGTAATTCCTGTCAATTGTCACACTTGTGTAACTCCTGTCAATTGTCACACATGTGTAACTCCTGTCAATTGTCACACATGTGTAGCTCCTGTAAATTGTCACACATGTGTAACTCCTGTCAATTCTCACACATGTGTAACTCCTGTCAATTGTTCCACATATGTAACGCCTGTCAATTGTCACACATGTGTAATTCCTGTCAATTGTCACACACGTGTAAGTCCTGTCAATTGCCACACATGTGTAACTCCTGTCAATTCTCACACATGTGTAACTCCTGTCAATTGTTCCACATATGTAACGCCTGTCAATTGTCACACATGTGTAATTCCTGTCAATTGTCACACACGTGTAAGTCCTGTCAATTGCCACACATGTGTAACTCCTGTCAATTGTCACACGTGTGTACCTCCTGTCAATTGTCACATATGTGGAGAAGAAAACTACTACTTCCTATAGTCAATATTGATGCGCAAATTCGAGGGACGACCCGGGATCGCTAGACGTGCATGTCTTGGTTACGCAACATTAGCGAATGGACAGGTGTCCAGACAATCGAGAAACTGTTTTATGCCACCAAAGACAGAGATATTTTTTCTTGAGTGATCGCCAAAGCCGGGACTGGACTTGGTACATATAAAATAAGAGGAAATATTCATATTGATAAAAAAACCGCTATATATTTTTTTTTACTAAGATTTTTTATAGAAGAATAAATTAATGTCACAGGTGTCGATAGCCTTTCGACTAGTCAACAATCTAGACTGGTTAATTGTAAAATTAATTGCTAGGATTCTTCCCTAATTCTGTTTTATTATTTATTTATTAAACACTTCATTATAAAAAAATCTGGCCGACTTATTGCTAGGTAGTAATGTCTTTTAACGAAAGTAAACAAACTAAGTTATATAGTACAATTATGTAACTGGCTTTATATGCTTATGTCTGGTTGGCTGGAAGAGATTGCCCCCTAGCAATAAGCACGCCATGTTTTTTTAAAATATATTTGAATCACCGATTCGTATATGTTGTAGGGTAACATACGAAAGAAAGATATACTGTAGCGTAACATACGAAAGAAAGATATGTTGTAGGGTAACATACGAAAGAAAGATATGTTGTAGGGTAACATACGAAAGAAAGACATGTTTTAGGGTAACATACGAAAGAAAGATATGTTATAGGGTAATATACTATATTACGAAAGAAATATATGTTTTAGGGTAACATACGAAAGAAAGATATGTTGTAGGGTAAGGTTGAAGAGGTGTTGGCAGAAGGCAAATCTCCTGGCTCCGCAATATACTACCTTGATCAAAAAGTTTTAGGACTTTATTCATAAAATCGAAAATACAAGTTTATTCATCAAAATCGATATGGTCCCCTCCAAAGTACTGCCCGTACAAGTATATCTATAAGGAGCGTTGGGGATCTTTTTCGGGCTGCCGGGGACAAACATGTCTACTCTCAGGTGATATTCAACGTTGGGGGGGGGGGGGGGGGAGAAATACAGATTTTATGTATTTCTCCATAATACATTTACGCATTGAATGAAAAAATAATATTAATATTAGCACTTATCAGCCACATCAGAGATATTTTGTGCAAATCGGGAATAAATTCACCAATACAATCAAACGTGTGCCAGTGTGTGACGTAGATGTATTCATTCTAAGAAACCGCTATGGGTGAGGTAGCGACGCTATTCACGTCTCACTCTCACTCTACTTTGGTATATGGGAACGCAAGAAATATAATAGTTTAGTTTCTTCCTTCAAGGTATAACATACACAGTGTTAGTGTTCCGAGTCCCGTCTCAGTAGCTCGCATGCAGCCATACGAGGTGGTCTCTGTGCCCGTTTTGTGAGCGTTGGCCGATGTTTTTTCTTGTTTTCAGCAAGTAAATTTCAATTATTATCACTTTTGACTTCAAATTTAATTAATTTAAGCAATTGGCTGTGAATATTCTTATTTTTCCGATTTTAAATCGCTCATTTTCACATGTGTATTAAATACACAGCACCGGAACGCTCGGATGTTTTTAGCACAGGAAGGGAAAGGTTAAAGGTGGTTTCAACGTTTTATAGTCATTTCTGATTACAGTTGAAATTATATCCGTTATAGAAAATCTTTAATATTATAATTATCGAAAATAAGGTTAATGTTGTGGAGATGTGTGCACTTTGAAAAAAAAGTGTAGTGTCAATGTATGAAAAAAGGTGGAATGAAGACTATTATATATCTATGTAGTGAGACTCTGGAACCAGTTACAAACTAATGTTAGATTCGCTCTGTCCTTGGCATGCTTTAAAAAGCGACTGAGAAAAACTATCAATTTGTAGCCAGTAATATGACGTGTTTCATTCCTGATTTTTGTTTCCTCTCCTCCATTCTTTCCTTTCCCTTTGATTGATGATATCTAACTTTTCTTTTATTATGTACATGTTCATAAATTTATAAAGATGAATAATCATTTGAATATTTTTTGCGACCATGTAACTTGCTTAATTTACTTTTGAATGGTTAGTTGAAAGAGATTGCCGCCTGGCAATAAGACCGCCAGATTGATTTTTTTTTAAATAATGAAGTGTTAATAAAAACATAGATGTTTTAAGTAAGATGAAGGAAGAACGTTTAAAGGTTTTGGACATTCGGAGAGAATAACATGACTAAACGAGAATTTACTTCAGAAGATGTTCGTGAAAGAGATAGACTGAAGAAATTGAAGATTGAGAAGTGAACAAGATTTTGTAAGAAGATAAAGTGAGAAATATGAATTATGTAAGATATTATTTATAGTTAAGGCACTAACAGGCAGCCCTCAGCTTCTCGGTAAATTCAACACTGACTTACTTCCTCTAATATTCCTTGATGGCTCTATCATACCATAACATAAAACTGTTAAACACCTAGGAGTGCTAATAGATAACACTCTCTCATGGCGAGATCAAATAAATGAGGTAAGCCGAAGGATCTTCTTCAGCCTTCATCCCCTTAAAGTGTTGCAAAGATTCCTACCAACTAAAACCAAAGTTTTACTCGTACAATATCTGCTCTTTCCGATTCTGGACCATGCGGTCGTCTTTTACTTGGATGTTACAGAGGAACAGCTGGACAAATTACAGCGTCTTCAAAATGTGTGTCTAAGATTCATTTTCAACCTACGAAAGTACGATAATATAACTTCATACCAGAAGGCATTGAACTGGTTGAATGTTATAAATAAACGCCAAATTCACATACTGTCTCTATTGTATAATATCCTTAACTGTCTTGCCGCACCCTCTTATCTCGCCGAAAATTTTCAGCGTCTTTCCAAGCATGGATTAGTGCTACGCTCAAACAGAGATTGTTTATTGGCCTTTCCAGTTCACCGCTCCTCTTTCTTTACGTTGTCCTTTACTGTCCATGCAGCGAGACTCTGGAATCAGTTACAAACCAATATAAGTCTCGCTCCGTCCTTGGAATGCTTTAAGAAGCGACTGAAAAACCTCTTAATTTCTAGTCAGTAAAATAACGTGTTTCATTCCTGATATTTCTTTTCCTTTCCTCTCCACCATCCCTTCCTTTCCTTTTGATTGATGACATCTCACTTTATATGAAAAATAATGTTCGGGTGATTGTCCGTCTTTGTGGGGTTCGTGGGCATGTGCTCACGTATATGTTTACGGATTGTGTGGGGATAGATAGTCATTTGAATGATTTATGCGACCACGTAACTTGCTTGATTTACTTTTGTCTGGTTCGCTGGAAGAGATTGCCACCTGGCAATAAGCCCGCCAGATTGGATTGCAATAAAAGTGTTACATAAATAAATGACATTTTGGACGATTAAATACATTGTAATTTGTTTTTATCAAACACTGTTCATTCCACTTTTTGTAACGGCATAACCCTACCGGTTTCAAGGCTTTCACCTCATCATCAGAGGAGCACAAACAAGACTGTCTTGTTTGTGCTCCCCTGATAATGAGGTGAAAGCCTTGAAACCGGTAGTGTTATATCGTTACAAAAAGTGGAATAAACAGTGTTTGATAAAAACGTATTACAAAATTATGTAAGATTGCACAACAAGATGTATGAATGTGAAGAAGTCGACAGTGGTGTATTTTTTTACTAGAAAATAATGGAGTTATGTTTTCTGTGCTTACCCTTTAAGGGACGTATGGTTTATAATTATTAAAAAGTTTTAAATAAAAATGATGAATTAAAAAATAAATAAAAAATATAAATATACAAAATGCCTGACTGGTCGCATGACGAAACATCTGCTAAGGAAATATTAAAAAGTACTTTTAAGGGATGGGAAAGTAAATGAACTGGGAGTGGCTAAAATGAACTAAACTCCACAAAAGAATAATCACAATTCCAATTTCAAAAAAATAACTACAATTTCATAATAGGAATCCTCCCTTGTGAACGCAGTCCGATTTAGACCAATCACAAGAGGAGGCGGGGACCCGCGAAGCTCTCCGATTGGCTACAATCACATCCAACTTGGTACTGTTTACATTTGTATCTCTCACGCCGCTTATACAGTTTCACGTCGGCGCGAACGAGACGGATAGAGGTTTAAAAGGCAAATGTAAAAATGTGTCTATACTTGCCGTTTTGGCGCGCTTTGCGACGGATTCTAGGTTATGTCAGTCTGTTTCAAATCTCAGACGGAGTTTGGCTATTTTGATACACGTTGCAAAGTAAAAAAAAAAGACACTTGTGTTTCGAGAATAATATTTGTACAATATTAATTTTTAAAAACTTTTTTCGAAATACTTACCAATTTTTTTTAACATAGTAGTTTCAAATTGTTTTACCATAACTACAAATCGATAAAAAAATATTATTTTAAACGTCATTTTATCAATTATACATTTTTTTTAAACAAAACGTGCAGTGATTTTTAAATATAATAAACTTTTAATTTAACCTTGTTAGGATTTAATTTATTTGCGTGTTTTATGAAATTTCTATAAACAAAACGTGATTAATATTATTAAAGTGCTATGGACTATGTCGACAGAATATTTTGTACAATTAATCAATAAAAATATTAAATGGAGCAATATAATAAATGAATAAATATTCATAATAAAAAAAAAACTGTTATATTAAAAAATAAATAAAAAAGCTATATATATCTACGTGAAGGTGTTACGTGTCTAATAAGGTGTTACGTGTCTAAGCATTTTTATAAAATCTTATAGCACCTAAATGGGGTTATGGTATTGATGAAAAAACACCTCTAAAACATGTTGTTCAGCTGTGATATAAAATATCTTTTAACAGCTATGTAAATAAAAAAAAAACATCAATAGAAAATATTACAAGACATTTCAATTTGTGTAATAACTGTAGAACTGGTAGATTTATCAATGAAATAAGACATTTAAGTGTATGTATTCCGTTATAATTGGTGTTAGAAAATATTTTTTCAAAGAAAAAGTAAAAAAAAATCTCTCATTTATTTAATAAACGTTGAATCAATTGAACCTGCAAAACCAGCTATAGAAAAAAATATTACACTCAGTATATTGGTTCTATGAAATTTATAATTCAATACAGTGGAAATTGTGGAACGAGCGTAATTAATCTATTTAGCTTTTTTTATCAGTTCCAAGCGAAGGTCTAATTGAATTAAATGTGGAAACAACTCTAAAACCAATGTCAAACATACAAAAAAAGACATTTAGCTTTTATCAGTAGTGCAAATAATTAGATTTAGTGGTCAGTGTATAAATTATAAAACTGTCATAGAATAAAACGTTCAGTTTATCACACTGATATTTTAAGTGATATAAAAACGGTCAGTTCGGTAATTAATTTTGAAGTGAAAGCTTTTCTTAAAAAATACAATTGTGTCGTTGTTGGACTGTAGAACCAACTATTATATACAAGACATTCAGACCAGCTTATTCGTGCTTTAAGTGATACAAGAAAATCTATAATATTCATTGTGAGTGTTGAATTTATAGAATTAAGACTTTAAATTTTGTTGTTTTCATATCTAGAGAGTGGCATAACTATAAAGATCTAAGAAACTTAAAACTCAGACTTAATCAATTTAAAATTGTAAGATCCAGTTTTAGTGTTGAAACTATAAAAGCAAATATCACATAACATTCGACTAATTCCATTGATGATTCAAGTGTTGAAACCAAAGAATTGATAATAGGTTAAGACATTCAGTCAGTCCTATTTGTGATGCACCTGTGAAACTCAGGATCAGAGGTCCAGTTCCAGAGACGACGATGGAGATGTCTTTGCCGAGTGGAGTGGACGTGTCGCAGCTGGTGGCTCAGCATCCAGTGTTGGGAGCTCTTCCTCCGGCCTTCTTCCTGCGCGCCTCCGAGAGATATCAGGTGCTGCCACCTTCAGCCTGCTTTCAGCCTCACGTGGTTTGCTCTTGCACCATCATTATTAATTTTACTATTGTATACTCTTTGTAAGACTAATTCTCTTCATCTGCTTTCTTTATCTAAAGTGTTCGAAGGTTTTGGGAATCATTTGAGGATTGTTGTAGCAATTTTTCAGATCACACACACGGTATCAAAATCAGACGAAGACAATTTTAGTAACAATTTTAATGTGTAGACATGGACGAATACTGGAAGTAGCTGGATAAATACGACATAAATGCGAGAAGAATATATGAGGTGACAATGTATGAAATAAACAATAATTATGTGTGGGGTGAAGGCTGATGGATTTAGTTAAATGAAGAGCAGTCTGAAATGATTGTTACATGTAGAACGAGTGAATGAAGAAAGACTAACAAATTAAATATATAGTTCAAATGTGAGTGGAAAGTGGGGTAGAAGAATACCTAAGAAATTAGTGTTAGATCAAGTGAATGATAACTTAAAAGATGTAATCGTATTAGAAAATCAGAGAAATCGTAGAGTTTGTATGAGAAAGTTTGTGGATGTAGAAGAGACGAAGAATGTGTATCGAGATATGAAAGTATTGTGCACTATTTTCTTTGCTCTCACTAAGGCTGTGAGTTCAATTCACGTTGTAACCCTTATTAAATAAGGTTCCAGTGTGATTTTCGTTCAATATATTTTTAATAACTTTATGGTTGGCTGGAAGATATTACCACATGACAATAGAAAACAAACTTTGTGGCTTTGTTGGTAAGACGCATATATTACTAACCGGATGCTACAGGTTTTATTTATTTTGTAACTCTGGTTAAAAAAAACGTTGCAATATGTTTTTCATTTAAGGCAATTTTAACATATTTCTGGTTGATTGCAAGAAAACGCTGCATTGCAATAAACTTGCCAGGTTATATTATACAATACAATACAATACAATACAATATAACAGAATTATGGTTTCAGTAGAAGAATGTTATTAAAATACACAACTTGTAGAAAGCGACACGTACAGTGTTCAATCGTTCATTCCCTGCATATATAGTAAACAGTATTCAATAAATAGAAAGGCAATTCCCCGTAATCGAGTATGATTGGTCAGCCATCTCGCAGATGGACGATATCAGTATGTGTATTAAATGTGAACACGCTATTGGACTTCAGCAAATACAGTCTTGACAGACCAAACATACAGTTCCGAAGGCAAAGGGATCCAAGTTCCTAGACAATCGACAGGTTTAACCTGCTGCAGTCTTTCATTAGGCAAATTTTTATACAGCGCTATTTTTTAGTTGCAGCATATAAACAAAAGAAAAACCGTAAATTCTGTTTATAAACGGCTTAATAGTAAAACTAGTATGTAACTGAATTCGCCAGGAATTGAATCAGGGGCGCCCGCTTGCTTAGAGTGAATTATAAATTAAACTACACCGACATAGAATAAGTGTATCTTTTTGATTATAAATTAAATGTTCGATCATAATTTTTAAGTTTTCTATAGTTAAATAAAACACATTTAATCAAACCAGAAGAATACAATCAGCTGGTCTAGTTTTTATTAAACTATTAAACAGATGATCTAGTTTTTATTTAACTTTTAAACAGCTGATCTAGTTTTTAATAAACTATTAAACAGCTGATCTAGTTTTTATTAAACTATTAAACAGCTGATCTAGTTTTTATATACATTAACGTATTTTCACTTCGGCTCCACATTCTCTATTATTAGGCGTACACGACCTCCACAACCAAGTTGACAAACCTTTCAAACTGAGAGTAACGAGTTCGATTTCTGTTAGAACACAGATTCTTTTAAAAACGGGTTCCAGTCAGATTTTCACTAAAGACCTCTTTCATATATTTTGGTTCGTTTGTCTTAAAACATTAAGCCTGCTAAGTTGTGATGTATGGAATGAAAGTGTAACACAACATATAGTATAAGCCTGCAAACAAAGTCAGTAACTACTTTCAAGCCATACTTATCTGTTGTGTTCATGGTTGTATCTTTTGTAATATATGTTTGTACAGTAGTTTCCCCATATCTTTTAAACTGCTAAAGCTTTTACAACTTAGTTATGAGAGTATAAAGGTTAGCCTAGCAAGCTTTCTCAACTCTCCAATCTTCCGTAAATTTATAACTTCGCATCTACACAAAGGTTGGCTACAACAATCTTGATACGATAGAACTATGTAGAGTTCACGTCTTACAAGTGATAATTGAGTTAGACTAGAGACGGTTAAAGTCATACTTTACGAATCATAACCATTGAATAACCAAGAAACTGTATGGTGTATATAGTAATATAACATTATGTTTTACACAATATAACCTGGTGGGTTTATTTCCATATCGCAATATTTTCTAACCAATCAGAAAGGTATTAACCCTTCCTGTCCTGTGATGTGTAACTAGTACACATTGCTTCTAAAAACTTTAATATCTCTATAAATATAATAAATACTGGGTTCAGATTTTAGGTATTCCTCAGAAATACATTTACGCATTGAATGAAAAAATAATATTAATAATAATTAGCACTTATCGGCCACATCAGAGATATTTTGTTAAAATCGGGAATAAATTCACTAATATCTACAATTAAACGTGTGACAGTGTGTGACGTAGGTATATTCATTCTAAAAAACGGTTATGGGTGAGGAAGCGACGCTATTCACGTCTCACTCTCACTCTACTTCGGTATATGGGAACGCAAGAAATAGAATCTCAGTTCGCTCGCTTCTCTCGCTCAGTAAGTAGCCAGCGGGCTTTCATTCGAGGTGGTCGCTTCGCCCATTTTTTAGAACGTTCCGATGTTTTTTTTCATGTTTTCAGCAATTAAATTTCAATTATTATCACTTTTGACTTCAAATTTAACTAATTTATGCGATTGACTTTGAATATTCTTATTTTTTCCATTTTAAATCGCTCATTTTTACATGTGTATTGAATACACATCACCGGAACGGGCGGATTTTTTTAGCACAGGAAGGGAAAGGTTTTAAACAAGCCTCAAGTAAAAAAAACGGACTAGATCCTTTTAAAGAAATCTGGATACTAACCGGAATCGAACTAATAACCCTCGGGTCGGAAGACAGGCGTCGTAACTAGACTATGGAGGTCGTTCTTAAATGTACCTTTATCACTATAATGCTACGCCCCTATTAAGTTAAGCAGAGGGAGAATATTTCCTTTTTTTTTTAAATTCTGTCGCCACACATCTTTAAAGGACCTGTGTGACCTAGTTTGTGAGACACCTGCCATTCAGCCTGAGGGTTGCGGGTTCAATTTTCATTGGTACCTAGCTAATTACAAAAATTAACCTGGCAGATTTTGGATAATTTTAATTTAAAACATACATTTTTGACGCTTGGACGCTTAGCGTCCAGCACCGTGTCTAACGGATTTTTTTAGCACAGTAAGACTAGTGTTAAAAAAAGGTGTTCCAGTCTGGCTTTTTTCACTAAAGACATGTTTAATATCTATCTGGTTGATTGGAAAAGATTGCCACATGGCAATAAGCCCGCCAGGATGTATTGTATGCAACGAAAGTGTCATGCAATATAGGTACGCTCTTTCGATTCTGCCACGTTCATACATCTCGTCATGAATACTCTCCAAATTTTTCAAATAATTTAGTTATTTTTAATCATATAAATAACAGCTATGCTACCTACCATTGCCGGCGTCGATTTTCTATCTAATGAATTGTTTTCCTTTACATTATACTTTCGTGCAAAACATAAACTGTATAATCTCAGTTAAAGTGAAACACATAATATATTAAATGTTTCTGTTTTAACCTTGTGGAATTTCACATTAGAATACTTAATAATAAATTTCTTTGTTAATATCTAAATTACATTAATCTGCGTAGCATGTGTTTCTCCTTCTATCTTGAGACTCTCTTTAGATAGAATCTTTCTGAAGAAGCCTCGAAATAGAAGGTTCGCACATGTGTTCTGGGTATTAATTTGATAATAAATGGAATAACAAACGAATTTATTATTAAATATTAAAATATATATTTATATATTATTTTTCAGACTTTAAAGCCTCATTTGATTTTTTTCCTGAAGTATTTAGAGATAATATATTTTTAAAAGTGTTAATGTTAACCTATTAAGTATAGTACAATAGCTTTAATTTTTTTTAAATAAACAGTTTGTGCGATTTGAGTTTTTTCAATATAAAAACGATCAAACTGATAACGAAAATGGTTTTAATTATTTTTTGCATTTTTAATAATAAAATATACAAAACTCTTCTATGCCTTACTAGGTATATGTCTGCACTATGCCTAAGTAGGCATATACCTGCCCTATGCCTTACTAGGTATACGCCTGCCCTATACCTTACTATAGTTCGGAAATTCTAGGACGAGTCCTGTGACAGCTCACAAATTTCCCCTTATACAACCTTATGTAATGTTTTTACCTAAATAACTTGCTATTTATTAGAATTGAGGCTTATATCAAAGTTGATAAAATAATTCAAATTACTGAACATCGTTACAAGGTTGTATTGGGGCAAATTTGTGAGCTGTCACAGGACTCATTCTAGAATTTCCGAACTATAGGCATATGCCTGCCTTAAGGCAGGCATGTTTCACAAAATAACACAAAAAATCAAACAAATGTGTAAAGAGCAGTTATAAGAATACAAATACCACTTAAACAGAAAGCAAATTAAATCTCACCATAATCACTTTATTTATTTTTTATTTAACACTTTTATTGCAAATACAATCTGGTGGGCTTATTGCCAGGCGGCAATCTTTTCTAACGAACCAGATAAAAGTAAATGAAGCAAGTTACGTGGTTGCATAAATCATTCAAATGACTATCCATCCCCATGAAATCCATAAACACATACGTAAGCATATCTCCACGAACCCCACAAAGACGGACAATCATCCGAACATTATTTTTCATATAAAGTGAGATATCATCAATCGAAAGAAAAGGAAGGGATGGTGGAGAGGAAAGGGAAAGAAAAATCAGGAATGAAACACGTTATTTTACTGACTAGAAATTAAGAGTTTTTTCAGTCGCTTCTTAAAGCATGCCAAGGACGGAGCTAGTCTTATATTGGTTTGTAACTGATTCCAGAGTCTCACTGCATGGACAGTAAAGAGTAATGGACACCTTACACCAAGAAAGAGCATTTAAACCAGAAACGTTAAATTAACAAAGGATTATTCATGATTTGTAAATACAAAAAGCACTCGTAAAGCCAAAAAAATTAAGAAAAAGGAACAGGATAGGAAATAATTTTCCATTGTATAATTTTGATCCAATTTCAGCTTTCATCTTGTATTAAACCTGCTGTATTTATCAGCTATTTTGTAGTTTCGTTTTTGTATTTACCATATATTATAATATATTTTATGAATTGACCTTTTTGATACTAAAGATTATAAAATTACAACAAAAAAAGTTTATCAATGATATGTAAGCATTATTATATAAGAAAACAAAACTACAATAGTACAAGATGGTCTCAACAAGAGAAAATGTAATCAATACATCCCGGTAAAACAATTTATTCCCTTTACTCCTGAAAATAATCAAACTATATGCACAAACGTGTATGACGTAAAAAAGCGTGTAAGAATCAGAACTATTTCGTCTGCATATAAAAACAAAACAATATTTCCCTTTTCATGATACCCTGTAGTTCTATACTACGAGTATTTCTCTCGAGCAAATTGCATAATTCTATTGGAAACATTTTAATTTACGTTGGTAATAAATACATATATTGATACACTTTATACGAAGGGTAGTCTCTGAGTCTCAGGGTTATGCTCGAAGAAAGTGCATTGAAATTTTCTGGAAGTTGTAACTTGAGCCCCTCTGCAATATGTGGTTTTTCTATCGAAATCTATTTAAAATACACGTAATGCATATCCTAAATCTATAACAACCTTTTTGTCACTCGTTAAGGAAGATAAAGATCAATCGATTAACCCCTCAGTAATATTTTATATCCTTCCCGTTTATCTTGAGGATGATACAAAATAATAGCTTTATAAAACAGGGAAATAGGTAATCGGTGCCAAAACCCAGTCGTTATTTTGCTTGCTTAATATCCAGTTGTCCGGATTTGATTCCTGGTGATTCTATGATTAATATTACTCGTACTTTGAAGCCTTTTCTTACCTGAATATAAATTATTGGAACGTTTTTGGGGCACCTCGTGTTACGAAACAACGCAATTTGTATTCCAATATATCATCTTCTTCTCCCTGGCTCTATCCCAACTCACTGTCTGCGAAGACTGTTGGGGTCAGCTCTCCTAGTCCTCAGGTTTTATGCTCTTCTGTCCCGGAATACGTCCCTCAGGCCGTGCCTCTGCATCAGGTTATCTTTTTGCACCACCCATGAATTATTTGGTCTTCATCTGGTTGTTATTCGAGGAAGATCCATGGAGATGGCCTGGTCCACAATGTGATCGGGTGCTCTGCGTCCAACGTGCCCATACTATCTCAATCGCCTCTCCTCCATATTACTGTTGATGTATGTAACACCTAGACACACCAGCCGACATTCCAATGTATCATCTATTTGTTTTTAAATAAACTTACGGCATATAATGCACAACCTCGTTGATTTATTTCTATGTGGCAATTTCATTCAACTTACCAGAAATATGTTAAAATACTTCAAATGAAAAAAAAAACTGGTTGTTAAACTTTTTTGTATTCTATTGTCAATCGAAATTGATACGCTGCATGAATGCCAATCCTTAAGCCACTTGATTAGTATATTTACGACGCTAATAATTTTTGAGAGGTCGCACCTTCAGCTCACCGTTGCTGCTATCCTTTTCACACTGTGTTGTGTTGCCACTGGAACAGTCTCTTCAAGTGGCAATCTGAGAGGAACCCCTTTTTTTTAAATGAGTACCTACCTATCAACGCAAATCGAAACAGCAACCCCCATGTTGGAAGACAGAATTTTGATTCAATCAGCTTTTTCTTTTAAAGTTAGTTTTTATTTTCGAATTGTCTGTATCTTGTTGGAGATCATTTCTGTCCAGTTCCAGTTAGCTCTGGTTCAAATTACAATACATCAGTATTTACAAAAAACCTTATATCAAATATTCACTTTTTGGTTAAGTAGAGGGGACAGATTTTCCCACTTTTTTATCCATACTCGCAGCTTTCGCCTCGTTCACATCCATGTATCGCGTCATACATGATCTTCTATTTGTCATACTTCTTATCTTTCCCTCAGATAAAGTTTCTTCAACTATCTTATTTCAATTTCGTCTTGCACTATCTCTTCCTCGTCCTCCATTAATTTTAGTCATGCATATTTATTAAGTTTTCCTCAACTCATTTTCAAAACGCGACCAAACCATCTCAAGATTCTTTCTTTATTGTGTTAGATTTTTGTTGTATGCAGTACAACTGGTGGGTTTATTACCATGTGGCAACTCTTCCAGAAATATGTTAAAAAAGTCTTATTTAAAATACACACTAGAACTTTTTTTTAAATCTGGTACCAATGAGGATCGATCCACAATCCCGGTCGGTCGGTCGGTACAACTATTCATGTTCTACTGATATCATCCGTTTCTAACAAATAGTTCTCTTTTATCCGGTCATTTATTAGAAACAATTAAAACAAAGAAAAAAATAATGAAAGGTCTCATCTTCAAGACTTCTACTCTCAATGCATGGTCCAAGTCAGGTTCCAGAAGTAATATTGCAGACCCTCATTAACACTTGCCTTACTGTGCTGAAAAATTCCGCCAGGCACGGTGCTGGACGCTAAGCGTCCAGTGAAAAATGTATGTTTTACATTAAAACTATGCAAAGTCTGCCAGGTTATTTTTTGTAATTAGTTATCAAAATCATTTTATTATGTATTAAAACGTCGAATAATCAAATAAAATATAAGTCCTGGTCACTCGCTATCCATCACAGGGTGGCAAGTGTTAACCATCTATCTATGTTTTATTGTCAATCGCTAGTTAAACATGCGTGTCTCCTTCAACGGCATATTTCGCTTATTTTTTCTCTTTGTGTTATTATCCCAAATTATTTAGTTTTATTACCAAACCAACTTTCGAAATGCTTATGTATTGTTACTTCTCAATACACCTTTAACTGTCCCGCTGCCCCATCACATTTCGTAGATAATTTTCAGCGCCTTTATATCACGAACTCGCGCTCCACTACAGCAGAGATTTCTTTTAGACTTTTCCAGTTCACCACCCTTCATGTTGTCAGCAGACTCTGGAACCAGCTACTAGCTAGTAACAATTACGCCATTGTTTACGTGTTTTAAATTTAACTAAAATAAATATCACCTCGCTTCAGTGACAAAGCATATTATCCTGATTTTCAATTATTCTTTTTTCCAATCTACCTTTTCTTCTCCTGGCCATCTATGAACTTTTTAAATTTGTATTTGTTTTATTATTTTTTACTATTTTTATATTGAGTAATATTTTTTCTCAATCTATAATATAAATTCTTCACCTTTCACTTAAAAAATTGTACAATCATTGCATGGTTGGATGGAACAGATTGCCACTTGGCAATCCTCTTTCTTATGCACTGCATATCTCTTTAAGTTATCTCGTATTCTACATTAGAAAGAGGTAATTAAGTAAGATTTATACAATTAGATTTCGTAGTTTAGTTGGTAAGACGACTGTTGTCCAACCCATGGGATGCGGGATCCATTTCTGTTGGTACACATTTTTTTAAAAAGTGTTCCAGTCTGGATTTCACTTAAGGCCTTTATTACATCTTTCTTGGTCGCTGGTTGGAAGAGATTACCATATGGCAGTATATCGATCACTTTATATTATATAAAACAAAACTGTACTACAATACAATTTAATGCAATGCCATTTTTCTTATTTATTTAATTATGTTCATTACCAAAGACTAATGAATTTTAGGCTAAAATATATATTTTTTTAAAACATACTTCAGGAAAGCATTCAGCTATTGTTTAATTTTCTGTTGATTTTGACTTCTTGTTTCGCGTTTTATTGTTAGTATATATTTTTTTAAATATGACTGAAGTCATAAGTATCCTTATACCCTGAATACGAAGAGGAAAATTTGTATTGTATTACATTTTTTTGTTCACAATACAGCTTTATAGCCATGTGACAATGTCTTCCAGCCACCCAGAAGGATATTAAAGAGACCTTAAGTGAAAACTAGACTGGAATCACTTAAAAAAATGAGTTCCAAGAGGACTTGAACCTGCAACTTCCGGATTGGAATACAAGCGTCTTACCAACTAAGCCACGGTAATCTTACTGTTATTCGAGAAAAATACCGTGGCAGATATTTTGAACCCACGATCTTTAGTATAGCAGTCCATCACGTTGACCGCACAGTACCTAATGTATTGGGTGTTAAAATAAGTTGTGTCCGTTTTTTTCAAATTTAAAAATGAGCACCAAAAGTAAAACAAAATTGTAAAGGTTATACGTCATTCGAAAGACATTGTGTTTGCTTTTACGTTACATATATTATTTTATTTGATTACAAGCCTTCAAAATGGAATGTCAAGTAGACGAAAGTGAGCATTTTCGACACCTCCTTCTGTTCGCGTTCAATCGAGGGAATAAAGCTGCTCGCGATATTTGCGAAGTGTACGGTGAAGATGCTATGAATGAAAGGACAGCTCGTCTATGGTTTTTTGCGTTTCAAAGACGGAAATTTCGACCTGAAAGACATGGAGCGTTCCGGACGACCAGTGGACTTCGATGAGGACCGCTTAATCCATATTATTCATGAAGATCCCCTTCAAACCACAGTAGAATTGGCTGAGCAGATGAATTGTAGTTACATGACTGTATACCGCCATCTTAAATTAATGGGAAAAGTCCAGAAGTTCGGGGCTTGGGTTCCACATGTTTTTAGTGAAAACAACAAAAATCAATTGTCGAACGTGAACAGAAGAAAATGCTCAGTTTCGTCTACTTGGCATTCCATTTTGAAGGCTTGTAATCAAATAAAATAATATATGTAACGTAAAAACAAACACAATATCTTGTAGAGCAGAACATTTTCTTTCGAATGACGTATAAACTTAACCATTTTGTTTTAATTTTTGTGCTCATTTTTAAATTTGAAAAAAAAAATGGACACAACTTATGTTAACACCTAATACGTCAATATTAGATCGTTTAAATGTTGTTGAGTTCTGAAAGGTTCTTTTTCAGCAGTTTTTCACATAAGGTATTGACTGGGAGACTGGTTTTGCCATTTAATCCTAAGTATTGTTTTATTTACCTATTAATTTCGTATTCTTGTTGCCCTTGATCACAATTTAATTTGCCCTACATTGGTCTTGTTGATTGAATTTAATTTCATGTGTTTTTTTTTTGGCATTTCGTATTGTATTACACGTTAATATTTTCATCCCCCATATTTTGAAAGACACGTGTATCTTTAATAGTTATTTGCGTTTTAGAAGGGGTTGTAAAGTTATCTCTTAAATGTCTTTTATTTTGTAAATAAATGTATTTTTCTTTTTTAGACACTAAAAAAGCATTGTAATTTGTTTTATCAAACACTGTTTATTCCACTTTTTGTAACGGTATAACCCTACCGGTTTCAAGGCTTTCCCCTCATCATCAGGGGAGCACAAACAAGACTGAATTCTGTTCGAACTGGTACCGACATACACGCTTCTAATGGTAAACATTCGGGTTGGTGACTGTGGGTGGAGGGAGGGAGGAGACAACCTAAGCGAGCCGCGGAGAGATTCTTGGAACATATGTTATTTTTTGCCAGATGTTCACCCCGATACACTGACTTAGAAATTTCTAGGGCCTCTAATCTGTCCAATTTATTTCCGTTACTACTGATATGTAAGAATTTGGCAGCATCGATAGAAAATGTATAGTTTTCACGGTGACAATGATTAGCTATTTCAGAATAAATTAGAGAATTTGTGTTCAAATTTCTTTTCAAATGATCTTCCTGTCTTACCGTTATCAAAAGTGGAATAAACAGTGTTTGATAAAACAAATTACAATTTCTTTAAACCTTCACAATGTTAATGCCTTAACTATAAATAATATACTAAAAATCAAATATCAACCTTAGATAAATTGTAGAACAATGCTAGGTATGATGGCGAGTAATTGTATAACAATGATAATATCATTGCGAGTAATTGTAGAACAATGATAGTATGATTGCGAGTAATTGTAGAATAATGATAGTATGATTGCGAGTAATTGTAGAACAACGATTGTATGATTGCAAGTAATTGTGGAACAATGATAGTATGATTGCGAGTAATTGTAGAACAATGATAATATCATTGCGAGTAATTGTAGAACAATGATAATATCATTGCGAATAATTGTAGAACAATGATAGTATGATTGCGAGTAATTGTAGAACAATGATAATATCATTGCGAGTAATTGTAGAACAATGATAATATCATTGCGAGTAATTGTAGAATAATGATAGTATGATTGCGAGTAATTGTAGAATAATGATAATATCATTGCGAGTAATTGTAGAACAATGATAGTATGATTGCAAGTAATTGTGGAACAATGATAGTATAATTGCGAGTAATTGTAGAACAATGATAATATGATTGCGAGTTATTGTAGAATAATGATAGTATGATTGCGAGAAATTATAGAATAATGATAGTATGATTGCGAGTAATTGTGGAACAATGATAGTATGATTGCGAGTAATTGCAGAACAATGATAGTATGATTGCAAGTAATTGTGGAACAATGATAGTATGATTGCGAGTAATTGTAGAACAATGATAACATCATTGCGAGTAATTGTAGAACAATGATAACATCATTGCGAGTAATTGTAGAACAATGATAGTATGATTGCGAGTAATTGTATTAAAGAATAATGATAATATGATTGCGAGTAATGCTGAATTATAATATAACTAAGCATGATACACGATTATCAGACAGAATTGATTAGCCTTTTGTTTCAATACTGGACATCATTGATATTTATAGTGTATATCTTCTTTTTCAGAGGACACCAAAATGCGCTCGCTGTCGCAACCACGGTGTGGTCTCAGCACTGAAGGGCCATAAACGCTACTGCCGCTGGAGGGACTGTGTATGCGCTAAATGCACCCTCATCGCAGAAAGGCAGAGGGTCATGGCCGCTCAGGTGAGATATTCACTCCACTTCTGTCCACCTTCAATTTTCACTCATTTCATTCATTATCTCTTTTCACAAAGCCACTCCACTCACCTTAAACTTGTCTTCTTCCTTTTGGGGTGTTCTTGACAATTATTTGATAGTTACAACTTATGGGTTGTTCTTGACAATTATTTGATAGTTACAACTTATGGGTTGTTCTTGACAATTATTTGATAGTTACGACTTATGGGTTGGTCTTGACAATTATTTGATAGTTACGACTTATGGGTTGTTCTTGACAATTATTTGATAGTTACGACTTATGGGTTGTTCTTGACAATTATTTGATAGTTACGACTTACGTGTCGGTCTTTACAACTCTCTGATTTCGACGACTCGATGAATCGGACGTTGATCTTCTTGACCCGAGTAAGTGTGTATGCTTCAACACCATAGAAAAGTACGGAGTCAGCTATCTTTTACTGACGAACATAACTTACATTATACGGACATTTACATAAATGACCCAAGGACCAAATCCATAGATACTTTACTTGTTTTGATATAATTGACGACCTTCGTGACCTAGTGGGATAGACGTCTGTCTTACAGCCTGGAGTTTGCTGGTTCAAATTCCAATGGAACCCAACTAAAAAAATATATTTTAGTCTGGTTTTCTCTTAAGGCCTCTGTAAAATCTTTGTGGTTAGTTTAAAGAGATTGCCACGTGGCAGTAAGCCCGCTAGGTTGTACTGTATACAACTAAAATGTAATTAATACAATACAATAATTGAGAAAACATCCAGCTTCTTCGTAAGGGCTTGAATGAAATATTTTTTTATCAAGAATTTAATTGGCTTGACATTTTTACGTATACGAGATTGAAGTATGGAAATTAGGTCCTAGAGGGTTGCCAAGATACTCGTATATGTAGTGTTTTGAATCCATGTCAGATTTTGCGAAAATTGTTTGAAATTAACTAAAAAAGAAGAGAAATCTTCAAAAATCCTCAAAAAATAATTCTAGGAAAAAAGGGAAGAAATCGTTAACTGAACATTTTAAGAGGAAAAAGGGGCCGAATAAATGCTCTAGAAATGCCTGCACTGAAAATATTATATGGAGAGACAATGTATGATAGAATACGGAATAAAGTGATTAAGGGGGAATGTGAACTTAAAATTGATCTATAAAAAAGGATAACGAAGAGCACTCGAAGATGGTTTGGTCATGAAGAACGAACGAATGAAGAAATAATAGAAAAATAAATATATTGTTCAAATGTGTGCATGTATTAAGTAAATGATACTTGGAAGAAGAAAATGCAAAAATTCAGGGAAATCACATGAGCTATATAAAATTTGTATAGATGTAAAGAAGGTGAAATATGTGAGTTGCGAAAGCGCCTGGCGCTTTGTCTTCTCAGCTAAGCCCGATAGATAAATGGTGTGTATAGTATGTATGTACGAGTAAGTGTGATGGTATATAGGAAGAAAAAGCGAATTATGACCGAAGAGTTTTTTAATTCCTTTCTTATCGTCGTTATTGGTGGCACACTTTCACCGCTCATTATTTATTTATTTATTTAATTTAACACTTCATTGTATATTAATCTGATGGGTTCATTACTATGTAACAATTTCTTCCAACCATCCAGACACAAGGAAGTTAAATGGTCGTAATTAATATTCAAAATATTGTTAATTTGCTTAAAATTCATGAACAAATAATAACAATAAAAGTTAAACAAGATTAGATCTTTCGTCACCCATATTTTTTTATAATTTTTTTTTATTCGTCTTGCAAATATTTCTTCTGTTACACAAAGAGGGTCTGCTTCTAGCGTTAGCTTATTCGTTAGGAAGAATATCATCCAGGATTCTTCTCATACTGCAAGGCGGTACCGAGAATATATATTATAATATCAACAGTGTCATTCAGTCGGTTCAATATCTCTATACCACGCGTGCTGAGTGTTTAGCCATGATATTCGTCCTGTAAGTTGGTATATAGAAAAGAGGATGGTTCCTTGCACGGCTGTATTTATTAGGTACATATAAACTTAGTGCTTCTAGAATCGCGGGACAGTTAAAAGCAACCTTGAAAAACCTTAAGTAGGAATATCGCAATGCATTCTTGCCTTCTTGTTTCGAGGCTTCTATAGTTACACACCTTGAGAATTTCGGCATGGTGAGAATATTTTGGGTAATCGCCCATTCTGTACCATAGATATCTGAGGATTTTTTTGTGTTGTTTCTTGTTATATTGTTTTTATATTGGATGAGGAGCCCAAACCGTAGATGCATATTCTAATTTGGTTCTAATTAGATAATTATATAAGTTTCGAAGGATATCGGTACTGTTAAATCCGTTCATCATGTTCAAAACAACTCAGTGTTCTCTTTTGCATCCTACTTGAGCACCTGACATACATCGACACACCACATATTCTTCTCAATGCACGCATTTATTTACAGTATAGAGGAAAACAATAATTATACGAGTATCTTACATTTTGATTGTCGAATGGATTATGCAGTTTTTTTTATTTAAAAAAATAATAGATATGACCGAAGTTAAAGATATTCTTATACCCTCGAACACTAGGCGGAAAAAGTGCCTGTTCCGTTCGAGGGTAGTAGCACAGCGCAGGGTTCGAACCGGCGACCTTCCGCGCGAAAGTCCAGTGCGTTACGGGGCGGCCATGCACCTTATAACTGGTTCCAGAGTCTCAGTGTATCTACAGTAAAGAATGACGAAAAAAATGAAGAGCGATGAACTGGGAAATCCAATGAACAATATCTGCTTGAGCGTTGCTTTAGCGTAGTGCAAATTTATGATTGAAAAGATACTATATTTGGTTTTGTGTATTTTATACCTCCCTTATGCGTCTTTCTGAAATTTATACAGGAGGGTTTAAAACTGTTTTAAGACCATATAAATTATAAGTCTTCAGGTTTAAGTCATATTAAGATGATTAAATAAATATTGAGGATTAATTTTATTAGTCGTGTGTCAAAATATATTTTTCTCCTGTCTACATTTAAAAACAAATAAAAATGCGGTAATTTGCAAGGATGTGTTTCTGTGATCAAAAAATTCGGTTGCAAATTTTGTGAAATTTGCCATAAACTTTAGTCCCTACCTATACTGAAGTGTTGTTTTACGTTACAGATACCAGTATCCAGATTTCAATACGACAACCGGTTTCGGGAGAGCAGTTCTCCCATCGTCTGGTGGAGCAAAGCTCTCCCGAAACCGGTAAAGTTAAAAAAAACTCTATCTTACTAAATTTATCTTTTTTTTTTAAATAAAAACTAATTTTATCTTAACTGTATATAAAAGACAAAACATATGATCAGATCTTCGTAGTAAAGAGTTCAGTTGTTCATTCCTCCTACGAAAATTGTATTTAAAGGTTACACCTTTTTGCCAGGAATTTGTCAATATTTTAGATACCAAACCCCTCTTTAATTATCTTAACTTTAAAGTATATTTAATCACAAATAGTAGAATTTTCTATAATGTGATAGTTAAGTTATTTTCCTTCACAGGTTCAACTTTTTTTAGGTTACGAACAGTTTTTTTTTCAGATCCTTTTCCTTCTGAATTTTATATAAATTTAAAAAGCGCTCTAAAAATATCATTTGGACTTATATACGGAAAAGAAATCAAATTCACAAAAATGCAGCTTTTTTTTGGTTTATTGAAAAAAGCACTCCTCAATCAAGTGTTTATTTATTTATTTGATTCACGACACAACAATACCTTTTACATAACATAAAAAAACAACAACACACAAGACAAATCTATTTAAATATTATAATAAAAAATATTTAAAAAGTACCCTTAACAACAAAATGATACAATAAAACTTGAGTAGTAATAATAATAAAGTGATTATTTGAATTAACAACAAAATGATACAATAAAACTTGAGTAGTAATAATAATAAATGTACCCTTAACAACAAAATGATACAATAAAACTTGAGTAGTAATAATAATAAAGTGATTATTTGAATTAACAACAAAATGATACAATAAAACTTGAGTAGTAATAATAATAAATGTACCCTTAACAACAAAATGATACAATAAAACTTGAGTAGTAATAATAATAAAGTGATTATTTGAATTTATGTAAAAAATTTAAAGTCAGTATCATGGGTAAATTCCATTTAAAAAATATCTCACACAATGAGCTTTATGTTTCTTCAAACGTCTCAAAACAAGTATATTGTGGGTTGGATTTTTTGGAACTTATAAATTTAATGATAAATGGCAATAAAAATAAATGTTGTAAAAAAACCTCAAGAGGGCTATTTTTTAATTCGTAAAAGGTAGCTTTTAAGTGCTTCTAAAAAAATTCAGATGCTATGATTTAAAAAATCGGGATGTCAATAAGTTATTATATCATTCGTATTTATAAGTGTTTTTAAATCCAATCAAAAACTTGATATTAATTATCTCGAAATATTTATCGTTCTCAATTGTATACTAAAAGATTTCCATCATATTCCCATTTTCATTGAGATTTGATTTTATGTTTTCAGTCTTGTTATTTGATCAAGACTTACCTTTCATTCATCAAGATTAAGATTCTGTCATTGGCGACCTCCGTGGCCTTGTTAGTAAGATGTTTATCTTTTAATCAGAGTTTTACAGGTTTGATTCTCGTTGAGACCCATATATTTTAAAAATTATTCTAGTCTTGTATTTACATTAGACCCCTTTAATATTTTCTGGTTGGTTGAAAGAGATTACTATACATACATATTAATAATCCCGTTGATTTGTACTGTATACAATAAAAGTGTAATAAAATACAATATAAATAAAAAGCTCATTGGTTCTAATAAATTACAACACATGTATTTGCCTAAAAGTTTTATAAATCTTGAAATACCTGTTTTATATGGTAGTTCTCGATAATTCCAATGCAAAGTCTGCTGTTAAGAAATGTCTTGTCTTCTACCAAAGTCGAGGTCTAATCTATGTACACAAACAGTAGAGGTGAAGTAAACAACTGGTGTTGTCTGTCCAGGTGGCACTGCGCAGACAGCAGGCTCAAGAGGAAAGCGAAGCTCGAGAGCTGGGGCTTCTGTACTCCGCTCCTCAGGGGGGAACCGCTCCTCAACAAAGGCAGATCTACAAAGAAGACCATCAGCCAAGTAAGTGACCTTAATTCACATTTATTTTATGCAATAGTAGTATTGTAGTCCCCTTTATCATTGAGGATACGTTTCAAGACTCTCAGTAGATGCCAGAAATCAGAGACAGTACTGAACCTTATATAGGGAGGCGAAACAAAAACTGTAATTTTAAATCAATAAAAAAAACTTCTTCTTCTCAGTGTCATGTCAGGTCCCCCCAACGTTGAACATCACCTGACAGTAGATATCTTTATCCCCGGTAGCCCGAAAAAGATCTCCAACGCCCCTTATGCCACGTATATTGCGGAGCCAGGAGATTTGCCTCCTGCCAACACCTCTTCGGCCGTAGGACACCTTTCAGATTTTAATATTAGTCTAAACTAAAATAATTAGTATGACATCTAAACACAAAAAACAATATCCGACAAATGTCCACCTATTGCAGCTCCACAGATGTCCACTCTTTGTCAAAATTTTCTATGACATTTTGACATAATTGCAGTTCTAACTCACCAATAACGCGAATAATTTCGTTTCGTAATTTCTTATAGACCTGGCTTTTCATGTAACCCCAAAAAAATAGTCCAACGGCGTCAGATCACGTGATCTTGGTGGCCAATTAACATCACCGTTTTCGGAGATTACAATACACAAAATAATTCAACAATTTAAACGCGTTGTTGTATTGTATACGACTCCATTTTTATAAATGTCATACATTAATTACACTTCTCAAATGTCACAAGTCTCTGGAAAGTTCGCGACGCCATCTGTGTTTTATCGAAGAATTTAAAAAACCGCTTAATTTGAAAGAACCTTTATAATACAGTTTAATTTATAAATTTATAAATAAGGCATATAGTTAGAAATTAACCACAATAATAAAAAAAATAATAGAACAGTTATAACAATATACTGTAATAAAAGTGTGAATTTAGTCTCTCTCTCAAAATATGTCATTGTACTGAATTCTCCCTTCGTTTTCTTGTTATTATGTGATGATGTGACATATGAAGGAATGTGAATGCAGTAGGCATTGTGACGTAGCTTGAGGCTACAATAGACCTTCTGACGATATTTCAGAATTTACTTATTGATTTTGATCAATACGAATCACTTTAGGATTCGTTGAAAATTTCTTTACGAATGAATGAAAAACACATGGACAGTCAACCTTTCTAAAAATAATAAGTTTTAACGATTAGAAATTTATATTGGAAGCTTAGGCTTTACAAGAGTTATGTGGTTAAATTTAATTAAGCTTAAAGTTTGATACATATAATATATCAAAGTACCCAACTCCAGCTCTGTATCCATCATCTGAGATATAATGTTGCCATCACTTGAGATCGCTTTTGTGAGTGATTTTTTTTTCATATCTGCAAATATTTACTTATGCATTTAATGCCAGGCTTACATTTCCATCCTTGCATAAAGAAGCAATATTGCATTCGTGGATATATTTTTGACATCATTTAGGTGACGTAGATACAAGCTCGTTTAAAAAATATATTTTTATTTTTTATTTATTTATTTATTATTACACATGACAAGAAATATACACAATTTGAGAAAAAACAACAGTAATTTGATTTGGACATATAATTTTAATGGATCTGGGTTTGTTGCCTTTCATTTGTCGTATCCCCAGTAAACTAGGCTTTTGCCTGTATCTCACTGAGGATATTTAGCATGAAAAAATAAATCGATACTTCTTTCCGATTTTTGATAACACAAAAAACCCCGTTGCACGCTCTCATCAACCTGACAAACAGTGACACTCAACTACAACTATGGTTTTTACAAATAGGTCTCTACCGTTTCCTTTGCCTCCAAAGACCATCCAATATTTCTGACGTCCTCAAACAATCAAATCAGAAAGTAACTGAGATAATTTATGTGCTAAGTGTCTAGGCGGTACAAATATTATTATAATAATTCTTAGATTGAACATATTACTAGATTGAAGTAAAAATCAGTACGTAATTGTAGAAAATTAATTATGCTGGATTAAAAACTTGCAATTTTAACTGTAAATGATAAATTGTAAGAAATTCGAAATGAAAAAATCTAGAACAATTACACAAATGTACAACCAGATGGTTTATTGCCCTATGGTAATCATTTATAACCAACCAAACCTGTATTATATAGCTTTTGTCAATACTTGTTAAGATGTTATAATGCTTGGGGTACACACAAACAGAAAAAAGTTAGTATATACAAACTACAAAATAATTTATAATTTAACGGAAAGAAAATTTTCAAAACTATTTTTTGCAATTACCAATGACTTGATAGAGGAGGGACACGGAAACGACAATACAATGAGAAATTGTGTAAAATACTATATCATTTAATAGTTACAATGATTTTTTAATCATTATTTGAAAAAAAAAACTAACGAGGCTGCAACTGTTATGGCAGCTGGTTTAATAATATATTGTAATTGCATACGTCAATATTTTTTAAAAACAAATAACACAATAATCAAAATAATAGACAATATGTGTACAGGGACGTTTCGTAATAAATTGTTATCGAATTTATAAAATGCAGCTTGATGCATTTAGATGAAATAAGGTCATGGCCATAGAAAGAGGTGTGGTAAAATTATGTACGATGTATGGGTTAACTCGGATGAAGTTTAGATCAATGACGGGAGTTCTATGTGATCCGAAAATACCAGTAAAGTTAAAAGGAAAAGTATACCAAACGATTGTCAGACCCGCACTCCTCTATGGCTCCGAATGCTGGACGATGTATAACTCTTACTCTAGGCAAATAGAAACTGCTGAAATGCGCATGCTAAGATGGTCAGCTGGTGTGCCCCTAAGAGACAAAGTAAAAAGCTCACGCATACGTGTAAGCCTAGGTGTTACAGACATCAACTGCAAGATGGAGGCGAGGCGATTGAGATGGTATGGGCACGTTGGACGCAGAGCACCCGATCACATTGTAAACCAGGCAATCTCCATGGATCTTCCTCGAATAACAACCAGAGGAAGATCAAAGAATTCATGGGTGATATGATGGGCGAGTTGAAAGGGACATTGAAAGAAGGGAAACGACAGAGAACAAGGTAAACGATGTAATATACAAAAACCGCATTGTATTAAAATTAGCAAATATGATAGTAAATAACAGTGGATTGGTATCCACCTTGACAAATGGAAGTAAAACTTGGACTTGGTAGAAGAACGGCAAAAGTAAGATTAATGATGTAGAGATGCACGCGCTAAGAATTGGAGTGGCAATATAAGAAAAAAGGCGAAACAAGAACATACGAAATAATACATGAATGAAAAAGACGTTTTAAGATAAAGGAAAAGAGCTCTAAGATAGTTTAGACATATAAAGAGAATAAATTACGTAAGAAAGACTAAGTACAAGGTGTGTGCGCAAGAGAAAGACCGAGGAAATAGTGGCTGGGTTAACTGGACCAGATTTTGAGAGAGGGTAAAGATCAGCGTCGGCTGGTCTCGAGGTGCGTTAGTGCACTGAACCGGAAAAATAATTCGCAATAATTAAATTATATATTCGCAAACATGACTTCCAAAAATGTTAAATATTTGTATAGATTAAATATGAATACTGACAAATAAAACGAGGATTTTTGTTTAAGTAAAAATGAAAAAAAAATTAAAGTAAAATTTATAAAAATATTCCTTTCAAATTGATTCATATAGGGCAGACAGAGACATACAGTAAACCGTGAGACTGCGATAGTTCTTAAGGAATTCATACAAATATTTCATATTCGCTGAGCGTCTCGCGGTGCGCTGGTACTCAGCGCACCAACGCACCTCGAGTTAAGCCGCCGCTGGTAAAGATAGTAGTATAAATAATGGAAGATTTCGCATGACGAAAGATTGAAGATCTGTTCTTTCTGGCTACCCCGCAAGGGATACGGGGTGATGAATATATTTTTACAACAATTATTCGACTTCTTTCAGTATTTTTCCACGTACCCATTTTATTTCCATATATCAAAGTTGATACTGCACAAATTGAAAGTTGGTACTATACAAATTGAAAGTTATTACTATACAAATTGAAAGTTGGTACTACACAAATTGAAAGATCAACAGAGGTGCATAGCCGCGCGATAACGCATTGAACTTCCGTGCGGAAGGTCGTCTGTACGAACCCCGCGCTGTGCTACAACCCTCGAACGACACAGGCACTTTTTCTGCCTAGTGTTCGAGGGTATAAGGATACCTATGACTTCGGTCATATTTATTCTTTTTAAAAATAAAAATAGTGCACATTCCATTCGACAATCAAAATGTAAGATACTTGTGTAATATTTACTTCCCTCTATAGTGTAAGTAAATGCATGCATTGAGAAGAATATATGGTGTGTCAATGTATATCAGGTGTTCAAGTAGGATGCAAAAGAGCACACTGAGTTGTTTTGAACATGATGAACGGATGGGTGACGAATGATTAACGTGGAAAATTTACCATGTAAGCCTGAGTGAGGATTGATAACCGAGAAAAGCATAGTTAGACCAAGTGAATGTAATATTGAAATAAGGAAAGGTTAGGGGTAACAGAAATAAAACGAACTGTATGAGATTGTGTATAGATGCGGAGGAAGCGAAGGAAGTATGTCGTGATAGGATAGGTGTGGCGCTCTGTCTTCTCTGCCTACCCCAACAGAGAAAAGGATGACGATATAAATGTATGTATGTGCATGAGGTACATGGTCGTGCTGTAACGCACTGGATTTCCGTTATGAAGGTCGCCGGTTCGAATCCCGCGCTTTGCTACTCTCTTCGAATTAAATAGGCATTTTTTTCACCTAGTATTCGGGGGTATAAGAATACATATGACTTCGATCATATATATTCTTTTTAACTCTTGCCACCCTGTGATGGATAGCGAGTGACCAAGGCTTATAATTTATTTGATTATTTGACGTTTTAATACATAATAAAATTATTTTTATAGCTAATTACAAAAAAATAACCTTGCAGATTTTGCATAATTTTAATTTAAAACATACATTTTTCAATGTACGCTTAGCGTCCAGCACCGTGGCTGGCGGAATTTTTTAGCACAGTAAGGCAAGTGTTAAAAAAAAGGGTGGGGGGAATTTGCCGGTGTGCTTCGATTGTCTCAGTTCAGGTATGCCATCGGATTCAGTACACCGGTATAGCTGGTGAGTTAGCTCATTTACTTAAAGAGGAGAAAATAAAAGAAGAAGGAAACCAAAACTCCACGACACAGAGTTGCTCTCCAACTGAATTTGTCGTTGGAATGGCGAGAGGATCCTTGACTACGAGGTTCGGCAATGACGGCGATACTTACAGGACTCATTGGAATCCTGTAAGTATCGCCGTCGTTGCTAAGACCCTGTCCAGATGAGGCGTTTTACGCGCGATTCGAGTAGCGCGTTTCGAATTAATTAAGGTAAATTGATATAGCTTCGATGTATTTATGAAATTTACGAACATGTATGTTTATGTAAAATGTCTTCTTCCTCCTAAGTCAATCGCACGGAGGAAAAAAACATTTACAGAAACATACTTGTTCGTTAATTTCATAAATACATCGAAGCTAGATCAATTTACTTTAATTAATTCAAAACGCGCTACTGGAATCGCGCGTAAAACGCCTCATATGTACAGGGTCTTAGACTTGATAAATGAAATCTTTATAGGATAAAGTAAACCATGGGTGACCTTAACTTATCCCGATAACACTTAAATTATTAAGATCTCCGTAATGGGGCTGTTCACCCTCAAAAACAAGATGAGACGCCCAGCAACGACGGTGTATGCGCATAAATATAATAACATAAAGATAAATTCGTCGACCAGGTTTCTGTTATTGGGAAAATGTCAAAGTCAATAATTTCAAGTAGTTATTGGATGTGGACAAATTATAATATTTAGGTAATGTTTTATATAAATAAATAATCTTGCACAATCTCTAAAAATCCGTGTTTACCAATTGAAAAAAAATATAATTTTTTCCTTGCGTCACTGGTTTTTCCTCAATCTTGCGAAGACCGCAGGTGAATTTTTCCTACAAAATTGCCCGATTCCGCGTCTTTTTGGCTACTCGTCGAGAGCCGAAGTACGTGACCCGACCACCTAAGTCGCCATTGTTTGCCTTATTATTATAAACATATTTAGATTGTGTATTGTCAATTCATGTGAACGCTTACAGTAATGTCTCGGACTGTTTAAACATTTTATAAAAACAAAGTTTCATGGCCAGATACAACGGAGATGAAGGTATTTGCTCTGCGAGAGGAGCCCCCGACACACTGGCGTGGCGTGGTGTTGTCTTCTGTTCCCATTTATATTGAACAAAAAATATTGAAAATCAATCAACAGACAACAGTAAAACACTCAGAGCTGGATTTCCGATGGAATAAATAATATGGGATCCCTGTCTGATTTTTCACGAAGCTTTATAACATATTCACAGGAGGCTTTATAACATTTTTACTCATTTTATTTTATTTACTGAATTCTTTATTGTACAGTGGCAAACACAGACCATGGAATTCATTTTTCTGATTAGTTGAAATTCATTTCACTGTGATAATAAACATACTAGGTTATACTATACCCCATAAAATTAAAATTAAAAATAATTCATAGATACATGTTATGCCATACATACTCGTACATTGTAATTTGTTTTATCAAACACTGATTATTCCACTTTTCGTAACAGTTTAGCCCTACCGGTTTCAAGGCTTTCACCTCATCATCAGGGGAGCACAAACAAGACTCTGATGACGAGGTGAAAGCCTTGAAACCGGTAGGGTTATAGCGTTACAAAAAGTGGAATAAACAGTGTTTTATAAAACAAATACAATGTCTTTAAACCTCCACAATGTTAATGCCTTAAATATAAATAATATATGATATATTCGTACATACCATTATACCATATCCCTCTCGGGATAGGTAGAGAGAACAGAGCGTCAGATTTTCTGTACATACATCTTTCGTCTCTTCTATTGTACATCCATCCATCTTTTCATACAACACCTACAGTATTTCTGACTTTGTACATTTTTTTTCTTTCAAAATTTAATTCGTTTAATCCGACCATACTTTACCAAGATTTCCTCTCATATGTACAATATATAAATATTTAACAAAAAAAAATTCGACCTATATACCGTAGATAGCAAAACGCTTGATTTTCAAGTGTGGGGAACTTAAGACTGGATACTCAGTCTTAAGTAAACTTGAAGAAATAAGGATCCCAGTTTGGTTTTTCATATTTGGTCTTTTAACGTTTTATTACACATATAAACATATAATCATGCCATTTCCCTGTCGGGGCAGACAAAGAAGACAGAGAGTCAGATTATCCATTAAGACACACATCCTTCGCCTCTTTTACATCCATACACCTTTTCATACAACACCTACGATTTCTCTCACTTTTTATATTTCCTTCATTCAAAATACCATTCCCTCGATTCAACCACTTGAGCCTTCCACTCACATTTGCACTATATATTTGTTTTTTGTTCTTTATTGATTTGTTTTACATGTTCAAACCATCTCAGAATGCTCTTCGTGATCGTACTTAATACGTTAGTCGTAAATTTACATTCATCCCTAATCACTTCATTCTGTATTCTAACATACATTGTCACCCTTATATTTTTCTATGTAAACTTGTATACATTTTTACTTAATTAAATACAATACAACGTAACATATTGTACTACAACAATCATTCAAACTTCTATTGTATCTTTTAGCGACCGAAGTCACTTAATAGAGTGTAGGTATACGTATTTATTATTAACTCTAGCATATTTAAAATGCATCTTGAAGATTTCAATGTATTCATTTTTCCAAGTCTCAAAAGACAGTGGAGTATTATAATAATAATTAAAGGTAAATTTATATAGCGCGGTTTAGAGAACTCTTTAAGTGAGTTCTTAATCGGGATTCGGATTCACTATTATTGACAGATTAAAAATATTAAAAAAAAAACGTGGTGTATGCGGCCATTAGATTACGAGATTACTCGTATTTGCATGTTAAAAAATGGTAAGAACCTGCCAAAAACTTACCAAGGGAATACGAACTACAAAGAAACCTTAATCAGCGGATTCAGACATGTGATAGAACGTATTCGACTTTTGGGGTAGTGTAGTTTTGTGTAAGGTGTTCATAGAAAAACATAAATTTTGTCTAGACCATCCAAAAAGAGTTGCCATCAAGCGTTTTCCAAAAGCTACGTACTCTACATATATCTCTTACAGTGTGAGGCAGGCAAAGATCAACACAATTGAAACATTAAATTAAAAATCATCAATTATTTTAAAAGTAAGAAATGGCCAAACAGAAACTGTGTAGTCCAATGGTTTGGGTGCACCCACGGGGAGTTGAAACGTGCCCTGATACAAGGAAAAAAAATGATTGTCTGTCTTCCCTCGGTGAAGGATGACCAACGATGTTGTCAGGCTTTAATAATCTCAATATATATGTAAATTCAAATATAATATCGTTTCTTACAATATGGAAAATATCACAGGTAGGCAAATAAACGTTTTTACGTCCGTGGCACTTAAAAATATGCGTCCCCATATACTAACTACGTCTTGACCTTTTTTTTATTTTTTAAAAGAGTGCCGGTCGACGCCACTGGCCGCTTTATTTTATAATACTTTCATATAGTTACAGAACGTTGAAGATTTTCTATTGGACATATTTAGACGAGTGTATTTACCCTCGAGTATTTCTATTTGTTCAAACAAAGTGTGTCGCTTGCGGCTTGCGCAACGCTAATGGACTACAAACAGTGACTACCACTACCACTACCACACCACGATCACAGCCTGCTTCTACCCTCTACCGCCAGCCTTCATGCCTCCGCATGCCTTCATGGCGATAGGAACCAGAGCCAGGTCTAGGTAGCAAATTTAAATTCATTCAAAATAACCTAAGAGCCTTAATTTGATAACCATACATAATAACATGTAAATGTTGTTTGGAAAGTATTGTAGTTACGAATTTCAAGAATAGATTTCATTAAGGCAAAAATGTTCGATGCTAACTTCATGACAAACGTGTTGAATGTATATTATTATGAAAGGCAAAAATTTAGTGCATTTTCGCTATTGTTTACGCAAATTGCCATTTCGAAGATGGAATAAGCTATTTTTTCAAAATAAGTTGTTTTTTTCGGTGTTAACAAAAATATATGTATGGTATATGTACAGCGTATGCCGATTATGCAGTAAGTGATCTGTGTGTGTCAAATGTGACTTAAAAAATCGTAAATTTAATGCGACACACTTTTGAAGATTGTGTCTTCGTAATTTTCTAAAAAAATTTTTTTTTATATATTCATTATATTAAATAAATAAAATACTACAGACCTGTACTAACTTACGCATCGGATACATGGATAACTATAAAACGGACGAAAAAATTCTCGATACATTATTTAGTTAAGGCATTAACATTGCGGAGGTTTAAAGATATTGTAATTTGTTTTTATCAAACACTGTTTATTCCAATTTTTGTAACGGTATAGCCCTACCGGTTTTAAGGCTTTTACCTCATCATCAGGGGAGCACAAACAAGTGTTGTTTGTGCTTCCATGATGACAAGGTGAAAGCCTTGAAACCGGTAGGGCTATACCGTTACAAAAAGTGGAATAAACAGTGTATGATAAAACAAATTTCAATGTCGATATATTAGGTGTTAACATAAGTTGTGTACGTTTATTTCCAAATTAAAAAATGAGCACCAAAAGTAAAACAAAATGATAAAGGTTATACGTTATTCGAAAGAAAATTTACTGCTCTATAAGATATTTTGTTTGCTTTTACGTTGCATATATTATTTTATTTGATTACAAGCGTTCAAAATGGAATGTCAAGTAGACGAAAGTGAACATTTTCGACACCTCCTTCTGTTCGCTGTCAAACATTTTTGATCACCATTTTTCTTTCATCACCATTTTCAAACCATTTTTCATCACCACTAATGATGCGGTAAAGGAACCTTTGCTTGTGGCCATGCGTAGCTCGATGACGCGCGAGCAAACCAGCAGAAATTGTCGAACGTTGATTTTTGTTGTTTTTATTCAAAACATGTGGAACCCGAGCGCCGAACTTCTGGACTTTTCCCATTAATTTAAGATGGCGGTATACAGTCATGTGACTACGATTCATCTGTTCAGCCAATTCGACGGTGGTTTGAAGGGGATCTTCATGAATAATATGATTTAAGCGGTCCTCATCGCAGTCCACTGGTCGTCGTGAACGCTCCATGTCTTTCAGGTCGAAATTACCGTCTTTGAAATACAAAAACCATCAACGAGCTGTCCTTTCATTCATAGCATCTTCACCGTATACTTCGCAAATATCGCGAGCAGCTTTGGCAGCTTTATTCCCTCGATTAAACGCGAAGAGAAGGAGTTGTCGAAAATGCTCACTTTCGTCTACTTGACATTCAATTTTGAGGCCTTGTAATCAAATAAAATAATATATGTAACGTAAAAGCAAACACAATATCTTGTAGAGCAGAAAATTTTCTTTCGAATGACATATAACCTCTACCATTTTGTTTTACTTTTGGTGCTCATTTTTAAATTTAAAAAAAGCGGACACAACTTATGTTAACACCCAATATTTAAGATAAATATTCTTTATATTGTCCTTTTATGACAACGGTACGTTGAGAAAAAGTTATAACGATGACTTTACATCCTGAATGACTAAGCTAGTGCAACAGTTATAACGATGAATCTACATCTTGAATGACTAAGCTAGTGCAACAGTTATAACGATGACTCTACATCCTGAATGACAAAGCCAGCGCAACAAAAGTTATAACGATGACTCTACATCTTGAATGACTAAGCTAGCGCAACAAAAGTTATACAATTGCTAGATTGTGCTGACTTGGACACTCATATGGGGACCGCAATCAGCGCACAGATCCTGGAAAGGCCCTGGTAATCGCGGACACTCAAATGGCTTTGCAACCACCCGTTATTTGTACAGTTTAAGTTATTCCATCTTGTATCTTATTGAACTTCATTGTGCGCTTCGAAATTATTCTTTGAATGACTTCTGTGGCAACATTATCTTGGAACTTTTTATAAGTACGTGATATTACAGAAATGTTAGAGATATTGGTGACGTGTTAACTTCTGAAAACACTTGACGATAATCCTTTATGCAACGTATTTTCAAAATGAATCATTACGAATAAATAATATGTTTATTGATATTAACATAGTATGTACTTATAAATCCTAAAATGACTGAGAAGCTCTCAAACAGTCTGGGCACATCTTATAACATCTTCCGAATCGAGATACACCCTCACCAATCGAAGGGTTAACACTGCCTCGAGGACGTGAGATTTTTTTCAGCCCGCACCCGCAAATACTTAAATTATATATAAAAAATGAATAATAATAAATAAATAAGCATTTAATACAACTATACACTCAAAAAATATGTATAAAAATATAAACGCACATACACCCCTAACCCCAGATTCATTGCCAGCCTCAAAAGAAAGTCTCGTTGGTAAGAAAATTTGCTGATTCGATTCCCGTTGGAACCCAGATTTTTTAACGATTCTAGTTTGGATTATACTTAAGACCTCTTTAACACATTCCTGGTTGGTTGGAAGAAATTGCCACACGGCATTACGTCCGCCAGGTTGATCTCTATACAACAAAATTTTGACAAATAAACTACTATATTATAGAAGACAATTTTGCTCGGATCTGTTCGTAAATTATTTATATGTGAATTCAAATGTCTAAGTCCGCTGTCTCAGAACAGGCAATGAGCCCTATGAGGTGACTAATAAATAAAAGTAAAACAAATAAATAATGGGTTTAAATAACTTTTAATACAAATTATATATATCATAATATAAACACTACGCACACACTGCCATTTGTTACTTTCCATTAAAATAATTTTTCATCTAATAAGATACAGTAAAAAACTGATTACTATTTTTTTAATAACGGTATAAGGATAACTATGCCCGAAGTCATAGGTATCCTTATACCCTTATTAAAATAAAGAGTTTATTGAATTTTATTATATTTCGATGTTACAATTAATTGTATTATAGTTTCAATACAATCTGATGGGATAACTGCCATGTGGAAATCCCTTTCAACCAACCAGAAAGACGTTAAAGAAACCTAAAGTGAAGACCAGACTGAAATCTTAATTGTTTTTAAAACCTGGGTTCCATAGGGAGTCATACACGCAACCCCCGCGTCTGGAAAACAAGTGTTTAACCCTTCCCTTACGGTGATAAAATTGAAACGCGCGCTCCGGTGTTGGGTAGTGAGTACGCGATCAAAAATTAGCGATTTTAAATCGGAAAAATAAGAACATTCAAAGATAATCCCATTAATTAATTATAATTGAAGTTAAAAATTATAATAATTGAGATTTATTTGCTGAAAACATTAAAAAAACCATCTGGCAACGCTCACGGAACGGGCGTAGATCTAGTCTCGTTGCCAGCTCAACAGCTACTGCGGCGCGGCAGGGTTGGTGGCTAACTCGGGCGTGGCTTACACTTGCGAGGTTGAGACAATTGAGCTCCTCGCTATTCAGTGACGTATGCAAAAGTGAGATGCGAATATAGTGTCGCGCTTCCCGCATACTTTTCACCTATCGTCAAGACCCAAGATCGAGGCACTCACAGCGTTTAAATGCGAATTTGTATCCGATATTCAGAAAATACTTACGATGTAGTCGATAAATTCTGATTATTATTAATATTATTTTTTAAATCAATGCGTAAATATATTATGGAGGAATACCTAAAATCTTAACCTTGTATTTATTATATTTATAGAGATATTGATGGTTATTAGAAGCAACGTGTAGAAGATACCCAACACAGGGAAGGAAAGGTTAACCAAGCCACAGATTTCGTTTATTTAAATAAACCTTAATTTTTCAACGAAATAACTGTCAATCATGTTTTTCTTTATTATTTTCAAAGCATTTCAAAATATCACCAACTTTACAGTTTACTAAAACTATTGAAATAATTTACATTTAAACGTTTTCCCCATTCAATAAATGATTCCAAAATTTTCCGAAAGTTTTTCTAATGCACTCCTTTCTCTTCGCTGACGGGGAGTGGGAGGGGGTAGAGCTATGTGGTGTGAGTGGGGGGGCACTTGGCAATAATGTTTCATGGCTTTGCTTTTTACACCTATTAACTCGCCCTCCCTTGTTTCACTCTAACATTCAATTCTGTTACAGGACCGTACTTAGATTTTTTTTATAATAAATAAATATTATAATTTGAATATTTCTAAAATTATATGTATGTTGTAAATTTTTGTTACATAAATAAATTATGAATTAGACACTATATTTATTTTTACAATAATTTATAAAAAAAATATAGATCACATCCCACTTTGTAAAAATAAATAAAACATTTCATGCATCCTGTTTTCAAATTTTATAAATATTTAAACGTATCTTAAATCAAACTTGTATCATTCGATCTATGATCAATGATCAGGCGACCTCTGTGGCCTAGTTGGTAAGATGTTTGTCTCTTAGCCCGGAGATTGCGGGTTCAAATTTCGCTGGAACCCAATTTAAAGAAAAAAAAAAGAATTCCAGCCTGATTTTCACTTAAAGTCTCTGTAATAACTTTCTGATTGGTTGGAAGAGATTATCATATGGCAATAAGTCCAACAAGTTGTACTGTGTGCAACAAAAGTGTAATATAATAATACAATCAATTTTGCAGTATTCATATGTTAACCAAAGACTTAGTAATTCTTGTATTAGTCAATGAGACCACGCTGACAATATTGTTCACTACGAAAAAAATTTTTATTTTATAAAATCACAGTTCTTTTTTAAATGCTTGGTTTATGGAGATATGGCAGGACTTGATCAAAACGTTAATATGAATGTAAAAGAGGTGAAGCATGTGTGTCGAGATAAGTTAGTCTAGCGCTCCATCCTCTCTGCGTATCCGACAGGGAAATTGTGTGATGGAACCTATGTGTCTTAGTATGGATCAAAAAGAAAAATCTTTATAGATATATGTTTATTAAAACACTATTTTAATATGAAAGACATTTTTATTCTCAAAATAAAAAAAAACTAGATAATTTTAGAATACACGACTAATTATTGACGTTTCTTCGTAATACATTAAACGTTTTTTGATAGTCCTAAAGCCATTTTTTGTTTAATTAGTGACACCTGTTTCGTCATACAAGGCCTTCACTAAACAGCTGTAATTAATTTAATAAAAAATATTCACAACATACAACTATCAAAGCGTTTAATATAGATTTTTCATACATATAATACATACCATCATGCCGTCTCCCTGTCGAGGTATACTGTCGAATGGAGAGAGCACCAGAATTTTCTATTGTGACACATATTTCGCCTATTCTACACCCATACAACTTTTCATACAATCCTTTTGACTTTTTACATTTCCGTCGATCAAAATACCATTCTACGGCTTCAATTATATTTTCTTGGCCTTCCTACATCACGCTTTTCACTCACATTTGCACTGTTTTTTTTCGTCTTTTTTCACTTACTCGATTTACGTGCCTAAACCGTCTTAGATTGCTTTTTGATCTTACTTAATACTTTAAGTTCTTAAGTTCATTCATCCCTAATCATTTCATTCCGTATTCTGTCATAAATTGTCAACCCATACAATATTATCAGTGCATACTTTTCAACAACATTTTTTTTGTCTCCTTTCAGTTTTTTCCTTGTCCACGTTTCGCTTTCATACATACTATAGTAGAATATTGTTATGGACTATTTTACTTAGAAGTCTGGAACACCTTTGTAATAGATTGTAAGATTATTTTCAAAATAAATTAAAAAATTGAGAATTTGAATACCGAAAACAGACAATCTTAGATAATTTTCCTCTATTTGATTTTTCTCATCCAGTAACTAATATTTTAAATAAAATTAAACATGACACCCATGGATGTTTGATTGGGATATTACTGGTGTAAATTATGGCTCTCGATATAAATCAATAAAACAATCTATCCCTTTTAAACCGTGGTTTAATATTAGGAGAATTAATAAGATGGGAGTATGAGTCATACGTCGTTTGCGAGCGGGTCACTGTGTGGTGGCTTGTGTTTTGTTGAAGATCCATCAGAATAATGTTTTGGTCGTATGAGCTGATTGTGACGGTGGGCTGTCCTGGGATGATGACGTCCAGCTGTCCTTCCACCTTTTCGGTGACCTTCCTGGTAATCTCCTGCTGTTAGGGTTTTCAGTCTTAGCGATTCTTTCCAGTCTTATATCCTCCATGCGATCCACATGATCCCTCCAGAAGCGCCTTCTGCTTCTTCCCCATCTCACTATATATTCAATTCCCCAGACAGACCTTATCGTCTCATTTCTGATCCGTTATCTAAAAGTTCTGCCTGCGATGGAGCGTAGAGTTTTCATTTCTGCCACTCTGATAAGGTTTTTTGTCCTGTTGGTATCGGCTCTCACTTCTATCCCATATGTCATGATGGGGCGGACGCATGTCTTATATAATTTTTATTGCTACATTTTTTAAATATTGTTTATTATATTATCTCTTATAATTGCATTTTTGGCTTTGGTAAGGTGACACAAATCATCCTAGTATGGGGTGATTGTCTATAACAAAAACTTAATCACATATTCTTTAATTTGGTCCTGTACACTCGGCCCCCCAAGAGCTGCAAATAGCCCATGGTGATTATACAAACTAACTTTTAACTTTCTCAATAATAATTGGTCTGTAACGGCATTTCTTCCGCAGCCCAACTTACAAGTGGACTCCCCCACATTTCCATTTAGACCGTTGCCCATAATTACGCTCTTTTCCCTATTTTTTCACATCCACTCGGCTTTTTTTTAACCAAGTTGCAGTTCATGTTGCCAGTAACTGAAAATATGAAAAGTAACGCTTAATTAAAATTATTTACTCGTTTAACTTGCTTTTAAAAATAAATTTTACGTTCGAAATATATTTTTAATTAAATTGAAATTATTAAATTATTGTGATTTTGTTGTTAATGTTTTGAGATGTGTTTGTTTTAGAGATTTGATACAGAATTAGAAACTAAAGTCGGTCGGCTGTGGTCTAATGGTTAGCATTCACGCTAAACAAGCGGTCCCCCCAGGTTCTATTCCTGGCAGGTTAACTTCCAGACTGGTTTTAGTCTTATACCGTTTAACATCTGAATATATGTTCATCTGTAGCTTACATACTAGTTATCATACATTATTGGAGCGCCACTACATAATGCAAAAATAGCGCTTAATATAAAATTTGTCTAATGAAAGACTGCAGTAGACAGGAAGGATAAACTTGCCGATCGTTTTGGAATTTTGATCTTCTTGCCATCGGAACTATGGGCTTGATCCGTAAATATTATGTGTTTGCTGAAGTGAAACAGCTCGCACACGATAATGTGTAATCAATACGGCATCCATCTACAGAATATTCTAACAATCATACTCGATCACGAGGAGTTGAGGAATTTAAGGATTTACGACCATCAGAGGACTTAAGGTTTACATTACCATGTTCTTTGTGGTAAATTCCTCATTACTGAGGGCTGTGATCTCTCCGTTCCATCTGCCCAATTTTGCCCAAAGCTGTAATCTCTTCTTACTTTGGGCTTCTCGGATAGCTACCGTCATAAAGGATTTTGTTGTATTCGTGGCTTTGTTAGTCCATCGGATTAATAATCGATCTCTCCTTCGTTGCCTGTTCACACTGCCTCCACCCTATGGAATTTATTTCGAATAACTAATTTATTAGATGAAAAAAAAGTCAATCTCAAAGTTCAATTTCTCTTCGAAGGAACATCCTTCAGACACAGATTCGATAGATTTAATAGAGACAAACTATGACAATATTTATGACTGCCATATATCAGCCTAGCAGCTGCATTAAAAACGAATTGAAGTTTAAAAAATTGTCAATCAGGTAAAACAGAATAAATAGAGTTACGATTATTTACACTCGACATGACAAGTTGATTAATAAGAGTTTTTATTTCCCTTGTTGGAAAACATCGACGCACCAATTTTAATTCTTTAAGACTATAGAAGCCTGAAGAAACCGAATAACCATTTCAATTTATCCATCGAAGGAGAGCTTACTATCTAGACAGACACCAAGAAATTTAATAGATTATTTTGGAAGGATACTAACATCTATAACTGCTAAAATGTCTTCTTCAAGAAGGTGTAATCTAGGCTGTGAAGCTATCCAGAGAAATCCTGTTTTACTTGAATTTAATTTTAATTAATTTCTTCGCATCTGTACGCCACTGGCACAAATAACTGTAACAATAGGTGGATGGCTTCTGCTCGATACTCGGAGAATTCAGGTCGCGTTCAAAGGCGTAGATCGGCGAAAGGTAGCAGGGTGAAGAGATTCCTCTTAGGCATGTAGTAGATGGTCTCAAGTAAAACACAGTAGACAGAATGAACTGAGAATGTTTTATTTGGCTTTTTCGCTTCTTATGTGCGGTCAATCGCTCATCGCAAGCGCCTGTTTTCGCCTCTGCATGCCGCCACAACTCGCGAAATGTCACAATTTTCGTAAGTTTTGCGCATGCAGAGGCCGGCCGAGTTGTGATATAGTCTCGCGATGACCGCGCACAAGTCTCATTTCCGTTGCGGTCGCGACGCAGCGCAGACCCCAACAAACATAAATATACATACAAAAATACCAAATAACATCAAAATATAACTACATATAGAATATATATTAAACAATTAAGAAAACAAATACACAATTGTTTTATGGTGACGCATACGTCTAATACAGCATCCAATTTGAGACTTTGAGAATTCAGTTAGAAGTATCCTGTTTCAGATTTTTTTTTATTTGGATCACATAATCTAAAAAGCAAAGTAGCATCCGCATAAATCTGAGACACAAAACCCTCCTTGTCAATGAGATCACTGATAAGATTAGTATAAATAACAAAAAGCAGCGGCCCCAGTACCGACCCTTGTGGTGTACCATACTTTACAATATCCTGAGAAGATTCTTCTTGATTCATAACAGCGGATTGTCTTCTATTTGACAAATAAAATTCAACCCACATGGCTAAAATACTGGTCGAAGATAAATCGTTGGCAGACTTTCAGCATGAATTTTAAGTGGTCAAACAAAATCTGAAAGAAGATAGAGTTAAAAGCCTGTATAATAAGATGTAGAAGAAGCCTAAAATGTGTTCCAGGATGTAATGAAGTGGATATCTATTATTTCTGCCTATCCTATTAGGATAATGTTAATTCAAGTTGATGTTCTCACATATATTAAAAAAACGAAGTACAGTGGAACCAATTTAACTTAAAACGAAGTTTACAATGACATCTAGTTTAGACAATTCTGATGTGTTTTTAAATCAGTGGTCGAATGATAAATTCACATCAATGAGTAGGTGAACATGTTAAACATACTATAAGAGAAAACGTTAAATAAATGCTCTCAATCGTTAAAAAAGTATGTTAGTGTAAATACCATAAGAAATTTCACAAAGTACGAGTATACTCGTATGTAAATATGTCTGTTCCCCGACTCAAGCGGTTTGAAGTTAACGCGGTTAAGAAAAACGCGTTTTAGAACACAATCGATTTCTACATTATTTGAATAAATCTAGAAAATCATATATCTGGATGACTCTGCACTCGCCTCAACCAGCGAGCTCGGCAATAAAATCAAGGTCAGCGAATACGCACACCAGCGATATTATAAATTGTTACACACGCAATAACTATTATTATTTTTTTTTTACTAAATTGTTTACTCATTTTAAATAGTTTGCGTTTTAGAACACAATCGATTTCTACATTATTTGAATAAATCTAGAAAATCATATATCTGGATGACTCTGCACTCGCCTCAACCAGCGAGCTCGGCAATGAAATCAAGGTCAGCGAATACGCACACCAGCGATATTATAAATTGTTACACACGCAATAACTATTATTCATTTTTTTTACTATATTGTTTACTCATTTTAAATAGTTTGCGTTTTAGAACACAATCGATTTCCACATTATTTGAATAAATCTAGAAAATCATATATCTGGATGACTCTGCACTCGCCTCAACCAGCGAGCTCGGCAATGAAATCAAGGTCAGCGAATAGGCACACTTGCAATATAATAAATTGTTACACACGCAATAACTATTATTCATTTTTTACTAAATTGTTTACTCATTTTAAATAGTTTGCGTTTTAGAACACAATCGATTTCCACATTATTTGAATAAATCTAGAAAATCATATATCTGGATGACTCTGCACTCGCCTCAACCAGCGAGCTCGGCAATGAAATCAAGGTCAGCGAATAGGCACACTAGCGATATAATAAATTGTTACACACGCAATAACTATTATTCATTTTTTACTAAATTGTTTACTCATTTTAAATAGTTTGCGTTTTAGAACACAATCGATTTCTACATTATTTGAATAAATCTAGAAAATCATATATCTGGATGACTCTGCACTCGCCTCAACCAGCGAGCTCGGCAATGAAATCAAGGTCAGCGAATAGGCACACTTGCAATATAATAAATTGTTACACACGCAATAACTATTATTCATTTTTTACTAAATTGTTTACTCATTTTAAATAGTTTGCGTTTTAGAACACAATCGATTTCTACATTATTTGAATAAATCTAGAAAATCATATATCTGGATGACTGCACTCGCCTCAACCAGCGAGCTCGGCAATGAAATCAAGGTCAGCGAATAGGCACACTAGCGATATAATAAATTGTTACACACGCAATAACTATTATTCATTTTTTTACTATATTGTTTACTCATTTTAAATAGTTTAAACCTTTGTATAGAATTTTTTATCGATATGTAAAAATGATATATGTTGTTTATAGTTAAGGCATTAACGTTGTGAAGGCTTAAAGACATTGTAATAATTTTCATCAAACACTGTTTATTCCACTTTTTTATATAAGCATACCTATAAATGGAGCAAAGTCCTATTTATAAAAAACATATACGAAAAAACCAAAAAAATCCAAGTCGCATAAAGCCAGCTTTTTACACTAATTTTAATCTCCGGAAACTTTTATTTAAATGGGAAAGGCAAAAATAGAACACTTAGCAACAGCGGTGTGTATAAACTTTTATGTGCTGACTGTGATAATTTCTATATAGGAAAGAGATGAAGATCTTTTGAACAGAGATTTCGTGAACACAAATCCGCCTTAAAAAATCCTCTAATTTATTCTGAAATGGCTAATCATTGTCACCGTGAAAACCATACTTTTTCTATCGATGATGCCAAATTCTTACATATCAGTAGTAACGGGAATAAATTGGACAGATTAGAGGCCCTAGAAATTTCTAAGTCAGTACATCGATCCGAACATCTGATGAACAGTTATATCCCAAAAAGCTCTCCGCTCTTGGCCGAAATTGTCCCATGCCTCCCTCACCCCTCAGCCCCTAACCGTTGAAGCGTGTATATCGGTACCAGTTAGAACAGAATTACGTATTGTTTGTGCTCCCCTGAAGATGAGGTGAAAGTCTTGAAACCTGTAGGGTTATACCGTTACAAAAAAGTGGAATAAACAGTGTTTGATAAAAATAAATTACAATAAAAATGATATATTTTACAATGATGATAGTCCACTACAGTATTTTGGTACCAGCTTTGTCGTATGGAAGTGAAACGTAGACATGAAAAAGACTGAAAAGAGGTGAATAATTGTTGTAGAAATGCGTGCACTTAATATATTATATAAGAATGCGCGGGATAACAATGTATGAGTATGATACAATATGGAATAAAAAAATGAGGAACGAATGTGATCTTAAGGGGGATGTCTTGAGTATTTGAAAAAGAAGACTCTAAGAAGGTTTAAGCACGTGGAAATAATAAATTAAGAAACCAACATAATAAATATGCAGTGAAAATGTGCGAGGAAAATGTGAGAGGAAATCGTGGAGTAGAAAAATGTGAGAGGTAATCGCGGAGGAGGAATATCTAGAAAAGTATGATTAAATTAAGGAAATGATATTTTGAAAGAATGAAATGTAAGAAGCAAGAGATATTATAGGAGCTGTATTAGAAAGTGTATGGATGTGGAAGAAGTGTTATATGTGTGTCGAGATAGGAAAGTCTGGCGCTCTTTCTTCTCTGTCTACCCCTGCAGGGAAACGGTGGGATTTACTTATTAATTTATAAACGGTACAATGTTTCAGTTACAAACCAATGTTAGACTGGAATCAGTTACAAACCAATATTAGACTCACTCCCTCCTTGGCATGCTTTAAGAAGCGACAGAAAAAACTCTTAATTTCTAGTCAGTAATATAACGTGTTTCATTCCTGATTTCCTCTCCATCATCCCTTCCTTTTCCTTTGAATGATAATATCTCACTTTATATGAAAATTAATGTTCGGGTGATTGTCCGTCTTTGTGGAGTTTGTGGGCATATGCTCACGTGTGTGTGTTCATGGATTTCGTGGGGGTGTACAATAATTTGAATGTTTTTGTGACCATATACCATAACTCGCTTCATTTACTTTTGTCTGGTTAGTTGTAAGAGATTGCCACCTGGCAATAACCCCGTCAGATTTTATTTGCTATAATATTATTAAATAAATGTTTAATAATAATAAACGACAGCAATAATAATAACGATAAAAACACAGTTAAGAGTTATTTATAAATTTAAAAAAGATAAAATAAATAAAAAATATAATTTTAAACATAAATAACTGCCATGAAACAAGCATATACACGCGTAAGTTATATTTTACCTATTTTAAATTTTTATTGGGTTGATAATTTCGTTTTGCTTGTTTTGGGTACTTCTAATCGATTTTTTTCGTATGGCACCATTTAATATATCTGAATTAATGTTTTGAACATATTACAGTGCGTGGCTAGGAGACAATATTATATTCGGCCCCAATAAGCGAGCATTCGAGTTTAGAACCTGTGGAGTAGGTACAGAACCACGGTTCGTCATTGAACGTGTTGACATAACTTCTGCTCGGCGCGTACAACTATTGTTATCAGATGAACTCTTACCAGAATGGCACCCGTTCTTTTTTATTTCATTGGGAATCAAATCCAAATCTTCCGGATGGAAATCAAAAATGTTACCAGTATGCTACGGAAATCGTTCGTTATTTATATGAGTTATACACCTTCGGGAACTAGTTGGTAAGATGCCTGTCTTCTAGCCTTCTTTGGCCTTGATACCTTGACGTGATGCCTTTGCCGTAAAACGCCTGTCTCCAAGCCCGGAGGTTGCTGGTTCAATCCCGCTGGAACCCAGAATTAAAAAAAAAGGATTCCAGTCTGGTTTTCACTCAAAACCTCTGTAACATCTTTCTGGTTGATTGGAAGAGATTATCACGTGGAAGACCTCGACCCAGAAACTGAAGCCAAGTGCAGAATTGAATCATCTCGTACGGCTTTTAATAAAATTAGAAGCGTATTCTGCGATGATAATCTAAACTTGAAACTTCGACAACGGTTAGTCAAATGCTACGTTTGGTCAGTGTTATTGCATGGAGTAGAATCATGAACCCTCAAAGTTGGTAGTATGAACCGACTGGAAGCATTCGAAATGTGGATACACCGGAGAATACTACAAAGTACAAATTACTGCACCTGATAATCCAAGGCAAAATAGAAGGCCGAAGAGGTGTTGGCAGGAGGCAAATCTCCTGGCTTCGCAATATACGTGATTGGACTGGCATAAGGGGCGTTGGAGATCTTTTTCGGGATGCCGGGGACAAAGATGTCTACTCTCAGGTGATATTCAACGTTGGGGGGACCTGACATGACACTGGGAAGAAGAAGTCACATGGAAATAAGTCCACCAGGATGTACCGTATACAACGAAAGTGTACTACAATACCTCAATACATGTATCTTCCAAAAAACATATATTCCTATTTTATGAAAGTTTTCGTTATTACGATTCACGCATATTTTCTTGGAACTTATTTACCGCGTACATTGAGGGATTATAATATATTACTTTTTTCTATTTGTTTGGCTTCTTAAGCAATTTGTGTCCACTGTGTCAACAGCTCTAGGTGGAACGGTGCCAAATAATATATTTTTCTTGTTATTTCCGCAAAGTATATTTGTACTAGAATGTGTTTGCTGAACTTTGAAACGTTCCCAACAATGTTCAATTGATATTATATTAATGCTGTGTTTGGTTTTCCTTTTATGTTGTTATTATGGGTTTTCTTCTTCATGTTACCGTATCCGGTTTCCTCGGCGTGGGGCATGTGTCTTAAGAAAATATCTCTATTTTTGGCAACAGGGAATAGTTTCTTAATTATCTAGACACCTGTAATTTCGCTAAATTTACTCAACTAAGGTAGCCACTTTCTACTGCTTTTCACATCGAAAATAATATTAACACTTGCCTTACTGTGCTAAAAAAATCCGCCAGCCACGGTGCTGGACGCTAAGCGTCCAGTGAAAAATGTATATTTTAAATTAAAATTATGCAAAATCTGCTAGGTTATTTTTTGTAATTAGCTATAAAAATCATTTTATCATGTATTAAAACGTCGAATAATCAAATAAAATATAATCTTGGCCACTTGCTATCCATCACAGGGTGGCAAGTGTTAAAGAAAAAATCGCTCCCCGATTTTACTTATCAATATTAATATTTAAAAAAAACTAAAAAAGGAAAACAATGCATATGACGATAACGTATAAAAGAATACGGAATAATGTGACTATGGCTGATGTATTGAGAAAGTTGTCGAAAAAATTGAGAGGACCTTGTTAGTAAAACGTTTGTCTCCCAGCCCGGAGGTTGTGGATTCTGGAAACCAGAATTTTTTAAAAAAGGATTCCATTCTTGTTTTCACTTAAGGCCTCTTAAACATCTTTCTGGTTGGTTGGAAAAGATTGCCACGTTGCAAAATGATTGCCAGGTTGTACTTTTAACAACGAAAGTGTAATACAATACAAACATCAATGTTGTGAGATGATTTGGGCACGTGTGCAAGTCAAAAGTTCGAAACCCTCGAGTACAAGTACAAGTCAAAATGTTAACCTTTCCTTTCCTGTGCTAAAAAAATCCACCCTTTCCGGTGATGTGTATTCAATACACATGTAAAAATTTGCAATTTAAAATCGGAAAAATAATAATATTCATAAACAATCGCTTAAATGAATAAAATTTGAAGTCAAAAGGGATAATAATTGAAATGTAATTGCTGAAAACATGAAAAAAATATCGGCTTACGTTCACAAAATGGGCAAAAAGACCACTTTAGATGAATGCGCTAGAGTGGCTGAGACCCGAGATGGACTAACACTGTGTATGTTATACCTCGAAGGAAGAAACACAACTGCAAACTGAGATTCTATTTCTTGCCTTCCCATATACCGAAGTAGAGTGAGATAGAGACGTGAATAGCGTCGCTACCTCACCCATAGCGGTTTTGAGAATGAATATACCTACGTCACACACTGGCACACGTTTGATTGTGTTGGTGAATTTATTCCCGATTTTCACAAACTATCTCTGATGTGGCCGATAAGTGCTAATTATTATTAATATTATTTTTTCATTCAATGTGTAAATGTATTACGGAGGAATACCTAAAATCTGAACCCAGTATTTATTATACTTGTAGAGATATTCAAGATTTTAGAAGCAATGTGTACTAGTTACACATCACAGGTAAGGAAGGGTTAACATCTAGATCACGGAGGTCGTCGTATGAAAAGGAGCGTATGAGCTACAGGATAAAAAATATAAGTTCAGATATAAATTGGTCTAAGAATAAAACTAGTCCGGAAGTGAATCCGCCAGGAATCGAACCTGGAGCACTCGCTACCTTAGCGTGAATGCTAACCATCAGACGACGGCTGCTAAACATGCAAATAAAGTATATTCATCGAACTGAATAAAATAGTAATAATTTTTCAAAAATAATCCAAAATTTAACAAACTTTTAAATTCCATAAAATTTTCAAATATCTCCTCGAAGATGTCGAATAGCGAGGTTATGGTATAAAAACGTTTCTTTCCATCCCAATACACAAAGCCAGTCGATGAAATTCCAATAAGATGGAACTTTGTGGAAAACGGTTTGTGACGTCATCATTGTGGCCTTATAATAGAGAGGAGTTCGCCGCGAGAATCTGCGGAATTCCGAAGACGCGGCCTTTAACGCTTTATATGAAAAATTCCACAGTAACGGTTTGGTGCAGCGATGTCCCACCTTTTGTGGAATTCAATAACAAGTATTATTGGAATTATTGAAAACGAGCATGTCGTTAATGTTCATACTTATTGTATTTCTAAGTCGGTTAAGAGATATTCGTTTAATTATATGTGGTGTATACATACCATAACGCCAAGCCCATTGCGGAATAGGCAGAGAGAACAAATCTCCAAACTTTTCTATCCAAGAACACCACTTTCACCTGATCCACATTTGTACTGCTGGTGGTAATGCAAGCATGCTTGCGTTTCATTCTAAAGTGCCGGAGTTGATTCCCAACGCATTCACGAATACACATAAATAATTGAATTCTCTCTTGAATGTATTTTTTTTGTCATCTATTTATTTTCTGTTTTTTTTATATTCTTGTTCTACGTGTTCAAGGGTGTGGGCTGAAAAACATCTGGTGTCCCCGTGGCTGGGTTCGCCCTATATTGATGGGGTATATCTTGGCCGAGGGGATGTTATTAGATGGGCCCAGACCTTTTGATAGCTTCTGTATTTAATGTATTATCTGCAATTTATGTGTTTTAGAAGTGTTTTTTAAATATATTTTGTGCATACTATGTGGCTGCAAATAAACCTATATTTATTTATTTATATTGTTTTTAGTTACGTATGCATGGATTGATCTATTAAGAGCGTCATCACTCGCACACTGCATAACCTTGTTGAACGAATTTTCCGATATCAATATATTCCATATCTCGTTGGATAAATTGAGGTTTGAACTTTTAATATAATTTTTAGATATAACTGTGCCACTTCACAGGGAAGCATGAGTAATTATTGTTCTTACTGCTATGATTTTAAGATTTTTATTTATTTAATATTCTCTCATGCTCTATTTTGAGAAGTATTCTCTCCAAGAATAAAATAGTAAAGAGGGATATCAAGCGGCATGTAGCGATAGGAAATAAAGCCAATGGGGCACTTAAACATTTATACTCGAACCAAATAGTATTAAAATCTGCAAAGATGACAGCTCCCAACAGTATTCAATAACAACTTTAAGAAGCGACTGAAAAAACTCTTCATTTCTAGTCAGTAAAAAAACGCGTTTTATTCCTGATTTTTCTTTTCCTTTCCTATCCCCACACCCCTATCTTGCATTTTAATTGATGATATCTCACTTTATATGAAAAATAATGTTCGGGTGGTTGTCCGTCTTTGTGGGGTTCGTGGGCATATGCTCACGTATGTGTTTATGGATTTCGTGGGGATGGATAGTCATATGAATGATTTATTTAACCATGTAACTTGCTTCTTTTACTTTTGTCTGGTTGGTTGGAAGAGACTGCCGCCTGGCAATAAGCCCGCCAGATTGTATTTGCAATGAAAGTGTTAAATAAATAAACAAATGTAAGGGAGTGTAATATGGACGTGAGTAACTACTGAAAGAAACTAAAAAAGGCTGTAGAATGCGTTCACTTAGACGAATACATGGAGTGACAACGTATGAGAGAATACATAATGAAATGATTAGGAATTAATGGGAACTTGAGGCTGATGTGTTGAGTAAGATTAAGAAGAGCATTTTGAGATGACTTAGGAAAGTAAAACGAAGGATTGAAAAAGGACTAAGAAAAATGTATAGTAAAAATGTGAGTGGAAGGCGTGGTAGAGAAATAAAGTATAGTTGGGTTATAAGATATTTTGAAACAAGGAAACGTAGAAAATCAGGGAACGGCGCAACGTTATTCTATAAAAAATACCACTCTCTTTCAGGAGTTTATTGTAAATTCTAAGCAATTATTGTAATGTACAAGTATATATAATTTTGATGTCAACTGTAATGTATGAGAGTGAAACGTGGACGTGGAAAAAGACTGAGAGGAACCGAAAAAATGCTATGAAGATGCGTGAATTAAGAAAAATACATGGAGTGACAGTGTTGAACAGAATATGGAATGAAGTGAAAAGGGATAAATGTGAACTTAAGGCTGATGTGTTAAGTAAGATGGAGAAGAGTACTTTGAAATGGTTTAAGCATGTGGAACGAATGCATGAAGAAAGACCAACACAACAGATATACATACGTACAGTGCAAATTTCAGTGAAAAGTGTATGAAAGGAAGTCCAAGGAAAGTATGATTGGATCAAGTGTATGATTTTCTTAATGAACGAAACGTAGAAAGTCAGAAAGAGAAGGTGTATGGATCTAGAAAAGGCGTCGAGATAGGAACGTCGTGCGCTCTGTCCTCTCTGCCTACTCTGACAGTAAAACGGCCTGATGGTACGTAACAGTTTGTTTTCTTATACTATGCATTTCATTTAGTGAAATTGGGTTAAACGTTTAACAAAAGTAAATCAAATATATTATTTAAATAAACATATTTGGCTCGATATTCGATAGTGTCGAGCTTCTGCCCCATTATGAAGGGCCGAATGAAGTTTGGTTTTTGTATTATTTGTGCCACAATGAAGCTCTAAGAGAAGTGTAATATGGGCCTGTAAATACACTTTTATGCGGCTGTTAAATATATCTCCTCACTTGCTATGCGCTCCGCGTACTCGCCCTCTTCTATATTGAATTCTGGCGAGCATATTCGTGCCAAGAAAGGGTTAAGAAACTATTAGAAAACATATTTGTGATACTGGAGAGGGGAAACGTAGGAAATAAATGTATTTTTCATCCTTTTTGTAGACATCTGTGAGCTTTTGTCACCAGAGATAGTTAGTTAGTGGGAGGGTACTTTTATGGTCGTATTAAATAAAATAAGGTTTAAATAAGTAAATATTGCATACATGTAAAATATTCAAAACAAACACATTTTATATCTATTTACCGAATAAACACATCAATTAATTTATGACACATCAACTGACAGCTGAATGTTAAAACAAAGAATGTTCACTCGTGACTATTATTCATTCATCGTCGGGAATAACTTCATCACTTCATCAGAATGTGGCTGGAAACAAATTATTTTCATTTTATATCAAATTATACGAGTACATTACAGGGTGCACCTTACTTTATTTACAAAACCGAAAAAAATAGCGAAACATCAGTTGTTACAAAAGATATTTTTTATTTTATTTATTGATCTAACACTTCGTTGCAAATGCATTCTGGTGGGATTATTGCCAGGCGGCAATCTCTTCCAACCAATCAAATAAAAGTAAATAAAGCAAGTTACTTGGTGGCAAAAATATATAAATTATTCTTCTTGTTTATGAAATTTATGGAAAAATACGTATTAAAGCAAAATTTAGATATCACCAATTAAAGGAAAAGGAAGGGATGGTGGAGAAGAAAGAAAAATCAGGAATGAAACACGTTATTTTACTGACTAGAAATTAAGAGTTTTTTCTGTCGCTTCTTAAAGCATGCCAAGGACGGAGTGAGTCTAACATTGGTTTGTAACTGGTTCCAGAGTCTCACTGCATGGACAGTAAGGACGACGTAAAACAAGAGGAACGGTGAAATGGGAAGGCAAATAAACAATCTCTGTATGTACGTAACGCAAGTCCATGATCGGAAAGACGCTGAAAACTTTCGGCAAGATAAAAGGGAGTGGCGGGATAGTTAAAGATTTTAAACAACAGAGATAGTATGTGGATTTGGCGTTTGTTTCTCACGTTCAACCAGTTCAGCGCTTTCTGGTGTGAAGTTACATGATCGTACTTTCTCAGGTTAAAAATAAATCTTAGGCAAACATTTTGAAGACGTTGTAATGTGTCTAGCTGTTCCTTCGTAATATCCAAATAACAGACGTCCGTATAGTGCAAAATCGGAAAAAAAAAAAAACAGATTACACGAGTAAAATTTTGGTTTCAGTTGGCAGGAATCTTTGCAACACTTTAAGGGAAAGAAGGCTTACTTTATTTATTTGCTCTCGCCATGAAATAGTGTTATCCATTAGCACTCCCAGGTTTTATTATCGTTAATATTGCGCTCTTTGGGCGACATGTGTTTTTAGGTAAGTTTACCTTGGTAAATAATATACGGATGCAGGATCTAACGACCGCTGCCATCACCTTCTATTCTTATGCTCAACTTAAATACATATATTTTGCTATATTTTAAATATTTTTATACTATACAAGAGTTCGAATGCCTAGTTAGAGCGTTGTTGTCTGCTAGAGTCTGCTCTCTAAACGGCGCTATATAAATCGTCCTTTTATTATCATTACAGGGTGAAATATGTTTTTCTCTGTCCTCTACCTTTTCCTGTAGAGAAATGGCGTAATTATGTGTATACATACCTGAGTTTTTAAATTTAGTTTTTAGGAGTAATTAGTCCTTAATATTCATTATGAATTCATGAAAGCTGTTTTTGTTTTTGTCGAACTTTTTCAAACTCCTTTTGCTTACTATACAGATTTTTTATTTAATGATATATTTGAAAAGTTTCGTTCAAAGCGACCTTTGATTTGGAATTTTTGCAGTTTAAAGTTGTACTTTTAAAAGTGACCTTTTTAACATCATTTCTAAAAAAATGTTTATTTTTTTAAATCGTGAGGTACAAAAGTTCGATTTTTCAAACGAAAGTTTTCAAACGGGACGTTTTCTTTCTATTTTTTTTTTCTGAGAATTTTATTCATTTTTCATTCGTCGATACGACTGAATGTTCATTGAAAATGAAAACCCTTTTTAAAAATGGTGATTAACTAAATAAATTGACGATTTTGTTGTAACCCAATAATGCCGACGATAATCTTCAAGTTTTTGAAGGAATTTAAAAAAAAATTATATGAGAAGTATTAGGGCGCCCTAGGAGTAGCTAACTGATACTAAAGGGTACCGAAGAATAAATTTGAGAAGGTGACTGGATCTGAAAGAGGCGAAAACTGTTTGTCGAGATAGGAAAGTCTGGCGCTTTTTCTTCTCTGCTTACCCTAACAAGAAAATGGCCTGGAATATTTGTATGCTTACCTATAGAAATAATTGTTAATGTGTTACCTGTAGAAATAATTTAATGCAATATATTGTTTATAGTTAAGGCATTAACATTGTGGAGGTTTAAAGACATTGTAATTTGTTTTATCAAACACTGTTTACTCCACTTTTTGTATTGGTGTAACCCTACCAGTTTCAAGGTTTTCACCTCATCGTCAGGGGAGCACAAACTAGACTCTGATGATGACACTCAAGATGAGGTGAAAGCCTTGAAATCGGTAGGGTCATACCGTTACAAAAAGTGGAGGAAACAGTGTTTGATAAAACAAATTACAATGTGTTTAAACCTCCACAATTGTCATGTGTCTACTGCCAGCGCATGCTAATCTTATCTATACTTCACCCCAATGCAACCAACGTTCCGCTTATCTAAGAACCTATAAATATTAGCATTATCTGTAACACGATATAAACACCAAAACCGATGTTATCTTATCGATGTTCTTATCCACATTCAAATAAATATTATAAGTTATGCAAACCCTTGTCAAACTTATCGATGCTAACCATGTACTAGATCCTATAAATATTAGCGTTATTACATTAGTGTCAACCTACTCGATGTATTATGTTTAAGTTTATCATCCCGTCGGTGGTTATCTCCCCAAATTCAATAAAGATTTGGTATCACTAAGTGGGAGAAGCCGCGAGCGAGACATAAATCACTGATATCGATTTGACCTTAAGGGCAAGGATAACATACCCGAAACATTCCTTCATAATCTAACGAAGAGTCGTGGTATAGTTATCTTTGCTTTAAATAAGACACCATATTTGAGGCGACATCATTATTCTAAAAGCCACTAAGATATTAACATCATCGTTATTATAATACTGTTAATATTATACTTCAAATGTAATTCAACCTTTATACAAATAAAACTACACAGTTGAAATTCTAAAAGTGTTTTCGTTGCAAAAGGCCATAACACAATGTTAATGCCTTAACTATAAATAATATATTGATATTGTCGTTTGTTCAGCTTCTGAAAAATCTACTAAATGGATTGGTTTCAAACTTCCTTTTTTGTATTCAAGTCCTTTAATTGATATCTTAATTGTATCTTTCTGATCCGTGTCTGAGAGATGGTGCTTCGGAAAGGAGCAGAACTTGGAATGTTCATCTCATCTTCATCAAATAAATCGAATCGATCTAATGAAACGTGATATTACGTACTATTCCATGCCTATTAGGCCATCAATGGCTTTTCCCATTGCCGACCTTATGGCATAGAATGGCCTATCTCTAAATAAATACAAATACAACTTCAGAAAACGCTAAGACTTTCCAAAAAGTTAAGAAGAACACTTTTTGGAAAGTCTTATCAAAATTTATGATAGTATATTAACTTTACACTCCACCTAAAGATGAATGAGTTAATGTGACATATTTAAGGATCTATAAAGTTTTCTTTTAGTTCGTTTTACTTGGTAAGTTATCTATTAATATCTTACCAAATATGCTTTTCAAAACATATTCAGATTAGAGAAAGTACTGATTCCAATGGCCAGCAGCCGCCACTTTCCTAGCCTACTCGTATCTCCTAGCCTACTCGTATCTCCTAGCCTACTCGTATCTCCTAGTCTACTCGTATATCCTATCCTACTCGTATCTCCAAGTCTACTCGTATCTCAATTTATTTCATTTTTGTAATATGTTTAATCTTTAAATAAAAGTGGGTTTAATTGCCGAGTTAAAAATCCCTTGAGGAAATTTCGCTCTCTAATTGGTGCTGTATTAACACTTGCCTAACTGTGCTAAAAAAATCCGCCAGCCACGGTGCCGGACGCTAAGCGTCCAGTGAAAAATGTGTGTTTTAAATTAAAATTATGCAAAGTCTGCTAAGTTATTTTTTGTATTTAGCTATAAAAATCATTTTATTATGTATTAAAACGTCGAATAGTCAAATAAAATATAAGTCCTGGTCACTCGCTATCCATCACAGGGTGGCAAGTGTTAATTGTCATTTTATTATTATCAATTTTACACTTATTTAAAAAAATTGATATCCTTTTATATAGTAAAGACGATCTGCGTTTAAGTTAGGTTATTCGTTAGGAAGAATATCAGCCAGGATTCTTCTCATACTGCTAGGCGGTGCTGAGAATATATCAACAGTGTCATTCAGTTGGTTCAATATCTCTATACCACGCGTGGCTGAGTAGCCATGATATTCGTCCTGTATGTTGGTATGTTGAACAGAGGGTGATTCCTTGCACGGCTATATTTATTAGGTACATACAAACTTAATGTTTCTAGTATCGCGGGACAGTTAAATCACTTCCGTGGGTTCATTATTTAAATTAAAATATTCTATTACTTAAACATTTTTGTCAAGTAATTTAACATTGTCCGAATTCAAAGTCATATATTTTTTGTCTAATTTCGTCGGAACCGGCGCAGTAATGATCTATTTACTATAATGTCCAACTTAAAGTAGTGCGGATGCGAGTTTCCACGAATTGTTTCACACACACACATATATTTATTTATTTCATGCTTATTCCCTGAAATAATGTATTCCAGTGATAATTGAAAATAACTCTCAATCACTCCAGTGATCATTGAAAAAAATTGTAATGAAAATTCCATTGGAATTGGTTCAGTGGTACATGACTTTTCCAAAACTCGCAAACTGTGTCTCTTTTTCGATATACGAGTATTTTACATTCATGGACATTTATTTGTATCTCCATTTTTTTATTATTTTCTTCCTTCGATATTTTTAGATCGAGTAAGCAATTTAAAATGAAAAAAATATATCAAAAAGAGATAAATACTATTTTAATTATTTTTATTTCTACTACCTTAAAAAACCAAATCCCTACATTATATATTTTACTAACTTAACTAACTAACTAACTGGTCTCCTCCCCCTTTGTTCGAGTAAAAAGCTCCTCTCGTTTGGTAAACTCTTTCACGTAAAATATCCGGAGTACAGGAAACATTCAGAGATCTCTCACAAAAGGCTGTCCGATTGAATACGCACTCGAGAGTTGAACCAAATACACGAGAGCGGAGAGAGCCAAGAGTATCAGGAGCGCAGAATGATCGGGAGGTCGTTATAAAATATTGCAGGTAAAGCTATCTCTCCTGTTAACAGGGCAGTCTTCTGTGTTACTGAAATATAAAGCAATTGGAAGGGGTGCCTGTAAAATTAGATTAATATTTTATCTATTTAGTGATTGAATTTTTTCCAAGGGGTTTTTATTTCTTTTTAACATTAATCAAGAAGTGTTGAAGTGAAAAACTGCCGAAATGCGCATGCTAAGATAGTCAGCTCGTGTGTCCCTAAGAGACAAAATAAAAAGCTCACGCATTCGTGGAAGCCTAGGTGTTACAGACATCAACAGTAAGATGGAGGAGAAGCGATTGAGATGGTATGGGCACGTTGGACGCAGAGCACCCGATCACATTGTGAACCAGGCAATCTCCATGGATCTTCCTCGAATAACAACCAGAGGAAGTCCAAAGAATTCATGGGTGGTGCAAAAAGATAACCTGATGCAGAGGCACGGCCTGGGGGACGTAGTCCGGGACAGAAGAGCATACAACCTGAGGACGAGGAAAGCTGACCCCAACAGTCTTCGCAGACAGTGAGTTGGGATGTAGCCAAGAAGAAGATTAAACAAGAAGTACATAATATGATTTAGTGCTAGGTAATGACGTTTAGGCCTTCGTAAATGAAGAATAGTTGCTCATTTCCTTGCTCGAGTCTCCAGATATCTATTTTTTAAATTCTATATTATTTAATCTCTGAGATGGTTTGGACATGTAGAAAGAATGAATGAATAAATACTAATAATACAAATAAAAAGTGTAAATGTGAGTGGAAGACGTGGCAGAGGAATACCAAGTAAAGTATGGTTGGATACTTTACTTGGTATTCCTCTGAAAACGCAGAAAATCAGAGAAATCGTAGGAGTTGTATGAGAAAGTGTATGTACGTAGAAAAAACAAAAAATGTGTGAAAAGATCGGAAAGTCTGACGCTCTGTCTTTTCCTGGATAAGAAAATGGCGTCATGTTATGTAAAATATATATTTGTGCCTCTTGAAACAATTGATTTTTATTGTTTCTCATTTTGGATAATACTACGTCAAATATTTTATTTTTCTAAATGCAGTTCTACGAACACATAATTCTATTAAAGAGCGTCTAAATATGGTTCCAACGCATGAGAAATTTAATAATAATAATAACGTTCAAGAGAGTACCAACAAGAATGATAAACAATGTCGTTCATAACAATCGTGCAACTTAAGTCACTTCATATTACTGATTTACGTTAGTTATAAATGTAAAATATTTCAAACGCATTTCAATAGTCCAACGATTCAATGGAAAAACGTCTTAATTATTCTAAACAAAGTAAATTTTATATAAAAGTGTATTCTATATTAAAAAAAATGGGCTCTAAAAGTTGTGGTCGTCCCCAATCAGAAACCGGCCCTGACTATTTATACAATACATGGTACAATATCTATACATTTCTATTCGACAATATCAACCGGGAACTACACATCCCACTCGCTTCCAAATTGGAATCGTTTATATCTCGAGTGTCCACTCGGTATCGCTCCCTCTCACCCGTACTCGCACATATAACCGAATGTGCGTCCCTTTCGTGTAAATAGGTGGTGTATGCCAACTTTGGGGGGATTGTACTGTGAATACTTTTCTAGTGGGTACAGTCAATGTAAATGGGCAATGGAAAATGTATGCTAATAATAGAAATATTTTTACTCATTTTTTAATACAGACATAACGATGGACTGAGAATTTGTTGATAAATAAATAGCAAATATATTTCAAAATAATGGCGAACAAAATACATTTAAGAGAGAAGCTGTCAAAAGGTCTGCCCCCCCCCCAACCACCACCCCCCCTTCCGTGGGATAAATAATAGAACGTGAGCCCGGCCGCGAGGACGTCATATGTTTTATCAATACTAATTGAATGCCTGCACGAGAGTTTCAGATTTGGTCTCCGATGAAGTTTCAATTCGGTTTTTTTTCACATGTTTGTTTTGAAAGGCTGGAACAAATTACCACTTGACAATAAGCCCGCCGTATTAACATAATATACTGTTTGATCAGGAGAAAAACAATATTTGGATTCATTTTTCGAATAAACTTGATTTATAATTGATTTTAATTCATGTTGTTGTGTTTTTCTATATTTTGTGTAAACAATACGATCCGTGTCTACTCCAGTGGTATGTATACTCGAAGGCTCGATTGTTGAGGCCGAAAACAATTGTCTCCCGTCCATGCTCTTCAATATATTTCATTCATATAAAATAAGAAGACTTCTTTCTCCAACACTGCTAAGGATAACTTTAACTTTGTTAAAAGTGTTTTTTTAATTTTTTCAATCATCACCTTTGTAAACAAACTCCCGATACTTTGTACTGCCACTCAATTATTCTGCTTGTGTTGAGGGTTGTTCTGCCAGCGGCGTGCATTCCCTTCACCCCTTAAACATTCCAGCTACCACCCTTACCCGAATCAATTAATATTTGCATTATTTTACAGCATTTACTTGGGAAATGTGCGATAATTGCGGTTAACCCTGTATTTAGCCAACATTACATCTTTTTTTTTTCACTGATGCATTTCAAACACATAAGAAAAGTGAGGTCAGTTTCGTCTTCAATAATGAGTTGATTGTTCCGAATCGATCCAATAGGGGCGGGTATTATAACAGGGGTTTTCCCTTTGCTGGCCCTGTGGCTTGGAATAATCTAATTCTAAGTGTAAAGGTATGGGTGGCGTGTGCAGTTTTAGGAAACACTCGAATACAACCCTTTTTGGGAGATCTAATCAAAATACATGAATAACAATAAAAATAAACACTATGCATCATCTAAACCGAACGTTTGAATTTGTGTCTGAAAGACGTTCCTTCAGTGAGCAGTTGAACTTTGAAATCAAATTGATCTTCATCGAATAAATTGATTGTTCTGAATCGACCCAATGGGGCAGGGTATTAGGACATAGTTTTTACCGTTGCTATTCATGTGGCGTGAGATGGCCTTTCTTTTAGTATTTGAGATATGGAGGGCGTGCCCAGCTTTAGGAAGCACTTGATTCAACCCTTTTTGGGAGGTCTAATCAAAATGTATGATTAAATTCGAATATTAAACATAATCATATACGCTAATATTATACATCGGAAGATTTACAAAAGTGTACCTATTTGTATTTTTTCTTCAATTGGTAAATTTTGAGCGGTTTTCTTACCAATTTTTTTTAACAATAACAGTCACGACTTTGCTATCCTTATACTCAATTTTTTTTAATAATAACATTCACGACTTTGCTATCCTTATACTCAATTTTTTTAACAATAACATTCACGACTTTGCTATCCTTATACTCAATTTTTTTTAACAATAACAGTCACGACTTGGCTATTCTTATACTCAATTTTTTTTAACAATAACAGTCACGGCTTGGCTATCCTTATATTCAATTTTTTTTTAACAATAACAGTCACGACTTGCCTATCCTTACACTCAATTTTTTTTAACAATAACAGTCACGGCTTTGCTATCCTTATACTCAATATTTTTAACAATAACAGTCACGACTTTGCTATCCTTATACTCAATTTTTTTAAACAATAACAGTCACGATTTTGCTATCCTTATACTCAAATTTTTTTAACAATAACATTCACGACTTTGCTATCCTTATACTCAATTTTTTTAAACAATAACAGTCACGACTTTGCTATCCTTATACTCAATATTTTTAACAATAACAGTCCCGACTTTGCTATCCTTATACTCAATATTTTTAACAATAACAGTCACGACTTTGCTACCCTTATACTCAATATTTTTAACAATAACAGTCACGACTTTGCTATCCTTATACTCAATTTTTTTAAACAATAACAGTCACGACTTTGCTATCCTTATACTCAAATTTTTTTAACAATAACATTCACGACTTTGCTATCCTTATACTCAATTTTTTTAAACAATAACAGTCACGACTTGGCTATCCTTATACTCAATTTTTTTTAACAATAACAGTCACGACTTGGCTATCCTTATACTCATTTTTTTTAACAATAACAGTCACGACTTGCCTATCCTTATACTCAATTTTTTTTAACAATAACAGTCACGACTTTGCTATCCTTATACTCAATATTTTTAACAATAACAGTCACCACTTTGCTATCCTTATACTCAATTTATACGGTATATATTTATTTTTTAATATGTTAATAATAGTGAGTTGGAGTCCCGAGGTGGAGTATCGATGCTATATGATTTTTAATTTTATTATGCTTTTAAAAATAAAGTCCAATTTATTTATTAAGAAATTTAATTTATTATTAAGACGACTCATCTGAGAGTGTTTGTGAAAACACTTCTTCAATACATTTAGTTTTATTCTTACTTAATAATTCTTACTCTCACCTTCATTTCAACTGTTCAAATTGAAAACAAAAAGCGCACAAATCATTTGGCTCCAGTCAACCCTTCAAGCATTCAACGCCTACAAGTATTATCTACAAAAACATACACGCATATCGATTTAATTGTTGGTTTCTGTTAAACCTTAGCAAAACCCTTAAATGCACCTTCAGCCCCTATTCATTCAAGGTTCCCATTCATCTCTCAAGCACCCTTGAGGTAGGAATGAAAAGGGCTGGCCATATCATATCTAAAGATTGTATAAAATATGATTGAAGATATATTTGAGGATAGAAAAAAGTAAACAAATTGAAGTCCTCGTGACCTCTCCTTACATGTGGGATGCTGAAAAGAGTTTAGGGATGATCTTTGAGGTATGTTAAGAATTTTATTTACTATTGAATAGTATCCGAAATATACTTGTGCCATTAATTTGTTTTAAAAAGAATTTTTATTCCCTAAGGGCTTTCATCCCTTAATAGATAGAGGGAGAAAAGATATCATATTTTTTGTACATATTTGAATTCTTATTGACCAGCGTCTTTTCTTATATTTTTAAAGATCCTTTTGGGTTTTTTTACCATTACCTTTAAAAATATTACGAGATATAAATAAGGACGTACTGCATGAGAGCAAACAACATCAGATAGAGCCAAATTGCGTAGAACTGTTACAAGTAATCAGGGACCCAAAAGAGAAAGAATACGCAGCCAAGTTGCAAGTGTTGAAGCTCTTTACCTTAAATGCAACAGGATATGCATCTCACAAATTAGCTTACCTATATAGTCATCTCCGGTGGCACCAAAGATATGTATATCACAAGTACTAACAATTACACTAGACTGCGCCGGCAAGAACTGTTCTCAATAACATACGCAAGAACGGGTCTTCCAGCCGCTATGCCTGTTGGAAGGGCCTTAACTCTTCTGAACGGGACTGCTTCGGGTATTGACATATTTCATATCACATTACCAAAAGCAAAATAAATTTTCTTCTTAGATTGAGCGCGTTAGAAAGCACTCATCAACATACTTAAGTGACTAAATATATGTGTTTCATACGTTTGTGTATATATACTCGTATGTATGCATATGCGTTATTTTTTATTTTATATAATTTTTAATTTTTTTCTATGTAATTTTTCTTCTTTTTTAATATGTCTTGTATTTTTCAAAGTAATTGGGCTAAGCCTGTTTTGAAAAAAAAAAAAAATAAATAAAGTATCCTGATCCTCAATTTGTATTGTGTCTTCTATTATACTTGTCACAGGTAATGGGCGTTCATTGATTAATTCATTAGGTACCCTTCAATATATCTGAACTGGTAGCTGGGACATATTGAACAGCCTCCATCCAGGTTGGTCTACAGCCCGGCACTCCAAGACTTACCATGTCAGACCGAGACTAATAATATCCCTATCATATCACTAACTAATACTTAACACGCTCCTAATTCAAAATTAATTAAAAAAGACCGGATATTATGATAGAGTTTTTGCCGTTGCCGTTCTTGTGATGTGAAACAGTCAGTAGTTAGAGATATGGGTGGCGTGTACAGTTTTAAGAAGCACTCGAGTACAATATTTTTTGGAAGGTCTTTTCAAAATGCGTATTTATGAACACTACAAACATACACTACACCTAAGACCGTATGTGTTACTATCCCATATCGGAAGATCTACAAACGTTTCTTTGTATTTTGTCTTCTTTTGGAAAGTTTTCCACGGTTTTCTTACCAAATACGTTTATCTAAACATATGCAGGGTAGTACCCTGTTTAATTGTTGCAGTCACGAATACTCCACTTAATTAATTACTATTATTAGTATGATATAACACATTACGAGGTAATTAGGGATAAATGTGAACTTAATATTGATTTGTTGAGTGAGGTAGAGCAGAGTACTCTGAAATGGTTAAGGCATGTAGAACGAATGAATGAATAAAGATCAGCAAAAAAAATATATAGTGCAATGTGAGTGGGAAGTGTGGTAGAGGAAGACGAATAAAAGTATGTTTGGATCAAGTGTTTGATATTTTGAAAGAAGGACATCTATAGTAGATAGTCAGAGAAATCATAGAATTTGTATGAAAAGGTGAACGTATGTAAAAGAGGCGAAGGAAGTGTGTCGATATTTGCTATATGTCTACCCAGATAGGTATATGGTATGTTTGTATAGTGAAAATATAAAACTCTATACGTACCCTAATAAATATTACTATATACAGACATTTCCTGAGTGCGGTCTGGTTGATGAAACTTAATACCTTGTATTTTTCGGTTGTCTTTTGCGATACAGATTTGATTTACTAAAATCCATAAAAAGTAATGTAATGCAATAATCAATATTTTTTGGCGTTTGATATAAACCAATCCAACAATCTATCCATTTGAAACTTCAGCTTAATATAAGAAGATTGAACAAGATGGAAGTGTCCGTCGTATGTCATTTGCGGACGGGCCACTGCGTGGTGGCTAGTCACCTTTACAGAATTGGTATTGTGGAGAATCTCGGCTGCGAGTGTGGTTCGGATGATGAAACTATAGACCATGTATTTTTCGGTTGTCCTTTGGGAGACAGATTTGATTTACTAAAAGCCACATCTTTATCGCGTCCAATGAATGTTGCGTTTCTTTTATCTTCGTGGAATTTTTCCACTTATAGACAACGTTCTCCCTATTTTTTTCATTGTGTGTGTCGGCCCATCAACTCAACTTATATGTGCAAGAAAAAAAGAGGGAAGTGCGCAAATATGCATATTCATGCGTAGATAAAACTAAGCAGTCAACATAATGTACCACGTAATAATAAATTACATTTTTCAAATATGTTGGTTATATATTAAAAAATAAAATTAGGTTTGTTAGAAATAAAGAAAACTTCTTGTTTCTTTCAAACTTTCTTTTTCTGTATCAATAAACAAATATTTGTTCTAAACAAAAAAATTCACTACTGTATTTTTAAATGAATAATAAATAAATAAACTAAGTAATCTGAATATGTTATAAATAAAAAATCATGGTCACCCTTCTACACTATTATTTCTTTGCGGCGCGTGGACTCTATCATATATGGTGTTTCCATATTCCGCACCCCTCTCAAAGAAAGGAACCTGAGAACCCATCATAAAATATCAAATAAAATATATAATTGCGCAAAACAAAATATGGTTACAAGTTCCTTTCTTTGAGACATGTGCGGAAGATGGAAACATGTGTGCGGACAATTTTTAACAGATGTGCGGCCGCACACCTTAGAGGGAACGTTGGTTATAGATCGAATGTTAAATTTTTGAAGCTTATTCTGTTGAAACTTTAAATTGTCTAGAATTGTTTTTTTTTTAAAGTATGTTACATATATAAATGACTCATATATTTGTATAATGACTTGAATTTGGTGACAAAAATCATCCTTGTTTGGGTGGGTTGCCTTTTAAAAAAAATACACTTCTAAATCTTATATTATTGATACATACATTTTTTTTGTTAAGAAAACAGTTTATCCAAGTCTATATATAATATACATAAAATAAAAATACCTGTTTGGTATGACTGACAACCTCGTCTATCGACCAGAAATGAACTCAAGTGAAAGAAAACAAACCTCCCCTAGTTTACTGTTGAAATCTGATTTTAAACTTGACCTGCTGTGAAGTGGGGTGTGTTTGCGTAGAGGGTAGATTTATCGAGAGAGATCTGCTGCTGTGTTAGGATATTGATACTGGGAACTGTTTAGAGCCCCCAGGCTGTAAGAACTGGGTATCGATTTTATCCGATTGTTTCAAAGGATACAGAATCACCTGTTTGCGATTGATTGCCTGAGGAAGAGTAGATATTGTAACTAAGAAACATAAATTAGATTCACGAGAACTAATAAAAATACAACCCATCACCTGTTGGGGTAGGGAGAAAGGAGAGATCACCAGACTTCCTATCACCAGACTGGATACATATCTTAGCCTCTTCTACATACATACACCTACTCATACATCTATGATTTATCGGATTTTTAACATTTTTTTCTTTCAAAATATAATACACTTGATCCTTTCCTACTTTCTTTGGCTTTTCTTACGCTATGTGTGTCTTAGATTTATTTTCAACCTAAATAAATGAGGTAAGCCGAAGGATCTTCTTCAGCCTTCATTCCATTAGTGTTTCTGCCTACTAAAACCAAAATTTTACTCGTACAATATCTGCTCATTCCTATTCTGGGATATGCAGATGTCTGTTATTTGGATGTTACAGAGGAACAGCTGGACAAATTACAGCGTCTTCAAAATGTTTGTCTTCTAAGATTTATTTTCAACCTACGAAAGTACGATCATATAACTTCATACCATAAGGCATTGAACTGGTTGAATGTTGGAAATAGAAGCCAAATTCACATACTGTATCTACTGTATAATATCCTTAACTGTCCCGCCGCACCCTCTTATCACGCCGAAAATTTTCAGCGTCTTTCCAATCATGGATTAGCGCTACGCTCAAACGTAGATTGTCTATTGGCCTTTCCAGTTCACCGCTCCTCTTTCTTTACGTCGTTTACCTTTACTGTCCATGCAGTAGGACTCTGGAATCAGTTACAAACCAATATAAGACTCGCTCCATCCTTGGCATGCTTTAAGAAGCGAATGAAAAACCTCTTAATTTCTAGTCAGTGAAATAACGTGTTTCATTCCTGATTTTTCTTTTCCTTTCCTATCCACCATCCCTTCCTTTCCTTTTAATTGATGATATCTCACTTTATATGAAAAAGAATTTTCGGGTGATTGTCCGTTTTTTGTAGGGTTCATGGGTATATGCTCACGTATGTGTTTATGGATTTCATGGGGATGGATAGTCATTTGAATGATTTATGCGACCATGTAACTCTTGCTTCATTTACTTTTGCCTGGTTGGTTGGAAGAGATTGCCGCCTGACAATAATCCTGCCAGATTGTATTTACAATAAAAGTGTTAAATAAATAAATAGTTTATGCCGTGTAATATTACGCTGTATGCCTATACGAGTCACAAAAATGGACTTCGCGGACCATGGTTTAGCCATGTTTAGTCTAGTACGTGCGAGCATTGTTACCAGACGAACTCTGTTACAATACTAGTATAATATCATAACTAGTATAATATTGTTACCAGACGAACTCTGTTACAAGACTAGTATAATATCATAACTAGTATAATATTGTTACCAGACGAACTCTGTTACAAGACTAGTATAATATCATAACTAGTATAATATTGTTACCAGACGAACTCTGTTACAAGACTAGTATAATATCATAACTAGTAGTATATTGTTACCAGACGAACTCTGTTACAAGACTAGTATAATATCATAACTAGTATAATATTGTTACCAGACGAACTCTGTTACAAGACTAGTATAATATCATTACTAGTATAATATTGTTACCAGACGAACTCTGTTACCTTTTTTGAGTAATATCAACAATCGAACCAAAAACCTACGTATGGAAGTCAACTAATCAACGGAGGTCGTCAAGGTGATTTATAATCTAATGGCCGCAGTCACCACCTTCCTATCCTCAAATTCAACTTATACGATATCTGAGAATATATATTTTGTAATCATTTTACTCGAACCAGACAGTGCCGAAATCTACTAACATCCATAATATTATTTTGGTAGCAGCCTTAGATGTATATGTGTTAAACGTGAACATGGAAAATTACTGATAGGAGACCGATAAATGCTGTGGAAATGCGTCTCTTCTTCTTCTTCTTCCTGGTACTGTCCCAACTCATTGCCTAGGTAGGCTGTTGGGGTCGGCTCTTCTCGTTCTCAGGGTGTATGCTCTTCGGTTCTGGGTGTCGCTTTCATCTAGGCCGTTTCTCTGCAGGATTTTGAAGCATTGAGTCATCCAGGAGTTCTTTGGTCTTCCTCTGGACGGCTGTCGAGGAAGATCCACAGACATTGCCTGATTTACAGTATGATCTGGTGGTATCCGTCTTATGTGCCCGTACCATCTCAGCTGTCGCTCTTCTCGCTTACTATTTATGTCAGTGACTCTCAGGCTACCACGAATGCGTGAACTCTTAATTTTATCTTTCAGTGATACTCCTGCCGACCACCTAAGCATTCGCATTTCTGCTGTTTCAAGTTGCCTAGAATAGGAGCTGTACATAGTCCAGCATTCTGAGCCATACATAATTGCAGGTCTAACAATAGTCTGGTATACCTTTCCTTTTAGTTTTAAAGGCATTTTTGGGTCACACAAGACTCCTGTTACCGATCTGAATTTCATCCATCCCACACTTATTCTATGGTCAACATCCGCGGCGCACCCTCCGTCTTTGTGAATGAGTGAGCCCAGATACTTAAATGAGTCACAGCTGTGGAAATGCGTGTAATGAGAAGAATACACGAGGTGACAATGTATGACAAAATACGGATAAAGTGATACCTAAGGGATTAATGTTACGAGTAACTTATGACTGATGTGTTGAGTAAAATGAAGAAGTTAGTTTGGGCGTGTGGAACAAATTAAAGAATTATTAACAAAACAAATATATTATGCAAATGTGAGTGAAAGGCGTGTGATAAGAAGACCAAGGAAAGTATTATTGCATCAAGTGAATTATATTTTGAAAGAATGAAATTTTAAAAGTCACAGAAATCGTACAAGTTGTATGAGAATGTGGAGAAGATTAATAATGTGTGTTGAAATTGGAAAGTCTGGCGTTCTGTCTTCTCTAACTACCCTACTGGGAGATGGCGTGGTGATATGTATGTGTGTATAATAGTGGGTTCGAATCCCAAGCTAGAAAGCCCTTGAGGTAAGTCTGTTCTTTTGACGGTGCTGTATAAATTGTATTACTTCTTCAGAAAAGGGGTGCGGAATCTGTAAATACGAATGTTACAGTCTATAACAAAAATACAAACTTGTTAAAAAAAAAATTTGGTTTAGATTTGTATGACTATATGATTATTTTCCACCCTATCACGAATATATTCATAGGTCACGGATTCAAATTAAATTTCCATGCAAACAAATACACAACCACCCCGACGGCAGCTCTAGCAGGGTTTCCTTTATACCCCTCGTGATAATTGCAATGCGAATAGCAATAATATCTCGGCTGTAATGCTGTATCAATAGGACCTGGGGTTCTAATCCTCGGGGGGTAATTTTCTAGTCCACAGGGGTGCTTTTCTGAGTGAATTATTTGCCAAATTGAGCCGGAGTTAACGCCCACCTCTTTCACAACGTGTATTACACACTCTCGTTTGAAAATTTTATGAAGCCACTTTGTAACAGAACCTCGCTGTTAGGTTTATTAAAAAAAAAGTGTAACAATAATACGATACCTACTCGTATGTCACCCTTACACGAATCAGTTTCAGGAAGTGAGGGGATGACGAGATGAAAAGAATAAGAAATGTGAACTAATGTTACTATCAACAGCTTGTCCATATACTTGTATAGCGGGTTGCTTATCTAGATACGTCGTGATGATTTTGATTTGTATTTATTTAAATATAAATACTCAAGAATGCGGATGGAAGCGAAAGTGGACAGCGGGCAATCAATAACAAGTCTTGACAGTTGAATGAACAATAATAATCTATATTTATTTCTCGGTGTGTGGGTAATTTATACAAATGAGTGAACCAGTTCGCGATACATATTCTGTCTTACTCTAGCGCGTGCATTGGCGGGTAGATATTTATTTGTATTCGGAGATGGCTAGACAGGTCGCAAATACTATAAAATAGTAAACATTGTTGTTGTTCCTAGCGTGTGACAATCTGTAAATACTTCATCGGTCATTGACCCTGTATGTTTACTATTTTAACAATAATTAATTTAATTTAATTATGTTTAACAATTCACTTATTTATTTTGACAATTATTTATTTATTTAGGTAGGTATCCTACACTTGTTAGTTTTTACATACATACCATCACACTGTTTCCCTGTCGGGCTAAGCAGAGAAGAGAGAGTGTCAGATTTATCGCGATATAGGTACATATTTCGCCTCTTTTACATCCATACACCTAAAAACACAACTCCTGCAATTTCTTTTCCATATTATATTTCCTTCTTTCAAAATATCATACACTTCAGCCAACCATACTCTCCTTGGGCTTCCTCTACCACATCTTTCTCTCACGTTTGCACTGTATATTTGTTTTGTTGGTCTTCCTTTATTCTTCCGTTCCACGTTCCCAAACTATCCCAAAGCGCTTTTTCTCATCTTACTTAATATATCAGCCTTACTTAAAGTTCACACATATCCCTCATCACATAATTACGTATTCTGTCATACATTATCCCCCCATATATTCTTAATGGCTCGCATTTTCTCAGTGTATCAAAACATATGTTTATGAGATATTGTAACATGAGAAGTTTTTTCCGAAGTGGTGAATTGGACACGAAATTTTGTGTATTTTACAAAATTGTGTTAGCTCAAACGAATTTTGTGTATTTTACAAAATTGTGTTAGCTCAAATGAATTTTGTGTATTTTACAAAATTGTGTTACCTCAAATGAATTTTGTGTATTTTACAAAATTGTGTTAGCTCAAATGAATTTTGTGTATTTTACAAAATTGTGTTAGCTCAAAGGAATTTTGTGTATTTTACAAAATTGTGTTAGCTCAAATGAATTTTGTGTATTTTACAAAATTGTGTTAGCTCAAATGAATTTTGTATTATACTGTGGAACAGTTTCATTGTATGCAGTACAACCTAATGGATTTATTGCCAAGTGGAAATCTTTCCAACTCATCGGAAAGGTCCTTCGTGGCATAGTTGGGAAACACTTGTCTTTAACCAGAGTTGTGAGTTAAATTTCCGTTCGACCCCAGATTTTTTAAAAGGCATTTCAGTCTAATCATCACTTAGGCTTCGGCCACACAGGTAGGAGCCTCGCTTGGTGCTTAGAGCTACGCTGTGAGTTAGGTGATATATCCTAGCGAACCAACGCAACGCATACTATCGCAATGCCCACACTGCACGCTTCGCGCCACGCTACATGACGATTAGTCACCGGGTGAATCTCCCAGCGAACAGACGTGTTGGTTAATTTTATTGTGTCACCGAGTGATTTTATAAGATGGCGGAAGTTTTAATAGCAGCTGTGTATAAAAAGGAGCCTTTGTAGAACCCATCGAGCAAATTATACAAAAATGTACCTGTAATAAAATCACTTTGGAATTAAGTTGCACAGGAAGTAAAAAAATATGGTAAGTTGGAATGAAATTGGTTATATGTTGTTTATAGTTAAGGCATTAACGTTGTGGTGGTTTAAAGACATTGTAATTTATTTTTATCAAACACTGTTTATTCCACTTTTTTGTGACGGTATAACCCTACCGGTTTCAAGGCTTTCACCTCATCTTCAGGGGAGCGCAAACAAGACTAAATGCTGTTCGAACTGGTACCGATATGGTTAGTTTTGAGAGTGGCATCGTTTGTTGACTCAACCGCTCCCAAATGCCAAATAAATTTGTGCGAAGCACTTTGGTGTGGCCAAGCATGAAGTTACCTAGTCTTATTAGTCACGTAGCACCTAGCGAAACACTTTGGCATAGCCTTAGCCTTAAAGGATATTTCTTGATGGTTAAAAGATATCGTCACACGGAAATTAGCCTACCAGTTTGTACTGTATAAAACGAAAGGGTAGTGCAACACAAAATGTGTTAAACCAGCCTTTAGAGAAAATTAGACTGGAATCTTTTTTTTTTTAATGGGTACCAACAGTAATTCAACCAGCATTTTTCGGGTTGTTAGACAGGAGTCATACCGACCAGGGGATTTGTAAAAAAATAATGTCTAATTTAATTTTGTGTTGTGAAGCTTCAAATATAATCATCTGAGTTTTTAATTTTTCTAATAAATAAATAAAGGTTAATGGATGGCAAATTAGTACGTACAAATTTAAATACATTAAAAAATAAACTTATTCTTGTATATCTCAAGATAAATAACAGAATATACAATACATTTAAAAGATACGCTATCAAAAGGTCTGGACCCACCTCATAACATTCCAAAAATAATTTAATTAAAATTTATTACGCATGCAATACTCCTAGAATATTGAAACCTTTTTGAAACTTCTGTAATTTGATAACCGCGGAAAAAATTTAAGTGTTGCATGGGTTTTTTATGAGTTTTACGTGCAGCATCCGGTCACTCGATATATCACATTTATGTAAATGTTAAACAATCTTACCAATGTTAACTTAGTAACAGTTTTTAAAAAGAATATATTTTTTCAAGGTATTCTTTAAATTATGGGTGTGTGTAGTTACAGTGGTAAACATATCGGATTCCCTTTATTTTTAATTTTAGATTGAAAAAAAAAAGATTTTCTTAAAAAAATATATACCCGTGCAATTCTCACTCTAATCTATACTTTCCTTGAAATTCATGGGATATTTAATTTTTTATAAGTCTATCCCAGTCACTGTTTTCTTACACTTAGTTAAATACACGATCATGGATACGATATAATAATATGAAACAAAATCTGATTGATCGTAAGAAATTGTTTCAATGTAATGAATTTAAAAATATGATAGAAATTAATATGCCTGTCAAAAGTATGTAGCTTGCATTATTCAAAATTACAAGGCTAGACTTTTTTTTATTTTAAAAAATTGTTTATTATCATGTATTTGTTTATTTTTTGTATATTTTATTTATACCATAGTTAAGGCATTAACATTGTGGAGGTTTAAAGACATTGTAATTTGTTTTATCAAACGCTGTCATAAATATTTATTTATTTAACTTTATTGCAAATACAATCTGGCGGGGTTATTTCCAGGTGGCAATCTCTTCCAACCGACCAGACAAAAGTAATTGAAGCAAGTTACGTGGTCGCATACATCATTCAAATGACTATCCATCCACACGAAATCCATAAACACATACGTGAGCACATGCCCACGAACCCCACAAAGACGGACGATCACCCGAACATTATTTTTCATATAAAGTGAGATATCATCAATCAAAAGGAAAGGAAGGGATGGTGCGGAGGAAAGGAAAAGAAAAATCAGGAATGAAACACGTTATTTTACTGACTAGAAATTAAGAGGTTTTTCAGTCGCTTCTTAAAGCATGCCAAGGACGGAGCGTGTCTTATGTCGGTTTGTAACTGATTCCAGAGTCTCACTGCATGGGCAGTAAAGGACGACGTAAAGAAAGAGGAGCGGTGAACTGGAAAGGCCAATAAACAATCTGTTTGAGCGTAGCGCTTATCCATGATTGGAAAGACGCTGAAAATTCTCGGCGAGATAAGAGGGGGTGGCTTGACAGTTAAGGATATTATACAATAGAGACAGTATGTGACAGTCTATTTCTAGCATTCAACCAGTTCAATGCCTTATGGTATGAAGTTATATGATCGTACTGACGTAGGTTGAAAATGAATCTTAGGCACACATTTTGAAGACGCTGAAATTTGTCCAGCTGTTCCTCTGTAACATCCAAGTAACATACGTCCGCATAGTCCAGAATCGGAAAGAGCAGAGATTGTACGAGTAAAATTTTGATTTTGGTTGGAAGGAATCTTTAAGGGAATGAAGGCTGAAGAAGATCCTTCGGCTTACCTCATTTATTTGATCTCGGCATGAGAGAGTGTTATCTATTAGCACAATATTTCCGTTACTACATATCAGTAGTAACGGAAATAAAGTGGACAGATTAGAGATTCTCGAAATTTATAAGTCAGTGCATCGAGGTGAACATCTGACAAACACATGTAATCTAAGAATTTCGCCGTTGCTCGCTGAGGTTGTCTCCTCCCTTCCTCCACCCACAGTCCCCAACCCGAATGTTTACTATTAGAAGCGTGTATGTCGGTACCAGTTCGAACATAATTCAGTCTTGTTTGTGCTCCCCTGATTACGAGGTAAAAATCTGGAAACTAGTTATACCGTTACAAAAAGTGGAATAAACAGTGTTTGATAAAACGAATTATGATACTAATAATAGTTATGAAACAAAATCTGGTTGATCGTAAGAAATTGTTTTAATGTAATGAATTTAGGTTGTACTACGTGTATATACAATGAAAGTGTAATACAATACAATACAATAATTACGAGCTTTTTTAACCCATGAGACTGTAGTATTCTTCGAAACCACATCTTGTACACTTTTAGTTTCTTTGTGGTGGCTTTAGTACTAGGTTAGTCAAAAAGTTTTGAAAGCGGGAATGAAAATGCATTTTTTTTGGGGGGAAATCACTTTTATTGCTCAGTATAGTCTCCCATAAGATCAATACACTTGGTCCAACGATCTTCCAACTTTGTTGTCCCATCACGGAAGTGACTTTCTGGAAGGCCTGCAAAATACTCCTCTACGACGGCTATAACCTCTTCGTTTGATGAAAAATGCTTTCCACGAAGGAATTTTTTTGAGGTGTGAGAACAACCAGAAGTCAGAGGGAGCTAAATCTGGCGAATAGGGTGGATGCTGCAACAATTCGTACCCCAATTCACTGATTTTCGCGATGGTTTTTTTGAGCTGTGTGAGCAGGTGCATTGTCTTGATGAAAAATGATTTTTTTCTTCTGCAAACCGGGTCTTTTTTCACCATTTTTTTCATCCAACTGGTCCAAAAGGTCACAATAATAATCAGAGCTGATTGTCTTACCAGTTTGGAGATAATCTATCAATAAAATTCCTTTTGCATCCCAAAAAACTGACGCTAACACCTTCTTGGCCGATTTCTGGACACGAACTCGCTTCGGAGCGAAAGTGCCTGGTTCACACCACTCCTTAGCCTCTTGTTTTGATTCAGGATCATGGTGGTAGGCCCAAATCTCATCCATAGTGATGAATCGACGCAGAAAATCCTTTTTATCCTTTCGAAATTGCTCCAAATGTTGCTCAGAAAGTCGCATTCGAACGTGTTTTTGTTGCATTGTTAGCAAATGCGGCACCCATTGTGCACACAGTTTTTTGAAACCCAAAACTTCAGCCAAAATATGCCATGTTGTTCCATGTGAGATGCCTATGGTGTCACCTATCACATCCACAGTCGATCGATGATCTTCCAAAACCATATCCTGTATTTTCGCTATGATTTCTGGTGTTGATGCACTTTTTGGACGTCCTGAGCGTGGATCGTCTTCAACGCTTGTACGGCCACGCTTAAACTCCAAAACCCATCGGTGAACGGTTGGAAATGAAGGAGAAGACTCCTTTAATACTTTCACCATCTTTGCATGGATCTCAGTAGCCGATAAACCTTCCAAAACAAAGAATTTAATCACTGCACGATATTCGGATTTTTCCATTGTTAAAAAATACACTGACACGTCAACTTCAAATGGCTTGTAAACAAAGAATGAATTGACAGATCGAAATGAAATTTTGAGTACGTTCTTATGAAAGATGAAATGTTAAAATGGCGTAGAAATTTTGGTTTTCTACTGCTCCATAGATGTCGCTTTCAAAACTTTTTGACTAACCTAGTATATGCCCTTACATGAACGTCACGGCTAAGTAGAGAGAATATGAGGTAACATAAAATTCGTATACGCAAGTCGAAATTGAAAACCTTGATACAGAGGAAATCTCGTATTTTAACATTTCCCTTTCTGTGCTAAAAAAATCCGCGCGTTCCAGTGCTGTGTATTCAATACACATGTAAAAATGAGCGATTTAAAATCGGAAAAATAAGAATATTCATAGCCAATCGCTTAAATCAATTAAATTTGAAGTCAAAAGTGATAATAATTGAAATTTAATTGCTGAAAACATGAAGAAAAACAACATCGGCCGACGTACACAAAACGGGCGAAACGACCACCTCAAATGGATGCTCGAAAGCTGTATAAGCCTACGTCACATAATACGTCACGAATATACCTACGTCACACTCTGGCACACGTTTGATTGCATTGGTGAATTTATTCCCGATTTTCACAAAATATCTCTGATGTGGCCGATAAGTGCTAATTATTATTAATATTATTTTTTTTATTCAATGCGTAAATGTATTACGGAGGAATGCCTAAAATCTGAACCCAATATTAATTATATTTATAGAGGTATTACAGTTTTTAGAAGCAATGTGTACTAGTTATACATCACAGGGAAGGAAGGGTTAAAGAAGCAGCTTCGTGCCATCTCCTCTCTTACTTTGATCTCTTGAGACTGATTTCATTGATCACTCAGCCAGCATCCCAGATTATATTGTTTGACTCGCTCAACAATTGCATTATTAATATCAAAAATTATAATTCGCCTTTTCATTCCTTTTGGTGATTATCATAAATTTTATATTGTATGCATTACCCATTTATTCGAATAAATAAATTAATTACTGAGCACAGTTAGAGAACATCTGGTATGAAAAGCAATAATACTTCGGAGTCCTTTTCATAAAGGAGACAATGTCTTCGGATTTCTTTCGAGACATTTTACTCGAGTGATGGAGGAAAGATAAAAAAAAGTAAACAAGTTTAACTTTATTGAACGCAAAAAAGATAAAGTATCGGCGAACACTTTTGGTAACATGAAGCCTTTGTTGAGCCGTGAGATATTTTGTATTAAAAACACATTTCTTATTTCTTTTAGTGTTCTCAAGCGATCATCTTCAAGTGTAATAATATATTTTTTACCCGTATATTCAGTGACCCTGATAAAAACTTATACTTGACAATGATTTTGTTTATTCTAAAAATACTAAGAAAGAAGAAAAAAATATTTATATCTGTTTATTGTGCTTTGATGTATTTGAAAACGTTCAAATAATACCTTTTTGGATTAGTTCATTTACGAGTATTTCATGTATATGATGCCCTCAACATATCAAAATTAGTAATTCAAACGGTTTAAAGCAAATACAGTACCCGGCGGTAAGTAATACACATCGAGCTTATGCAGAAGCGAAAATGTGTACCAGGATAAAATTAATAGAGACATGGCGTGATGGTAATGATGATGACGATAAAGTTCTGGGGCATTTTTATAGCAAATTAAGGTACAGTATTCTATCCGGCGGTAAGTAATACACATCGGGGTTAAGAAAGAGACTGTCGGCCATAATCGGCTAGCTTCGACTTTCTGGAGCGTCGTCTCTGTCGCATGATGCGCTAACAAATCGCGACGGAACACGTGTATGAGTGACAGAGACGATCCTCTACAAAGCCGAAGTTAGCCGATTATGGCCGATAGTCTCTTTCTTAAGCCCGATGTGTATTACTTACCGCCGGGTAGAATACTGTACCTTAATTTACTATAATAATGTACATGTTCTCGCGTATATGTTTATGGATTTCGTGGGGATGGATAGTCATTTGAATGATTTATGCGATCACGTAACGTGCTTCGTTTACTTTTGTCTGGTTGGTTGGAAGAGATTGCCACCTGACAATAAACCCGCTAGATTGTATTGCAATAAAAGTGTTAAATAAATAAATAAATAATGCCCCAGAACGTTATCGTCATCATCATCATTACAATCACGCCATGTCTCTATTAATTCTATTCTGGTACACATTTTCGCTTCTGCAACTTCAGTATCTACACCTCGTCATGTATAGTTTCGTATTAAAAATTCACGTATATTGTCGTATTGTCCTCAGGGAGATACAGGCAAAAGCCTAGCTTACTGGGAACACGACAAATGAAAGGCAACAAACCCAGATCCATTAAAATTGTCCGTCCAAATTAAATTAAGTACCTGTTATTTTTTTCGCAAATTATGTATATTTCTTATCATGGTTAAAATAAATAAAAATTAAAAAAATGTTATCCCTTTTTTCTCTTTGGGAATTCGATTCATTTGCTTCTTCTATTTAAATCATCTAATTTTTTGTCAATCTTTCATAATTCGTTCTTTCTACGTGACCGAACTATATCAATGCACCATTTTCATCTTAAGCTTCACTTTTTCTCTTCTTTCAATCCACGTTATTTCCTAGTGTCTTCATTCCTTATTCTGTCATACATTGTTTTCCCACACACTCTAAGTAATGCTTCAATTTTTATTACATTTATCTTAATTTTATATATTTTTTGCCATATCCTAGATTAATTAATTAATTTTCTTTTTTCTATGTACATGATTAAGCATGCTACATCTGGCGGAATTATTGCTATACAGAAACTTCTTCCAGCATATTGTAATTCATTCACACATGTGTATATTTAGACAATAAATAACCATTGTTATTTAATTCACCAAGGACTACTTTATTGTTAAAATCGTTTTACAAAAACTTTGAAAATACAATCCAATTCCCTGGGGAATGCATACAAGTGGTACGAGTATTATGTCTAGAACGTGGAAGTCATTCATAGCTACAAGTTGGAAAAATGTCCCTTAGTTTCAAAACTTTTTGAAAAACATTGAAAATAAAATACAATTCCCTGGGGAAAGCAGACAAGTGATATTCTGTCGAGAACGTGGAAGTTATCCATAGCTTTTAAGCTGGACAAATGTCCCTTAACTTCAAAGCTTTTTGAAAAACATTGAAAATAAAATCCAATTCCCTGGGAAAGTATACAAGTGGTATTTTGTCGAGAACGTGGAAGTTATCCCTAGCTTCTAAGCAGAACAAATGTCTCTTGGCTTCAAAGCTTTTTGAAAAACATTGAAAATAAAATCCAATTCGCTGGGAATGCATACAAGTAGTATTCTGTCGAGAACGTGGATATTATCCATGGCTACCAAGTTGGGCAAAATCACCTCAGTTTCAAATAATCAGAATTTAAACATTTTATAAAAATAGTATAATAAATATTTCTCGAATGTATTAATAACTGTAATAAAAACACGAATAACTCGTAGTTTTGTATGAAATTGTTGACCTAGTTGGCAAGACGCTTGACGTATGTCTAAGGGATTCGGGCTCATTTCCCGATGGTACATAAAAAAGGAAAACCAAAGGGTGGGACCCTTATAATCCCGCCAGATGTGTCATGCTTAATCATGTACATAGAAGAAAGAAAATTAATTAATTAATCTAGGACATGGCAAAAAAATGTAAAAGTAAGATAAATGGAAGCATTACTTAGAGTGTGTGGGAATACAACGTATGGCAGAATAAGGAAGACATTAGGAAATAACGTGGATTGAAAGAAGAAAAAAAGTGAAGCTTAATATGAAAATGGCGCTTTGATATGGTTTGATCACGTAGAAAGAACGAATTATGAAAGATTTACAAAAACTTAGATGATTTAAATAGAAGAAGCAAATGCATCGAATTCCCAAAGAGGAAAAAGGGCAAACATTTTTAAATTTTTTATTTATTTTTCCCATGACAAGAAATATACATAATTTGCGAAAAAAAACAACAGGTAATTTAATTTGGACATACAATTTTAACGGATCTGGGTTTGTTGCCTTTCATTTGTCGTGTCCCCAGTAAACTAGGCTTTTGCCTGTATCTCACTGAGGACAATACAAAACTATACATGACTTTTTAATACGAAACTATGGTATACATGACGAGGTATACAAGAATAAAAAGCTTCTTTTTTATACTATATAAAATAAACGAATCTGACTGAAATGAAACAAAATTTTATTTTTTATTTTTACATCGTTTCTACTCGTATATTTTTTTCCATCAATAACAGTAGAATAAAGCAGATAAACACATTACATCCATTCACGAGTATGGAGCGGACGATTCAATTCAATTATTGGACAAGAAGGAATCAGGTTTCTGAGGAAATATCTCTCTCTCACAACTTTCAGTACTCTGAATACACTAATCTACGAGTGCTGAAAGAATCTCAGAACTTTCGCACTACTTGTCTCCTTATATTAGTCCCATGAGTTTTATACAAACACCTCGCTTTCAGGAAGTGGTATATTCCTGAAAATGACTTTGAAAAATGTATTTTTTTAATAAGCTAAATATAAATGCAAAGGAATAAAAAAAAAGTTTATTTATTTAGTTTAAAAGATAATATTAAACTTAATTTTGATCAAATTAACATACATCTATCATTTTACCCCAGATGACTTACATACTATATACTTACATACTATATATTTACATACTATATAGTATATACTTTTTCACAATTTTTTATTCTTAATACTTCTCAGTTTATCTTTCATTTTAATCTGGTTTATTTAATCCAGCCATGTTTTACTTGATCTATCTCTAACATATACGCCTATCATTTCTGACTTGTACACTTGCCTAGTCATTCTTTCGTTATTCAAAGTCTCCACATGTGTAAACCATCTTGAAACTCATTTCTTTATCTTGCTTCAAACATTTATTTTACCCATACATTCATTTCTGACATTTCCATTCCGCCTTTTTTCATAAATTAAATCTCCACAATTTTTGCTTTGCGGACACACATCTCCACAGTACTAATTTTCTTTATTTACTTAAATGTATCCTATATTAAGCCTATACAACACTATGTTAAATCTATAAATGGGGAGGCATTATCAACCTACTAGATTGTTTTCATTCATTCATATGGTACCACAGGGTAGTGGTGTGTGGAAGACAATTTATTCGTAGGCTCCATCAATTCGGATTTAAGAACCACTGTAGTAGACATGAAACACAGTTCGTTATCACACGTGTTGGCAATAATAACACATATGATAGGAATCAAACCCAACCCCCTCTAATTGGGAGATGGACACCTTACCTATTAGGTCACGCACATTGTGAAAATGTATATTTGAGATGTATTGATTTAATATTTTTATATATTGTACAATAGGTGTTCAACAAAATCTAGGTGTTACCAGCCAGTGAACAATGAACAATGAACAGTTGACCACGTTTATTAAGAATACAGAATATTAAATATTAAGATTATTAAAAGTAAAACGGCATGTTGGAAATTAAAATTAAGCTAGTTCATGGTTATAATTTATAAATAATATAAGTTCTTAAGATATAAATCTGTATAAAGGTATGACTTTTGACAAATGTTTTGTGTTTTATTGTAGATTTCTTTATTAAATAAATAAAAAATAATAGGTACGTACTAGAAACACGAAAAAAAACTATGTGTCAAAATTTAGAATTATACAAGTGTTATCAAATAAACGTACTTTTATATCTTATTTCACATTCACACACACACACACACAAACCACACTTCACCTAAAGCCGAATGTATTAATATAACATATAGGAAGATCTATAAAGGTTTCTTTGTATTTCATCTTCCCTTGGTAAGTTTTCTGCTGTTTTCTTACCAAACATGTTTTTCTAAACATATACATATGCAGGGGAGTATCTTATCGAATGACCGCAGCGACTACCTAACTATCCGAATAAGAGCTATAAATGGTCCTATCATTATTATTGTTATTAGAATGACCCTTTCATTATTATGGACGCTATGTAAATGGTCCTATCATTATTATTAGAATGACCCTTTCATTATTATAGCTGCTATATAAATGGTCCTATTATTATTATTAGAATGGTCCTTTCATTATTATAGCCGCTATATAAATGGTCCTATCATTATATTAGAATGACCCTTTCATTATAATAGCCGCTATATAAATGGTCCTATCATTATTATTGTTATTATAACGACCCTTACAATATTATAGGCGGTATATAAATGGTCCTATCATTATTATTGTCATTAGAATGGCCCTTTCATTATAATAGCCGGTATATAAATGGTCCTATCATTATTATTGTTATTAGAACGACCCATTTATTATAATAGCCGGTATATAAATGGTCCTATCATTATTATTGTTATTAGAAACAACAAAGACAAGCTTGTAAAGACCGTTCACATAATTTGTTAATCTTATGATAGCTAAAACTGTTATTTTGACTTTATATGTTTTTAAAAATCGTTTCTCTGTTACATTTTATGATTTTAAAATATGTAATGGATACATCTATCCCCCATTCAGACGCAATCATGGCGGGTACAAATATTAGACATTGTCATTGTAAATACTCTAAATACATTTTGCCCCTCCCTAAACACAAAGTATTTATGTCACCTGTGAAACATGATCCATCGTCCTTCTCTTCACCGGACCTCATTGTAACAATAACTCGGAGCAAGGACAATGATGCCAGCCAGGAGTGCATAATAAGATATTAATTCCCTTCTGTGAATGGGATTAAATGCACCCGGAGGACAACAATTTTATCCCTGCCTTGTGAATCATTTGTTACCTTGTTAATAGGGGTGTCGATGTAGTTTATTAAAAATGCCGAGGCTTTGTTGGCTTTGTGTCGAGGATTCTCAAATTTCTAAATAATAAAGAATATCAAATATACTTTTTGTATGTAAATGGATACAGCAAGTTTGGAATTCATTTTTCAATATTATGGAATGAAATTAAAACTTTTATTAATTATATTATTTATAGTTAAGTGCTGACTGTAATAACTTCTACATAGGAAAAACAGGAAGATCCTTTGAAACGGGATTTCGTGAACACAAATCCACCTTAACAAATCCTCTAATTTATTCTGAAATAGCTAATCATTGTCACCGTGAAAACCATACATTTTCTATCGACGATGCCAAATTATTACATATCAGTAGTAACGTAAATAAATTGGACAGACTAGAGGCCTTATGAATTTCTAAGTCAGTGCATCGAGGTGAACATCTGGCAAACACATATATACCAAGAATCTCTCCGCTGCTCGTCGAGGTCGTCCTATACCTCCCTCAGCCCCCAGTCCCTAACCCGAATGTTTACCGTTAGAAGCGTGTATCTCGGTACCAGTTCGAACAGAATTCAGTCTTGTTTGTGCTCTCCTGATGATGAGGTGAAAGCCTTGAAACCGGTAGGGTTATACCGTTACAAAAAGTGGAATCAACAGTGTTTGATAATACAAATTACAAATTTTATTAATTCATTATTGTATTTTATACTGTATAATATTATTTATATACCATGAACGTTTAAAGACAGTGTAATTTGTTTGGTCAAACACTGTTTATTCTACTTTATATGTATAACGGTGTTACCCTACCGGTTTCAAGGTTTTAACTTCATCATCAGAGAAGCACAAACAATATTAAATTATATTCGAACTGGTACCGACATATGTGTACACACATCAAACGGTAAAAAAATTGGTTGGGTATTGTGAGTGGGAGGAGGGAGGAGACAACTTCAGCAAGCAGCGGTGAGATCTTGAGAATGTATTTACCAGATGTGCATCCCAAAGCACTAACTTGGATATTTCTAGAGCCTCTAATATATTTAATTTATTTTTTGTATCGTGTTTGGATTACAGTTATTCTACGTATGATATTTTGGATTATAGTAATTCTATGATTCCTACACTCAAGTCTGTTTTCAACGTAGCTGCTAGGCTGATATATGGTAGTCATAATTATTGTTACATTAGTCTACTTCTAAAAAGTCTATATTAGCTCAAGTGTTGCAAATTGGTTGATTTCAAGCTTTGTCTCTTTGTATTCAAATAATTTAATAGGATGTCTTCATTATATCGCTTGAGTCTGTTTCTGTGAGATATTCCTTCGGAGAGAAGTAGGTTTTTTTGTGGGCTGGTTCCTTTTTATGTACAATATATAAATCTAAATAATAAGACGACATTGGTAGTCTAGTTGGTAAGACACCTGTCTGCAGACTCGGAGTTTGCGGGTTCGATTCTTGCTGGAACATAAATTAAAAAAAAGGTTTTTTGTCAGCTTTTCCCAGGCATCAAAAACACCTTTCTGGTTGATTGGAACTTGCAGCATGGCAATAATCCCACAGGGTTGTGCTATGTACAAAGAAAATGTTATACACGGTTCGCTCGGACGCTGCTATAGTTGTCAGGCGTGATTTGTTTAATAATAGTGGGTTCGAGTCCCAAGCTAGAGCGCTCTTGAGAAGAGTTTGCTCTCTAAACGGCGCTTTTCTTCTAATATCAGAGCAGTGCTAACAAACAGGCGTCTAGTTTATTTTTTTACCCCGGGGATTTATGGGTTCGATTCTCGTTGGAGCCCTGATTTAAAAAAATCCAGTATTTATTTGCATCTTTAGCATTCGTTTGATTGGTTGGACAAGATTACCACATTGCAATAAACCTGCTACGTTTTACTGTATACAACAAAAGTATAATACAACTTTTACGTGTTCTCGTTGAATTGCAATAGTTTGCAAACTTAATCAAATCACTCACATACGTTATTTTCTTCTATCCTTTTTCATCAGATATTCTTCGTAATATTGTCAATATTCATACGTTTTCGAACCATATAAATATATTTTGGAAATATTAAAACTATAATCATAATAAAATAACATACCTAACATACATTTAAACTTTAAAAAAATATGGCATCAATTTCTTTATTAAAAAATAAGACACTTTTGAAATAGTTGTTTATTTGCGAAGGGTCTATACTGCACGTAATACGATACTTTTATTTGCTCATATAAAATTAAACATTGTACGATGTTGCCTGCAACAAAAAAAAATGAAATGAATACACTCCTATTCTTTGTAGCTGAACTTGAATAATTGGGTTTCACTCAATTTGACACAATATAATTATGTGATATGGTATACTTTTTTTAATATAATTTAGCGCGTTCCACGAATACGTATTTTCCCCTCCCTTTTCATATTGTGTTCCATTTTCAAATTGAGGAAGCGGTCATTCGATATTTATTATATTATATCGGTGTTGCAATATGAAAAGAAAAAATAATATTCCCCAAATTGAGTAGGCACCTATTATATTATTGACGTTTTGTGAAGAATTTCGACTCATTTCGAGTGTTTGTGTATGAAAACATTCTGAAGCGTTAATATGAAAAAAAATTCAATACGCCAATATGACTGCTTTTGACGTGGATTTCATCAATTCGATGAAAACAGATCAATATACACAAAGGGACGAGTTACAAGTTTGAAGAGATGAAAAGAATTTATAATAAATTTGTTTTTGAAAAAATAAGGCATAATGGCAATATTTTTAAATAAAACCATAGAAATTAAAGTTTTTAAGAATATACAATTTTAATCCATAGCAATGGTTTTTCGCCACAATACATTTACATCGTTTAAACGGAAAGGCGAACCATAGAGTAAAAGTATACAAAAAAACTTCATTTTGTGGATATGGAGAACCACTTGACTAGTCAAGGCCTGTGACGAAGTAGTTTTTTCCTTAAACACATGTTTCATATATTTTAATTTGTTTCTTTTTGTTAATATTTTTTGTTATTTTCATACATCAATTTAATTTTCCTTAAACGTAAATACACGCATGTTTAATGTCTAATTTTCACTATTTACCACATATTTAATCACGCAATATTTTAAATTTGTAGAAAACAGTCGTTAAAATCTTCGAATATATTTGGGATATTATAATACGAGTAGTTATTCTAGATAAAGGCTATGATTTGATCGCCATCAGGGGTAATCGACCATCCAAAGCCGACATCACCTTCGACTGTTGTATCAAAATTATGGATTTTTTCGAAACACATTTGACTCAAATGTTCGCTTACTATGTCATCGCCATACACTACATATATATTTCTTTATTTCATTTTTGCGCTAGTAAGAAAGCATCAAACTCTGAGAAAACAACTTATTTTGTTCCATATTCAGTCTGACGCAAAAAAAACCACTCTAGCAATTTAGATAAATAATGACAGAATTAATAAAACAAAATATAAACAGTATTTTATTACAAACTTTGACGTATGGGAGTGAAACATGGGCGCACTAAAATACTGTAAGTAACCGAATAAATGCTGTAGAAATGCGTGCAATGTGAAGAATACAACATATATCGACAATTTATTACAGAAAACGAGAGAACTGATTGGGGATGAATAAAAATTTGAGTCAGATGTGTTGAGTAAGATAAAAAAGAGCACGCTAAAATGGTTTGGGTATATGGAATGAATGAACGAAGAAAGAAAGTCTAACAAAATAAATATGCTGTACAAATGTGAGTGGAAGGTGTGATAGAGAAAAAAATCATAGTTGGATCACATTAATGATTTTTTGAAAGAAGGAAACGTTAAAAGTCAGGAAAATCGAAAAGGTGTTGTATGAGAAGGTATTCTATTGTATTGTATTACACTTTCGTTGTATACAGTACAACCTGGCGGGCTTATTGCCATGTGGAAATCTCTTCTTATTAACCAGAAATATTTTGATAAGGCTTTAGTTAAAAACCAGACTAGAATTCTTTATATAACATTTATATTTTATTAAATTATTTGATTAATATTCATTTAAATGTATGTAACTTATTAACAATCCTCGGTGGAGTGCTCTTCAACCCTCGACTGGCGTGCTGGCGTGGAGGGCCCAACACTGTCCTCTGGCACAATGATGTATAGGCACGTACATGTCGCCACCGCCGCGCCAGAGACCATTGTGGGATCCAACAATAAATTGAGTCAATGTCTACAACAGATTTTACGGCCCTAGGACTTTCGCCTGAGTATTTTGAGTAGATGTTTGTCGACTATCGAATATTGCACTCAATCAAAATCGTTGCAAAATGTTTCCAAAGCGTATACTTAATAATGCGCTGTAAGACTCGCCCCCCTATTGACGAATATTATAAACATTAATACTTGATTACGAAAGAGCTCTGTACACATCATTTTTTATTTAAATTTATATTTAATATATTTTCAAAAATTATTAACGTATGCCTTTGGACTCGGAAACCAACTTATGTGAAAGTAGTTTCGTTGGTTTTATTTTAGTTTTTGGGCTAAACAAAAACATTAAAAAAATGTCAGAGCAAACCAAAATTACAAATCAAATAAAGAGAGTGAAGAAATTCAAAGAGAATATTCAAAATACTTTTTTTAAATCATCAATGGGTTGAAAAGATGAGGAACAGAGAAAGGTAAATATTAAAAGAAATTCGGGCAAATGTTATGTTATGAATGAAAGTAATTATTTTTTAGCGCTGTTTGAAGAAAACCAACAATGACGTAACAATTACGGCAGATGTTCTTGAAAACCACTTACATATATACCACCACACCGTTTGTCTTCTGTGGTAGGCAGAGAAGATAGAGTGCCAGACTTTTTGATCTCAACACCAATATATAGCCTCTTTCACATTTATACACCTTCCCATAGAGCTTCTACAATTTTTATACTTTCCTTGGTCTTTTTCTACTCCGCCTTCCACTCACATTTGCACTTTATATTTGATCTATAAGTTTCGCTTCATTCATTCGTTCCACGTGCCCAAACTATTTCCTAGTTCTCTTCTTCTTCTTAATCAACATATCAACAAGTTTACTTCTAATTATTTCATTCTGTATTCTGTCGTACATTGTACCTCCAAGTATTATTTTAAGTGCGCGAATTTTTTTAAACAGCGACATAAAAATCATCATAACTCTCTTCTATGGCGTAGCGTTTCTTTTCTTGTTTCACATTCTATTTTTCTGTACATATCCTTCTCCTCTCCGAGTCATTGGTAATATTAAAAAAGATCCATATATTTACTCAATTTTTAGTTTTTTTTAGTTTCTTCTGTTTTTTTCCCGTTTGTGTGTAATCTTAAAACTTTATAACCAGCAATTGTCGATAGGATATGATAAGCTATCCTTCGCAATCGAGTATATTTGTCAAATATCTTCTGGATGAAAAACGCTTGTGAGTTAATTAATTTATTGTGTGCGAGCTATTGCATTTAAGCAAGCACACCATCTTGAGAGAAAACACAGCTGATATAAATAGACCGTTTGTTATCTTGTGTGAAATTTTGTAGCGAAATTAAATTTACTATCTCAGAATAGACTATGAGCCTAGTAAGACAGCTGATATAGACGGTTTAATTTGAGTAGACTTGAGCGTAAATGAACTGTCTTAGAACAAGTATTTGTCGTGTGTAAAGATGTTCTTGAGAAACCACACAGCTGATATACAAAAACCGTTTGTTATCTTGTCTGATATTTCATAGCGAAATTAAATTTACTATCTCAGAATAGACAATGAGCCTAGTAAGACCGCTGATATAGACGGTTTAATTTGAGTAGACTTGAGCGTAAATGAACTGTCTTAGAACAAGTATTTGTCGTGTGTGAAGAAGCATTATATGAACATTTAATTAAATGTGAACATTTAATGTAAGGTGTCACACAGGATCACTCGTTTTAACACCCAATAAACACAACAATAATACACGTATAACACGATAAAAAGCTTAGAAACCATTGAAATACATAAAGCATACAAACAAAACAAAAATATTACAAATAATCAATTAAATTTATCCTCTTCTCCGCTTCTAGCCTTATTCCCTCTTAGTACCATAAACAATTATTATTATTATTATTATTATTATTACACATGACAAGAAATATACACAATTTGAGAAAAAACAACAGGTAATTTGATTTGGACATATAATTTTAATGGATCTGGGTTTGTTGCCTTTCATTTGTCGTATCCCCAGTAAACAAGACTTTTGCCTGTATCTCACTGAGGATATTTAGCATGAAAAAATAAATCGATACTTCTTTCCGATTTTTGATAACACAAAAAAACCCCGTTGCACGCTCTCATCAACCTGACAAACAGTGACACTCAACTACAACTGGAAACATCTTGCGAAACTCAACTCCTCACACATTATCACTCCAGAAAGACCAAAAATATTCATCCCACAATATACCGCACACAATCATAAGAATAAAAATCAAAACAAATTCAAAACAAAAAAAAAAAGAAGAAAAACACACAGAAACACAAATACAAAAACATCCAAAATTAAAACAACAAGAAGAGACCCACACTCACAAGCTCACATAAATCCTTTCCACTCGTCATTCTTCCTGAAAGCCCAAGTACTCCAAATCCTGTCGCAATAACAACCACGCTCCGATCGACTGTCTAAATGGTTTTCCTACCTTTACTTTTATTGAAGTCGGCACGCCATTGTATGTAATGGGAGCCAAATAAGCATATTGCCTTTGGGCAAAAGAGGTTTTAACTCTAGGGATGGTGAACATTTCATTAGTTGCACAATAAATAGTATAGACACTTTTACTCTATTTTATCGTGAACAACATACGAGTACATCACGGTGTAAAAATATGTACTTCAGTTCTTAACAACGCATCTAATGATTACACAGCAAGTATTGAAATGCATTTTAATTAGCAATACATAAATTAGAATAAAACAAAGTAACCGGGTTTCAATTTTATATATTAATTGAATAAATTGTTAGAATTGAGATCGAGGAAATGTCCGCGCACAACCTTCCCGCTTCATTCATTACATTGTACATCAACACGTATAATTCAGGTCTGGCGATAAATTACAATTAACACAAACTGGAATAATAATTCTCTGGCAGTTTGTACGGGACGCGCGGGACAATGGCGTGCGGAGAAAACAATAACGGATTCACGCGGCGAGCCCGGCCCGGGCGTGGCGGGCCCGGCGCGCCCGCTGAAGGGTTAATGGGGGTAGATTATTCCTGCAGTCAATTACAAATTTGACTTAAATACGCAAAAAGGATCCAGAACACAAAATATACATTTTTTGGTTAATTTCCAATGCGTATTTATTTATTCTATTTTAGTATAAAATATACACGGTCTATAACAGCTGTTCTACTAGGCCCAATGCCTGTTCTGAGAAAGCTGATTTACACCCTTGATATTAATAATTATAATAATAAAAATAACAATGTACATAGCGTCGCTTAGAGAGCAGATTCTCTCTATAAGGGCGCTCTAATCGGGACTAGAACGCACTATTCTTGACAGATTAAATTTTTTAGCTTTAGAGTTAATTTTGACGACATCTGTACAAAATCTTTCAATGATTGGGTGTTTTTTTTTAAATAAATATTTGATTAGCTAAACAGTTTTAATATTTGAAAAAATTGAGTGCTATACTTGAAAAAGTGTAGCATGGTCCCTTTGACAGTTCACAAATTTGCCCCAATACAACCTTGTAACGACGTTCAGTAATTTTAATTATGTTGTTTATAGTTAAGGCATTAACGTTGTGGAGGTTTAAAGACATTGTTATTTATTTTTAACAAACACTGTTTATTCCACTTTTTTATGACGGTATAACCCTACCGGTTTCAAGGCTTTCACCTCATATTCAGAGTCTTGTTTGCGCTCCCCTGAAGATGAGGTGAAAGCCTTGAAACCGGTAGGGTTATACCGTCATAAAAAAGTGGAATAAACAGTGTTTGTTAAAAATAAATTACAATTTTAATTATTTTATCAACTTTAATAGAAGCCTCGATTCTAATAAATAGCAAGTTATTTAGGTAAATACATTACATAAAACGAACAATAATGACAAATTAATACATCTTGTTACAAATTAGGAAAAATGTGGCAGTATGTTAAAATCAAATAATATTTGGTGACGTTTGTCAAAAGTCACTACGTTAGTCTGCATTGGCTAGGGATGGGGTATACGATAATTGGATTTTCGATTATTTTATACCTAAAATTAAATGTTCGTAATTAGTATTAATTCATAGTGGATCTTGGCCTTTTTAAAAATATATACAAATCATACAATGTATTATAAAGTCAGTATAATGAAAATTAGGAATTAAAACGACAGTTTAGAGAAAAACTATTTTTCAATTTATAATAAAACGATTCAATTTGTGAAAAAAAAACGATTTTACCCCATCCCTTTGAGACATGACATTTCAAATGTCACAGGGTCCATCTTACGTTTTCTCAAGTATAGTACCTTTTTACAATTTTAATTTCATAGGTTAATTACCGACCTCCGTGGACTAATTAGTAAAAGGATAGTCTCCTAGCCGAGGGTTTCGGGAACGATTTTCGATGGAGCACAATAAAATAAAACAATAAAAAAGGTCCCAGTTAGGTAACTGTGCTCATCAGGTAACAATACATGCGTTTTCTTACGCACGGTAGTATTATCAATAGATGTAATGACGAAACGCAAATTCTGTGCCAACTACAGTGGTTCATAGCCCGAAGGCTCATTACTGGAACCGAATACAAATCCAGTTCACGCTCTTTAATACATCTGAATCGCTAATTCGGATATATTAAGGCATACCATACCCCAAATGGATGCACCGGAGAATGCTACGGATACCCTGGACGGATATGGTCAGTAACACAAGGGTTCTTCAAAGAGCCAAATTTGATAGAGAGTTGCTGACTAATATTAAAATCCGAAAGGTGTTCTATTAAGGTCATGTACTTCGAGGAGCAAATTACAAACTACTGCACCTGATCATCCAAGGTAAAATAGAGGGTCGAAGAGGTGTTGGCAGTAGGCCAATCTCCTGGATCCGCAATATACGTGATTGGACTGGTATAAGGAGCGTCGGGATCTTTTTCGGGCTACCGGGGACAAAGATGCCTACTTTTAGGTGATATTCAACGTTGGGGGGACCTGACATGTCACTGGGAAGAAGAAGAAGAAGATACACTGAAATTGTTATTACATGCAAAAAAGTATGAAATAAGAGCTTGCTCAAAAATACGTTCAATTTAGCTATTCTTTAATGTCTTTAAAATATTTTGTACTTTGTATTGTACGTTATATACAGTATAAGCCAGTGAGATTATTGTCACTTGGCATTCTTTCCCAACCTACCAGAGATGTATTAAAGATGCTGCAAGGTCAAATAGATTAAAAACCTTTTTTAAATTTGGTTTCCAACGGGAATCGAATCTCCATTCCCGAATTGGATAACCGATGTCTTACCAACTAAGCTATAGAAGTCACCTTTTCTATATTAAACACACATTAGTATAATTACTGATATAATTTCTTATTTTTATTTCCACAGCAGGGGGCACTTAATTTTTCGGGGGTTATTCTTTCAACACTCTGCGAATAACTTTTCGCTCTACAGGGATAAAAAAATTCACCCCCTTTCTCCCATAAATGCCTCCAACAAGGATCCCAGCATGATATACGACCAGCCTGAATGCCACCAATTAAATTAAAACGCTTAATTTTGCCCTAAACTTTCCACTTTTAATGTGATAATATTTTTGCTTTTATTATCAACGACAGTCATGCTGGTTCCAAATTTTTTTTCGCAATTTGCATTTTTACCCTAAAAGAAATATTATATCATGGACTGTTTGTACGCCGTTGCTTTGTAAATAATACATAAAAAATAAGCGTTATGAGTTGGATAATTTTTTGCTTATATTATATAATATATAATCAGCATCATTATCATCATTGTCAACCAGGGTCGATCCACTGCTGGATGAAGGTCTCCCCAAGTTGACTCCAAATAGTTCGATTTTTTGCTCGTCGGTGCTATGTGATGCTGCCATGCTTCCTGATTTCATATATCCAGCTTACCTTTGGCCTTCTTCCGGGCCTCTTTATGCCTCTTGGGTACCATTGGATTATTTCGGATGTCCATCGAGAGTGACATTCTGGTGACATGTCATGTCCATTGCCACTTCATTTTTTTGCACACCTTTATTACGTCTTCTATAGCTCACGATTTTTGTACAACTTTAGTCACCTCATTAAAGTGATGTATTTGTCTGCTTGTGTTTGTATGTACTGATTGATGTGTTAATATATTCTTATGTGTACGTACTATATATTATGTGACACTTACTTACCATTGTACTCAGTACAAACTGGCGGGCTTTTTCTGATATGCCAATTTCTTCCAATCAACCAGTAAGATGATCTCTGTTACCTAGTTGATAAGACGTCTGTCTCTCAGCCCGGAGGTTATGGATTCAAACACCGCTGGAAACCAGAGTTTTTAAAAATAATCCTAGTCTGGTTTTCACTTAAGGCCTCTTTAACCTCTTTCTGGTTGGTTGAAAGAGATTGTGGCATTAACCCCGCAATGTTTCACTGTGTCCAACGAAAGTATAATATTATAAAATATAATGAGATGACTTCCGTGGCCTATTTGATAAAACGTGTATATTTTAACTCGGGGATTGCAGGTTGGATTCCCGTTGGAAACTAGATTTTTTTAAATATTTCATTTTTACGAGTTCCATCAAGACTCGAATGAAAAACCCTCGACACATAAAACATCAGCGTTAAGTTCACATTAATCTCTAATCACTAAATTCCGTATTCTTTGAAACATAGTCACAGTGTATTCATCTCGGTGCACGCATTTTCACAGCATTTATTTATTGTAACTCCAGTGTTATCCCACGTCTATATTTAACTTTAACGCATCAATGTTGGTATTAGACTATTGTTGTGGACAAACATATAAGAATAAAAGTTGATAAATTGGTTCAAAACCTTTTTCGAAAAATTGAACTGATTTGAAAAGCGGAAACATCAGAAATGTTCCCAATCAATGTCCCCACTCATAACTATGTATTCAAAAACATCCTCCTATTTAATTAAGTCCCTTAAACATTACCCTCCATTCGGTAGCCTTCACTGTACTTCACGGAACAATGGTCATTGTACCGATAATATTGTATTGCCGGGTTATGGAGTGAGGTAACAGTGGCAGAACGTGGAGGGAAAATAAATATAATATTTAAAAAAAAATCACAATAGAAGAAATAATTAATGTACTCGAATATAATAATATTTAAAAAAGGACAATATATAGCGCAGGTTTTCCTCGAACTCACTAGTATTGACAGATTAAAAATATTACAAAATATATGTACATAAGTTGAGCGTAAGGTTAAGAAGGTGGTGGCTGCGGTTATTAGATTAGGTATTTGGACGCATCTACAGTTTCCGGTGGTAAGTAATACACATCGGGCTTAAAAAAGAGACTGTGGGCCATAATCGTCTAGCTTCAGCTTTGTAGAGCGTCGTCTCTCTCATTCATACAAGTGTTTTATCACGATTTCTTAGTCGTTATCAAGCGATCTAGAGACAGAGGCGATGCTCTACAAAGCCGAAGTTAGCCGATTATGGCCGACAGTCTCTTTCTTAAGCCCGATATGTATTACTTACCGCCGGGTACTGTACATATGTTTAGAAAAATATATTTGGTAAGAACACCGCAGAAAACTTAACATGTCAAGGTGAATTAAAAAAAAACCTTCGTTGATCTTCCAATGAGTGATAGTAACATTGTATTTTATTACACTTTCGTTGGATAACCTGGCGGGCTTATTGCCATGTGTCAATATCTTCTAACCAATCAGAAATATATTAAAAAGGTCTGAAGTGAAAACCTGTAGGCATTCCTTTTAAAAAAAATCAGGGTACCTGCGAGTTTTGTCCCGCAACCTCCGAGCTGGCAGACAGAAGTCTTACCAACTAGGTCACGGAGGTCATCAGGTTGGCTTTAGGTGGAGTGTTGTGTTCATATACGGAATTAGAGTAAATATAAATCAATTCCTAGTTGAGGAATTTTACTATCCGAGAAATATACTTTTTTAAAAGAAATGGTAAGATAGACAAAGATATTAAAAACCGTGCTGCAGTAGGAAACATCAAACAGGCAATTCCACGACGTTTCATTTAAATAAAATAACGAATCGTAGAATATCTGGTCATACAATAGAGATGTAAGCCTGGGAAAGAATTGAAGGATATTGTTAAATCTTTTTGTTGTTGATAATGTCATAGCAAGTTGAAATGATTATCCAAGCATAGGAAATAAATAAATGTTTTGATTTTTGTTTAAATAACCAGATGTAACCTGTGAAAAATCATGGTATATACAAGTAAATGGACTAGGTTGAAAAATAAATAAATCTTGAAGAGGCGAAGGAAGTGTGACGAGATAGAAAAGACGTGCGCCCTATACTCTCTGCCTACTCCAACAAGGAAATGGCGTGACGGTTTTTTTGTTAATATGATAAAACATATTCTTACATACGGACATAAGTACAGTCGAATTTATATTGTTTAATGTTAACATTGAAGTTCTATCGACTTAAAGCTTTTTCGTTAAATAAAATTAAAATGACAGATCAGTGAACATTGATAACGGTTCTAAAGTAATTTTCAATAGGACAAATATGGTAATTTTTTTGATAGGAATGATAAGTAAATATTTATAAAAGCATGTCCAAATGAACAATATTTCAACCCGTTTCTTCTACAATAAAGGGCATGAAAGAGGGTGAAGTAGCGCTGCTGCCATTGGTCGGTCTGCTAAATAAGTAAGCTTGGAGCTTTGTTGTTTATTTGTGTTTTTACATTCGGTCCTCTATACCTGGCCAGACAGGCATTATGCAATTGTGAAACCGCCATTACGGTTTAGTTCAACGTAATATTAAAATCAGGGGTGTGCAACCTTTTTTCAGTGAGACGTTTCAATTAAGTTATTTCTGAACTCATTTTTTTCAATAATGCGCTTCACCCATTTCTAGACTCTAGACAAAAATCAAATTTTTGAAGCGACGTGTTTCGTCCGTTTCTAGATTCTAGACAAAAATCAAATTTTTGAAGCGACGTGTTTCATCCGTTTCTAGATTCTAGACAAAAATCAAATTTTTGAAGCGACGTGTTTCGCCCGTTTCTAGATTCTAGACAAAAATCAAATTTTTGAAGCGACGTGTTTCGCCCGTTTCTAGATTCTAGACAAAAATCAAATTTTTGAAGCGACGTGTTTCGCCCGTTTCTAGATTCTAGACAAAAATCAAATTTTTGAAGCGACGTGTTTCATCCGTTTCTAGATTCTAGACAAAAATCAAATTTCTGAAGCGACGTAATTCATCCAATTCTAGATTCTAAACAACAGTCAAATTTTTAGATTCTAGATATAAATCAAAATTTTTAAGCGATGCACTTCACCCGTTGCTAGATTCTAGATAAAAATCAAATTTTTGAACCGACGTATTTCATCTGATTGTAGATTCTAAACAACAATATTTTTTTTAGATCTAGAGAAAAATCTAATTTTTTAAGCGATGCACTTCACCCGTTTCTACAATAGATTAGTTAAAGTGTGATTGAATCAAGTGTATGATATTTTGAAAGAAGGAAATATGAAAGAGTCAGATAAATCATAGAAGCTGTATGGATGTGGAAGAGGTGAAATATGTGTGTCACGATATGAAAGTCGGGCGCTCTGTCCTCTTTGCCTACCTCGATAGGGAGACAGCGTGATGGTATGTATGCACGTATGTTTTGTGTAATATATTTTTTGAAGAATCAAATTAAAGTGAAATAGTTCATCTTCGAATCTGCATCCACCACAGGAAGGGTGAGACGGTAGGGTTGATTATAAAGCTTCCAACGAAGTTTCCAGCACGATATATGACTAGATCATTGAGATGTAACTATTGTTTAGTTGGTTGGAATAGATTGCCGTAGGACAATACACCCGCTGATAGTAATCGTTGCTGGGTCTCGTAGTCAAGGATTCCCTCACACCTCCAACGTTAATCTTGACCTGCTCTTCCACGTCGATCGTGTGATCTTCTGTAAGACAACAGCCCGATCCTGGATGCGCACTCCCTCCCGCAAATGTCACAGACATACGGACCCTGCTGAGCCGCTTGGTTATGCTGGCGCATGTTCGCAGCGCGCTGATTGTTTCTCAAACGTCTAACCGTTGAAACGCCATCAGCCCGAGAACAGATGGCCTACTCCCCACCATAAGGTGCCTCACACAAAGTCAGTGACTCTCGCAGACTGTTCTTATAGTTCTTCTTCTGCCCACCAACCCTTTGCTTGCCCACTACTTCCTCGCAAAATATGCGTTTTGGGATTTTATGATCGCCCATGCATATCACATGTCCTGTCCATTGCAATTTCTCTTTTTCAACCATATTTTCTATAGGTTTACAGTTGTAGCGTTGCAGGACCGAGGACATTTGTGATATGATCACTCCAGTGGATCCGGAGAATTCGACGAAGGCAACGTTGTTGGAACATTTCAACACTTCGAATAGGGAACCCAAGTCTCAGACCCATATAATTCAATAAAACCAAAAGGAAGAAAACAAATTAGGCAGTCGATCGGAGCGTGGTTGTTATTGCGATAGGAGTTTGAATATTTAGGCTTGCAAGGGGAGTGACTTGTAGCAAAAGTTTGTGTGAGCTCTTGAGTGTGGTGTTTTTTATTGTTTTTATTTTTATGATTATGTGCGGTATATTGTGAGATGAACGTTTTGGTCTGTCTGGAGTGATGAAGTGTGAGGGGTTTGATTCGCGTGATGTATTCATATGTAATTGAGTGTCAAGTGTCACTGTTTGTCAGGTTGATGAGAATGTGCAACGGGGATTTATATAATACAATAAGAAAAGAGGAAAGAAGTATCGATTTATTTTTTTCATGATATATGCCATCAGTGAGATACAGGCAAAGGTTAGTTTACTGGGGATACGACAAATGAAAGGCAACAAACCCAGATCCATTAAAATTGTGTATCCAAATTAAATTACCTGTTGTTTTTTTTTCACAAATTATGTATATTTCTCGTCATGCGTAAAAAAAATTAAAAAAACAGACAAGTGTGGGAATTTTTGCGCAATGAAGTGTCAAATAAAAATATATGTTTATTTTCTTCTTCCTCTTCTTTTAGGCATGTTGGCCTGTTATGGTCCTGCATCATCGTTTCCCTCTTATGACGTCGACTGTCAGCTGTCTTTCCCTCCTTTGGGAGATCGTCCTGGAGGTCTACTCGTACTTGCTTGGGGGATACTGTCCCTGGTCATTCTTACGGCTCTTGGTTCCGCCATTCTGGATACATGAACGTTCCAGAACCTTCTTCTCTGTCGTCCCCATCTGACAATATCTTCAACTTCGCACATCCTTCGGATTTCTGTGGTTCGTACTCTATCACGAAGGGTTTTGCCAGCGATACTCCTGAGTACCTTCATTTCACTGGTTCGAAGGAGATTTTTAGTTCTGACAGTGTCGGCTCTGCACTCTATGCTGTATGTCATTATGGGGTGGACACAGGTCTTGTATACCCTCACCTTGCTTTGGATGTTCATATACTTGTTTTTCCAGATGGTGTTCTTTAAACATCCGGAAATGGCTGCGGCCTTTTGTGATTGTTCAAGTACTTCGCACTAGAGTTCATAATTGCACATTATGCTAGCATCCAAGTATTTAAATTTTGTAACTTTTTCAATTGGTGTGTCGTCGATCGCCACACTGCATCCAACTTGCTCTCTGGCTAGAGTCATTAATTTAGTCTTGCTGATGGAGATGAAAATGTTGTATTTTTTGGAAGCAGTGTGAAATCGATGTAGCATTTGTTGCAGGTCTTCCTCTGATTCGGGTATGATGGTGGCATCGTCAGCATAGCATATTATGATCTTTAGCATATTGCCAGCCATCTTGTATATTTTCTATAATTTTATCCATAACCAAGTTAAAGAGAAATGTTTATTTTACGGTCTAAAAAAAACGTTGTGCAGCTCTGGTTTAGACTACTATTATTTATTTAAATGTCCTGAAAGGGATTCAGAAAATATTATACGCTTACAATTAGACAGTAGTAAGGGGGCAGATTCGGGACATTCAAACGAAATGAATGAATGAATTAAATATCAACTGATATGTGCTTTGTATATGTTATGTATTGTATATAATATTATATGACTGAGGGTGTATTGTTTAGTATCCGTTCTATTTCATTTTTCTTTTTTACTTTCAATTATTATTTTTTTTTGTGTTCTTTGTTAAGCAGAATATGAAAGCGTTCCGAAATATAGTATGATAATAACTTTTAATAATATAATGTGTTTGATTATTTGGTTTTATTTTGTTTTAAAACCAAGTGGGTTTTTATACTAAAAACTATACAATAAAAACACATCAACAATACAGACCAAACACATCAAAAAACATTTATTTTTAACCTGAGAAAGTAGGATCATACAACTTCATGCCAGAAAGCGCTGAACTGGTTGAACTTGAGAAATAGACGCCAAATTCATAAACTATCTTCATTGTATAAATAATATCTTTAACTGTCCCGCCGCCATCTTTTATCTCGCCCCAAATTTTTTAGCCATTTTTTTTATCATGGACTTACACCACGCTCAGACAGAAATTGTTTATTGAACTTTATAGTTCATCGCTCTTTTTTTTCACATCTTCCTTTACTGCTCATGTAGTGAGACTCTGGAACCCGTTACAAACCAATGTTAGACTTGCTTCGTCCTTGGTATGTTTTAAGAAACGACTGAAAAAACTCTTAATTTCTAGTCAGTAATATAACATATTTCTTCTTCTTCACCATTCCTTCATTTTCCTTTGATCGATAATATCTCACTTTTACTTTAATGTGTATATGTCCATAAATTTCATAAAGATGAATAATGATTTCAATATTTTTTTTCAACCATGCAACTCGCTTTATTTATTTTTGTCTGGTTGTTTGGAAGGGATTGCCGCCTGGCATTAAGTCCGCCCGATTGTTTTTGCAATTTAGTGTTAAATAAATAAAAATAAACTAAAATACATAATAACATTAAAAGTTCAATTGGTTCCTCCTCAATGGTTCTGAAGTTTCCGGTCTAAACAAATTATGGCGTGTATGATCGGATACCACGCCGACTAAATTTAGTGCATAATCAGGGGATGTTTATATTAAATTTTATATTTCTATCCTCAATAGGTAGTAGCTAAAACCAACAGAAGACGTGTTGTTTCGTTATATTATGAAATATTTAAAATTAATATCGCACCGTTATCAAATTTCTTTTAAAGGACAGGAAAAGCTTTGCAGATATTAAACGACGTTCGAATCTTAACGTCAAATTAAAAGAAACTTAATAATCAAGCGATAATCATTTTTTAACATTTTAGAATAACGAAACGACACGTTTCAAACGGCTCTAGTTGACATTCTATTGAAAGTAGAGGTAATATATACTCGTACTGTAACAAATTCCACTGTATCATCGCCTTACCAGGCGATGGGCGTGGCCGTCGTGGTATTAGTCCAAACTTGCTCCCTAACTTGTTCAGGTAAATAAATAAAATAAGTTGAATACTTAGATTGAAAATTTACTTAATTCTTTAATGTATCCGTGTTGAAAAGCGTGGCGAGAAGATAACATTGGCAGACAGCATTGTATTTGGCACCTTTTTCTTCTACGTGTCTCCCTTAGACACGCAATTTATACTCTCCAGCCAGGTCATCGAGTCCAGTGTTTGATTGGGTATCTTCTGCATGCATTAAGGAAACGCGTACAGTGATCAGCTGTGATAACAATGCGGTCCATGGTTTGAATCTCCCCGCTCTCACAGAAAAGTCATTTTGTTATGCCCCACTTGTGCATATCGTTTACAGTGTGGCATATCCGGTATCTGGTCCTTTTTCGGAGTCCACCAATCCTTCTTAGGTTGGGAAATACTAAGCCGTCGGGATGCACACAATATGATGTTTTTTATGTCCCGCTCCGTCCAACGGAACTGCGGCCTGTTCTTTACTTGTTCCAGAGTCTTTTAGATTGTAATTTGTTTTATCAAACACTGTTTATTCCACTTTTGTAACGGTACAACCCTACCGGTTTCAAGCCTTTTACCTCATCTTCAGGGAAGCACAAACAAGACTGAATTCTGTTCGAACTGGTACCGATATACACGCTTCAACGGTTGGGGACTGAGGGAGGCATGAGACGATCTCGGCCAGTAGCGGAAAGATTTTTGGGATATATGTTTTTACCAGATGTTCGCCTCAATGTCTTTTAGATGGATTGATGGAGGTGAGATAGAATGGCAGTAATTCTTAACACTGATTCGGCACCAATAATCAACCCTTCGCGTGCCAGTATTTTATAAGAGTTTTAAATCGAATGACTTTTAAAAATTTCAAGTCAGTAATACAACGTATTAGACAATGTTCCTTCCCTCTCCACGAGACCTTTTTTACTTTGATTGATGATATCTCACTTTTACTTTTATTATGTATATTATTATGAATTTTCTACTTTGGTCTGGTTGGTTGGAAAAGTTTGCTAAATTGGCAAGAGTCCACTAAGTGGTTGAAAATGAAGTGTTAAAATAAATAAAAAGAATGGAAATAGAAATATGTTATATAATGAATATATAAAATCAAATTGTACATTTTGTTTATTTTTTTGTGGTGTATAATATAAGCAGCTTAATGTTAAATTGAATCATTGATAATACAATTTAATGTGAATGAAAGGAAAATTAATTGGAGTTTTTCTTTATTTCTAGTGCAAAAACGCCCTCGTATCAACGGTCCAATGTGTCCTGGTGACTCAGAAGGAACGGGATCTCCAGGATGCTCTCCACCGAGTCCTAGAGCCACTTCACCCAACACGGACCACGAGCTCAACGTGGAAGAGGAAGAAGACGACAACTCGAACCAGAGCTCCGTAGGAGCACCAGAAAACCTTTCTCTAAAAGAAACCAGACCGCAACCATACGACGACATCATGATCAAACACGAACAGCCATCAGACAAATGGCCACAAATGGAAGATTCCAGATATATTAATTCGGGTAGTCCTCCAACAAAATATTCCCATCAAATACAAAACCTAACCAACCAAAGAGACGACCAAGAATCCGTCGGAAGGAAGATGTCTCGAGGCCTCAGCTCATCGAGTGATACTCCAGAATTGGTACCTCAACAGTCTTCGGTGATTGACAGTGATCACAGCTCGCCAAATCGAAGTGATCTTATGAACGAAACGCAGCTAGACAGTTCTTTTGAAAGTGGGAAGATCTCTCCTCAGTACAACACTAGTCCTGGAAACAGATCTCCTGTAGATGTACTCATGAGAGTCTTTCCAGGAAGAAGAAGGTCTGAAATAGAAAATATTTTGGCCAAGTGTAAAGGAGACGTCGTACTGGCCATGGAAGCGATACTGAGTGGAAGTGCAATTAACAACATGATGAACAATCACCTCGGTTATGGTATGACTCAAGATTCACCGCCATATTCACTATCTGGGTATCAGACAAAGTCAGCGTTTTCTCCTCTCGGCGGTCAAAATATGAAGTTCTCTCCTTCCAGAAGGTTTCTGACACCTCCGTATTCTGGAACGGGATATCTCCCAACTGTCATCAGACCTCCAGTGGAATATTTGGCAGGGTTCCTTCCACCTACTCCAGAGATGATGGCCCGAAGAGCAAGGGCGTCTCCCCCCTCGCCGAGGTCTGATCATGCTAATGGTGAAGGATTTTCCGACTGAAAGTGGCAAATTGTGGAAGTTAAAGGTGAAAAGAACTATTTGTTGGAAAGTGAATCTCGAATTGAAAGAATTGAAAATGTATAAACACTCTTTTATAATTCTGCAGTCATTTCCCGTCATGTTCAAAATTGACAAAAATGAAAAGCGTCTCATTAAAAGTCAGTTTTATCAAAAATCATTAAATTTGTAAATGGGATCTGGTTCGCAAATGTTTACTTGAGGTAATTTATATATAACTTGATTGTACTCATTAAGTGATCAAAGAGAAATTAATAATCATGTTTGTCACTTTTAAATTATCATAAATTCACTAAAGACAACGGAAATTGTTAAACAATTATCAACATTCCTTTGCTAAGCAAAATCGGGTTGAAAATTAGTATAAAGAAAACCTCACTTCTCCTACATTTATGATATATAACTGAAATTTTATAATTTGATACAGTTAAGAAATTGAATTGTTAAATTTGCTTGCGATTAGCGTAAAATTGTGAGTTTAATTTAATGAATCAAAATAATGATGATTTTATATGATAATTTTTTTTAAAACCATTGTGCAGTTAATCTGCATTAAGCCCCTAAATTTCTGAAAATTAATGTAAAGTTCACCTACATTAAATTGGTAAAATTCTATAGATAAAGGTAAAATTCATCTCCATTAAATCTACAAAATCTTGTGGATGGAATACAAGTATGCGTGTATTAGTTTATTGCGCTTCAAGAAACACACAATCTTGACAGATCATACCCAAAGTTACGATGCAGGAAAATCAAATTTACTTGTCGATCCGCAGGTATGATTTATGGCATCCCTATTACACATATTTTACAGTGCTAATTTTTTTTAGCCTAATAGCGCTCTTAGAGGCTAAATAAAAAACTATCTCCGTGACCTACAATACTTGGTAAGATACCAAGTCTCCCAACCTGGGGGTTACGGATTTAATTCCCGTTTCAGTTTAGTTTTCCCTCAAAACTTGTTTAAACTTTTCTGGTTAGTTGGGAGAGATTGTCACATGGAAATAAGCCCGATAGGTTGTACTGTATACAGCAAAAGTGTATTACAGTAAAATACAAAAAATATAAATTATATTGAAATAAGGTCTAAAAAAAGACACGGTGGGTAATCCGTCTAATTGAGGTGACAAAAATATAATTATTTTAAAACATAATAAATGTTCCACTTAAAGAATCCTTATTTGAAGTCTAAATAAACTATTTAGATATAAAACTAATTTCTGGCTTAACAATTTGCTTAGCAAGGAAGATAAACACGTTTGTATTATATGTAACATTATTATATTTAAAAAATGTAAATATTCTCGTAGTTTATGACTGTTGCAAAAATGTGATTTTTATTAAAACAGTGCTAGTTTTTTTCAAATAATGTGAAGTCATATAAGTATTTATAATAATAATTGTAGTGATAAATTTATCATATCCAGTGATATTAAAAACGTTTCCAATAAAAATAAAATGTGTCCAAATGATTGTAAAAAAATATGTTATACTTTTAAGATAATTTTTAGGCTATAATAAGAAAAGTACATATTATTTATTAGTTAGTGCACTGTGTATTAGAAAATGTTCACAATATTTAAAAACACATTTAAAATTAAGGAAAGTTAGGTTATTGTAATATTATGTACAAATATTATATTTCATTTTATAATAAAGATTCGATGAATAATTAATTCTACTCAAAATTATGCCAGCTGGACAATACTTGGCGTTCCTCTTCGTTTAAAGACACCGGGCTCATTGGCAGTGCTGAAAGTGTCGCATGGACCACTCCTCATCGCAGATATAGAGAGTCGATCCATCACAGAATATTCCCCAACTTACCAAGTTGTCATTGTTTCTCTCAATTTATATTCAGAGCCTTTCCAGGTTATCCAGGGTAATTCTGAGCCAGGTGGTAACAGGTCATCCAGGGTAGTTCTGAGCCAGGTGGTAACATACCATCCAGGGTATTTCTGAGCCAGGTGGTAACAGGTCATTCAGGGTAGTTCTGAGCCAGGTGGTAACAGTCAAAATCCACCCGCTGGAGCTCGATGTTCCCCTTACCTTGTTCACCCTTGCAACATCAGGTAGTTTAGTAGTCTTAATGAAACTGTCCCGGGATTTCAATGATTCATATTTTAACGTAATATTTTCATCACACTGTGTTCTTATAATAGTAATACCGTTTCAACATGATACTACATGTATTGGGTGTTAACATAAATTGTGTTCGTTTTTTTTTCAATTTAAAAATGAGCACCAAAAGTAAAACAAAACGTTAAAGGTTATACGCCATTCGAAAGAAAAGTTTCTACTTTACAATATATTGTGTTTGCTTTTACGTTACATATATTATTTTATTTGATTACAAGCCTTAAAAATTGAATGTCAAGTAGACGAAAGTGAGCATTTTCGACACCTCCTTCTGTTCGCGTTCAATCGAGGGAATAAAGCTGCTCGTGATATTTGCGAAGTGTACGGTGAAGATGCTATGAATAAAAAGACAGCTCGTCGATGGTTTTTGCGTTTCAAAGACGGTAATTTCGACCTGAAAGACATGGAGCGTTCCGGACGACCAGTGGACTTCGATGAGGACCGCTTAAACCATATTATTCATTAAGATCCCCTTCAAAAAAATTTCATCACCATTTTTTTCATTATTCCCTCGATTGAACGCAAACAAAAGGAGGTGTCGAAAATGCTTACTTTCGTCTACTTGCCATTCCATTTTGAAGGCTTGTTATCAATTAAAATAATATATGTAACGTAAAAGCAAACACAATATCTTGTAGAGCAGAAAATTTTCTTTCGAATGACATATAACCTTTACTATTTTGTTTTTCTTTTGGTGCTCATTTTTTAATTGAAAAAAAGGACACAACTTATGTTAACACCTAATATACCATATTCCACAAAGTTAAACAAATTGACAGCTTCAATTTTATTAGTTAACTGCATAAATAATTGCTGGATATTATTTTAATGTCAGCAACGACAATGGACGATAAAAATAAATACATTTTGATGCGTATCCTAAAAATGTATATATTCTTTGGGAAAGTACATGCGTTTTTGGATCGTATACACCAGCTTTAAACAGAAAACATATAGGTACAATCCTCATTTAAAATTTTCCCTTCTGCAGCATCTGCACGATCGGATCACACCGAGATGTTTTTTTTATGAAATAATTAGGGGCGGGCAACTTGTTTGCACTCGCGATCGACTTTTTACGTGAAAAATAGTCGCGATCGATTTTTACGTAAAAAAAAATAGTCGCGATCTAGCTATCAGTTTCGCGAGATTTTACAAATAACCCAAATGTTAAAAAAGGATCACTAATAACTAATAATGTATTAATACGTTTGAGCGGAATTCACTTAATTTAAAAAAATGTTTTGGAAAATAAAACGTATGCATGCATATTGAATAACACGTATACATTTATTTGGAATAGATAAATCTATATATTCAAAAAGGATAATTGACACTTGCCACCCTGTGATGGATAGCGAGTGACCAGGACTTATATTTTATTTGATTATTCGACGTTTTAATACATAATAAAATGATTTTTATAGCTAATTACAAAAAATAACCTTGCAGATTTTGCATAATTTTAGTTTTAAAATATACATTTTTTAACTGGACGCTTAGCGTCCAGCACCGTGGATGGCGGAGTTTTTAAGCACAGTAAGGCAAGTGTTAATTGAGTTCATTGACAAGTGCATACATGTAATGAGATTCGGCGACATTGTACGCCATATTGTGAGTTACGAAGACAGCCGCAATCGACCTGTTTGCCTTCCCTAATATATATGACCGAAGTGCCATCCCTAATAAATACCACGCGGAAAAATGCTTGTTATAACGCGGGATTCAAACTAGCGACTTTCCGCACGCAAGTCCAGTTCGTTACCGCGCGGCCATGTACCTTGTAACACGTACGACTACAGACAGCGACTTGCATACTGTTTTATCGTAGTCGGCGACCGTGGTCTAACGTAAATTATTCATACTAAACTACCAAATGCCCCAAATTCATTTCCTGGCTGAATCACTTCCAGACGGGTTTTACACTTAGACCGTTTAACATCTGAATTTATGTATTCTTTTTGTAGCTTATATGCTACGTATCATATTTTTATAGCGTTATTCAACAACATAAAAATATTGTCATATCAAACTTTACCTGGCGAAAGGTTGCAGCGGATGAAACATACCAATCGTGTTGAAATTTTAATATCTTTGGATTTAAACTGTCAAGACTTTATGCTTGCAGATGTGCAACAGCTTGTACATTATAAACCAATGCACGCACAGGTTTATTCCAGTCAAAATATGGCTGACAATTATACTCGATCATGAGAAATAGTCTATCGTTCTTGCATGCCTTTCGCATTTCTAAATTTTTGAATGAAAGGGACGAAGACAATAATGTCTCCCAGCCACACATTTCCTAACATCACTAATTCGATATGTTAAGAATAACAATGCGAATGAATAAATAAACACTGCGATTAACACTCTGAGATCAAAAAGATATGAGTGTATCACGCATTTCAATATGACATTTAAGGCTATGAATTTACTAAGACAGTTTAAAAAATTTATAAACATAAGAAACAATAAATTAGATGTACGATAAATGGTTATCCTTTAACAATTTGTACAAGTTATTAATGTAAGCAATACATAAGAATTAATCAAAACTAATTTAACTGATTGAAGCTAAAATGCTTAAATTATTGTACAAAGTACAGAATAAAATGATTTATTTATAATTATCATTGAATGATTAAAGATAATAATAATGAATAATAATAAATTGGTAGCGAATTTAGTAAAGTAGAAAATTGGAATAAAAGTAGAATTTTAGTATATTTTCAATATATAATATTATATTACTACTTTATGTACATTTCAATATCATTGTAAACAGTAAAATAAATAAATATATACGATATATTAAATTGTTTTATTTCAAATACATAACATATATATATTTTATATAAGCAATGGGATGGATAGTCATTTGAATGATTTATGCGACCACGTAACTTACTTAATTTACTTTTGTCTGGTTGGCTGGAAGAGATTGCCGCCTGACAATAAGCTCGCCAGATTGTATTGCAATAAAAGTGTTAAATAAATAAATAAAAAAATCCGCCTGTTCCGGTGATGTGTATTGAATACAATACACATATAAAAATGAGCGATTTAAAATCGGAAAAATAAGAATATCCATAGCCAATTGCTTAAATTAATTAAATTTGAAATTAAAAGTGATAATAATTGAAATTTAATTGCTGAAAACATGAAAATTAACATCGGACGACGTTCACAAAACGGGCGAAGCGACCACCTCTAACGAAAGCCCGCTGGTTACTAAGCGAGAGAAGCGAGCGAACTGAGATTCTATTTCTTGCGCTCCCATATACCGAAGTAGAGTGAGAGTGAGACGTGAAAAACGTCGCTTCCTCACCCATAGCGGTTTTTAGAATGAATATATCTACGTCCCACACTGGCACACGTTTGATTGTATTGGTGAATTTATTCCCGATTTCCACAAAATATCTCTGATGTGGCCGATAAGTGCCAATCAGTATTAATATTATTTTTTCATTCAATGCGTAAATGTATTACGGAACAATGCCTAAAATCTGAACCCAGTATTTATTACATTTATAGAGATTTTAGAAGCAATGTGTACTAGTTACACATCACAGGGAAGGAAGGGTTTAGACAGCAAACCCTTCTCAAGGGCGCTCTAACTCGGGACTTGAAAGCATTATTATTGACAGATTAAAAATATTACTACATACATATCATCGCGCCGTATCTCAAGCGGGGTAAGCAGAGATAACAGTTCTACATTTTTTCTAATCAAACTTTCGCCTCCTCCACATTCATATATCTCGTCATGCTCAATCTTCCATTATTCATACCTCTCACTTTACCTTCGTTCAAAATCCGATCCATTTGGTTCAGCCAAGATTTCCTAGATCAGCGGCTATTAGTTAAGGTACATCCTCGCATCTGCTTGTATTTAAAAAACATATTTGATAAAAAAAAAATTGCAGAAAACCTAAAACACTCAGATATATAATATGACAACTTAAATAGATGTGGTTGAGGTTAAATATGTGTATCGAGATAGGAGAGTCTGATGCTCTATCCTGTCCACCTACTCTAGCAGGGAAACGGTGTAATGGTATGTATGCATGAAATATTTAGTTTTCGTAATCTTAAGTAGCTAATATCTTCTTCTCCCTGGCTCCATCCCAACTCACTGTCTGGGAAGACTGTTGGGGTCAGCTCTCCTCGTCCTCAGGTTGTATAGTATGCTCTTCTGTCCCGGACTACATCCCCCAGGCCGTGCCTCTGCATCAGGTTATCTTTTTGCACCACCCATGAATTATTTGGTCTTCCTCTGGTTGTTATTCGAGGAAGATCCATGGAGATAGCCTGGTTCACAATGTGATCGGGTGCTCTGCGTCCAACGTGCCCATACCATCTCAATCGCCTCTCTTCCATCTTGCTGTTGATGTTTGTAACACCTAGACTTCCACGAATCGTGAGCTTTTTATTTTGTCTCTTAGGGACACACCAGCTGACCATCTTAGCATTCACAGTTCAGCAGTTTCTAGTTGCCTAGAGTAAGAGTTATACATCGTCCAGCATTCGGAGCCATAGAGAAGTGCGGGTCTGACAATCGTTTGGTATACTTTTCCTTTTAATTTTACAGGCATTTTCGGATCACATAGAATTCCCGTCATTGATCTAAACTTCATCCATCCCACACTAATTATATGTGTTACATCTGCTGCACATCCTCCATCGCTATGGATGAGTGACCCTGATATGTGTAGCGTTATATTTCTAAACTTATAGTTTATAGAAAACTATACGTTTTCTATCGATGATGCCAAATTCTTACATATATTTGTTTTATCAAACACTGTTTATTTCACTTTTGGTAACGGTAAGACAGGAAGATCATTTGAAAAGAAATTTATTGAACACAAATCCTCTAATTTATTCTGAAATAGCTAATCATTGTCACCGTGAAAACTATACATTTTATATCGATGATGCCAAATTCTTACATATAAGCAGTAACGGAAATAAACTGGACAGATTAGAGGCCCTAGAAATTTCTAAGTCAGTGCATCGAGGTGAACATCTGGCAAACACATATAATCCAAGAATTTCGCCGTTGCTCGCTGAGGTTGTCTCCTCCCTCCCTCCACCCACGGATAAGTAGAGAGAATATGAGGTAACATGTAGAATATGAGGTAACATGGAGGTAACACATAAAACAAATTACAAAGTTTATAGATGCTTCTAATAAGAGACTTAACCTTTTAACCTTAGTGATCGTTTCATGAACAAAATCAAGATGTGCCCTCATCACATAATATCACTTAGAGAAGCATCATGGTGTTGCTACCCCGATCCTAATGGATAAGGGTGAAAATGAAAAATATTATCTCTTAGAAAAGAGTCAACGGTCATTGTAATCACAATTTTCAGAATGGAGAGGCAAAGATAAAAGACGTCTGACAAGTCGAAACAAAAAGACATACGTACATACCATCAAGGTGTTTCTCTGTAGGGGTAGACAGAGAGGACAGAGCGCCATACTTTCATATCTCAATACGCATCCCTTGCTTCTTCTATATCGTAATGTTCTCATACAAATTCAACGATTTCCCTGTCTTTCTACGTTTTCTTTTTTCGGAATATCATTCATTTGATTCAACTATACTTTTCTTCGTCTTTCTCTCACACGCCTGCCACTCACATTTGTACTTAAACAGATTAATTCCGAATTTATCTTAGATGACGGATTCAATAGTATTTAAGGGACAAGTTTGATGCATGGTCATGAAACATAGACGTGGAAAAGACTGAAAATGTACAAATAAATGTGCACACTGAAAATAATACGTTATGCCATGATGATGATTTTGAATTAAGCGATTTAGGAGGAACTGTAAAATGTTAGAAAAGTAAAAGATTCCACATATTTCTAGCAGGAGTGTGAAAACCAATTTGAGCCAATATACAGTAGGGACTATCAACGATATTTACTGTGAATAATCTTAGATATGTTTTGAGAAACATCAAATCGAATTCATCCTTTTTTCAGAAAGTTTAAGAAGGCGAGTGTAAATCAATAAGACATTGTAGCCAAGTATATTTTGTGGGATGCTAAGAAGAAAATAACGTCTGAGAATTTATTCTGACAGAAGTCTACCAATAAAGGTTAATACCAATATTTACAAGACAATGATCAGGATCAGGCAATGTATGATATCTTCAGGATGTCAGCTATCTCACGCAACTTTAGTTTGCGATTTTCCATCACGATTTTGAGTTTTTTTTTATGTTTTCTGGTGTAACAGCCTCATTTGGACGACCAGAGCATTCAGCATTTTGTGTCTGTACGACAGCGTTTGAAATCAGCATACCACCGACAAATGGTTGTTTTTGACGGTGCAAAGCCCGGATAACACTTTTCAAGCCATCGCTGAATTTGAACGGTATTTTTTCCCATTAAAAAGCAATGTTTTATCAACACACGAAATTCGGTTTTTACCATTATTTTGAAAATAGCAAAAGTAGCGTCACTAAAACCACTGTAACTCAATGACACAAAGTCGGAATATCATGAAAGTTTGACACGTAACTTCTAAAGGTTTATACTAACTGAGAATGGTATGGGTCTGTTATTAGAGGCGCCATCTGTTGGTTAGTCCCGGGACTTATTGATCGATGTAATACATGGATCCGAGTGTTGGCATCTAAACAAAAAAAGGAACAACTACTTCATGTCGAGGAGACGCGTATGTTAAGTTGGTCACAGGGTGTCACTTGATTGAACAACATCCCAAATTAATGAATTTACTGAACAATTAAAGTGGCGCCAATAGTAAATGAAGCACGATTATGCTGGTATGGGCACGTGCAACGACTGGATGAAAGCTCTACATTAAAGACAACCACGAATTGGGAACTCTTAAATAAGCGCAGTAGACCCAAAAACAGCCTATGCAGGAAAGTGGAGGAAGACATGATGAAAATCGGACTATCATATCCCCGAGTGATTGAGGAGATCGAGAAAGATGGAGGCTAAAGGTCTTTGCAGCCGATTCTAAATTGATGGGATAAAGCAAGAGAAAAGAAGAAGAAATTTATTGAAGTGAAACTTCTATAGGCGCGATAGGGGGGCAAATTGGCCTGAACGTCACGAAAAGTGAAACGGTGAATTCATTTTTTTTGTTATTATTTTATTATTTTTAAATTATTATTAAATTATTATTTATTATAATTAAATATTTTATTCATTAATAAATTATTATTAATTATTTAATATTAATAATTATTTATTATTAATAATAATTAATATTATTACGTATATTATATTATTATTAAAATTATTGTTATTTTTATTAAAAATTATAATATTTTTTGTTATATAATATTTTAATATTATTGTAATATATTAAATGATCACTTATTTCATTTTAAATCAAATTGGTTTATTTTATTTAATAAATAATTTGTATTAAATATGTAAAATTAAAATAATACATATGTTATTATAATATTAATAATTATATTAAAAAAATTTATGTCATATTATTAAGTGTATTATATTATTATTAAAATTATTATTATTTATTATTAAAAAAAATATATATTTTTATTTAATTAAGAGAGATTTTCTTGAATTAAATTCCACATAACCATTTCCTTAATCCTAAAAAAAAATCGTTAACAAACGGAAAAAAAGTAATGCATAAAATCAACTTTTCCTAGGAGCTAAGAAGTTCACTTCTACTGTGAGAGAGTCTCAGGCATCTGTTTTTCTTAACCCCTTTAATTGTACTAGAATGGATAAAATAGTTATGTGACCAAATTGTTGAGTAATACTCCAATATACTTCTCACAAGTGATGAGTTAGCAATGTAGATGGTCTCCAAAAAGCTTTACCACTCATAAGATGTGTCCCAAGATTTTAATTCGTCTCTTTGTTGTATTATAAATTTTACTAGACAAGTTCATTGTCGTCCTTTGAGATTTTTAAGTGAGTGAACCGTTGCACATCAGCAAATTCACTGACGACACCACTGAATTGGATCCGATGGCACACTGAAGGGAGACGATCGGAGAATACTGCCTTTTTTTTTCTTTTTTTTTTTGGACGAATAGATATAACCAATTTCAAAGTATTCCTTATACCCCCAAATATTAGGTGAAAAATTGCCTGTGTCATTTAAAGAGAGAAACACGATGCGGGGTTTGAACCGGTGAACCTTCCACAAGGAAGCTCGGTGCGTTACCGCGATACCATGCCCCTGACTAAAGAAATCCACACTGTTATTGAATGTAATGCTCAAATCCACGACCTCAGTTACCCTTTCCAACGTCACATTTTCCAAATAATAGAGGTAAGTGATGATTTAGAACAGGTTGTCCATCCCTTCAGCTTGATAGTATACCAGTACATGTACAGTGTTAACATACAGATATACCACTTCAAGACGGCAATATCTGGATGCTGAAGTGTAAAGTGTTAACAATAAGTAGAGAAATCCAGTCCCACCGCTCTCGGCGGTGCGGTGTCAAGTCAATTTATATCATCATATAATCTACAACGCTACAGGATGGTACAAAATATTCACGAATAATTTATTACGAAACATATTTTCATTTTTTTCTTGGTCGATTCCTCACGAGTTAGCTGAATGAGTTACTATCACATATCGGATAATCTGCAAAGGTAGTTCGTCTTCAATGGTTACTTTACTGCAGTTTTCTTAGCATATGTGTTTTACTAATGACGACAGCCCCCACCTTTCTATCCTAACACTCAACATATTTTAAACATCCGTAACAGATAGGTCGTGGACCGCCTCTTCTTAATTTCAAGTTGTTAATTGATGTGTAGCGACTATACGTGCGGTCTGAACCCACGAGACGACCTTTTCCTCACCTTAACAATGCGAGACAAACAATGGACAAAGTCCACGCGGTCGGTCATTCAACTCGCTCCTAGCGGAGACCGCATTCCATGAGGAAAGGAGAGAGCAACACATCTTCCGCGCTGTCTCTTAAAACAAAGGATTACCTACGCATCGACAATAAACATGTTGTAAGCGCAAAGACGAGACAGCGATATATCTCGTGCGCATTCCCGTACACGTCTAAAACATTATAAATACCGACGTTTTTCAATAAAATTCCTCTTTGCATATTCCGATTTCGACAATTTTTTCATCATCTCTCCTTTAAGGAACAACTGTTCCTAAATATAGATATATTGGTGCACCGGACCGCACCTTCGAAGACATTCTCAGCATGTTGAGTTTACACCACATCTCAAATGAATCCAGTTTTTTCTTATACTGAAGATTTAAAAATAATAATGGAGTACACGGAGTGACAAATATGACAGACATGGAATGAAGGGATAAACGAGGAATGTAAACTTAAGACTGATCTTTTGTGTAAGATGAAGAAGAGCACGCTGAAATGGTTTGGGTATGAGGAACAAATGAATGAAGAAAGGCTAACAAAACATATACAGTGCAAATGTAAGTGGAAGACGTGTGAGAAGAAGACCAAAGAAAGTATAGTTGGATCCAGTGAATTTCTGGAAGAAGAAAACGTAGAAAGTCAGAGAAATCATAGAAGTTGTGCGAGGAGGTGTATGGATGAAGAATAGGCTAAATATATGTGTCGATATAGAAGAGTCTGGTGTTCTGCCATCCCTGCCTACCCCGAAAGGGAAATAGCGTGATAGTACGTAATAATAATTATCGACCTAAGAACATATCATCACTGCTAGATATTCATCACATATCTTCTAGTCGGCAAACATGATAGACCTAAGAACATATCATCGCTGCTAGATATTCATCACACATGATATATTCTAGTCGGCAAACATTATAGACCTAAGAACATATCATCACTGCTAGATATTCATCACATATCTTCTAGTCGGCAAGCATTATAGACCTAAGAACATATCATCACTGCTAGATATTATTCACATATCTTCTAGTCGGCAAACATTATAGACCTAAGAACATATCATCACTGCTAGATATTCATCACATATCTTCTAGTCGGCAAACATTATAGACCTAAGAACATATCATCGCTGCTAGATATTCATCACATATGATATATTCTAGTCGGCAAACCTTATAGACCTAAGAACACATCATCACTGCTAGATATTTATCACATATCTTCTAGTCGGCAAACATTATAGACCTAAGAACATATCACTGCTATATATTCATCACATATCTTCTAGTCGGCAAACATTATAGACCTAAGAACATATCATCGCTGCTAGATATTCATCACATATGGTATATTCTAGTCGGCAAACATTATAGAGCTAAGAACATATCATCACTGCTAGATATTCATCACAAATAATATCTTCTAGTCGGCAAACATTATAGACCTAAGTTAAAAACATATAATCACTACTAGATATTCATCACATATCTTCTAGTCGGCAAACATTATAGACTTAAGAACATATCATCGCTGCTAGATATTCATCACATATGATATCTTCTAGTCGGCAAACATTATAGACCTAAGTTAAAAACATATAATCACTGCTAGATATTCATCACATATCTTCTAGTCGGCAAACATTATAGACTTAAGAACATATCATCACTGCTAGATATTCATCACAAATAATATCTTCTAGTTGGCAAACATTATAGACCTAAGTTAAAAACATATCATCACTGCTGGATATTAATCACAAATGATATCTTCTAGTCGGCAAACATTATAGACCTAAGTTAAAAACATATAATCACTGCTAGATATTCATCACATATCTTCTAGTCGGCAAACATTATAGACTTAAGAACATATCATCACTGCTAGATATTCATCACAAATAATATCTTCTAGTCGGCAAACATTATAGACCTAAGTTAAAAACATATCATCACTGCTGGATATTAATCACAAATGATATCTTCTAGTCGGCAAACATTATAGACCTAAGAACATATCATCACTGCTAGATATTCTTCACATATCTTCTAGTCGGCAAACATTATAGACTTAAGAACATATCATCACTGCTAGATATTCATCACAAATAATATCTTCTAGTTGGCAAACATTATAGACCTAAGTTAAAAACATATCATCACTGCTGGATATTAATCACAAATGATATCTTCTAGTCGGCAAACATTATAGACCTAAGAACATATCATCACTGCTAGATATTCATAACATATCTTCTAGTCGGCAAACATTATAGACTTAAGAACATATCATCACTGCTAGATATTCATCACAAATAATATCTTCTAGTCGGCAAACATTATAGACCTAAGTTAAAAACATATCATCACTGCTGGATATTAATCACAAATGATATCTTCTAGTCGGCAAACATTATAGACGTAAGAACATATCATCACTGCTAGATATTCATCACATATCTTCTAATCGGCAAACATTTTTTTTTCAACAACAGGCTGTAGAGAGTGGAAATTGGAATCTAACGAACAAACTTCTTATTACCTGGGATATAAGGTCGCCAAAGTTAGCATGGATATACCACTAAGCAGATCTCAGTTGACATGATCAATAAAGATTATTATGCGAACCCAACAACACGGAAGGCCTCCTGGCATACCGAGACAAATACTTTTAGATGCCGTACATCAACATTTCAGATGTTCAGTTCAGTTCAATCCCACCTCCACCCACGCTGTTATGGGAGAGAACATAAGTCCCCATGCAGCGCGATCTAACACTTGAAGATCGAAATCTAGTTTATTTTTTTTATGAACGTAGTGACAAAGAAGGAACTGCCCAAAGGGAACTCTTCTCCGGTGGCTACACACCTAAGTGTGTAAAGAACAGTAGTGACGATGGACTTGTAGGAACTACGGTCGTCCCTGAATATTGTCAACACACACGGTCAATGACCGACGAAACGACCTTTGGATATGTCCAAGGGTCGCATACCAAAACATTGATATTGTTTACCCACGAATACTATTTACGATACATTCCACAGTAGAAAGAGAACGCATCACGCTGTCTCGCCGTTTTCGCAAACAAATCGTCTACCCACAACACGAATTGCGATGTCTGCAATATTTCAATCGACCATCTCTGCACGCACAGAAGCGAGATAAAAATATATTGCGGGTGCACTCCCGCGCCCGTTCTGAAATGTATAAATACCTACTTACCGATAAATAAAACATCATTAATCACTATTTATTATTCATCGATTCATTCACTCTCTGCTTCCGCATTGCTAATTGACGTATTTTATTTAAATACCAAACAATCAAAATCATCATCGCGTCCTTCAAGGACATACGCTAAAGACTTAAGGTTGGATATCACGGGAGAAGCAAAATGTCTGGAAATTTCAAATTCAATAAAACTATCCTTTGACGCTGCTAAATTGAAGTAGTCAACCGGTCCAAAGATGAACTGAACCGATGTAAGACTAAATAGAGTTCCCTTCGGAAATTATAGAGTCGATTTTTAACATTTCAGAAGACTGCTAGCGAAACGAAACTAGGAGTGAACCGATCGGCTTGTGGAAAAATTATCCGAGAGAAAGGTCTGCATGAGGTGTTGAACCATTTGAGTTAGGTAGATATTTCTCAAAAATGATTTAGGGTTTATAACAAGAACGTTAATTGATAGTATTAAAGGGTTATTATTGACAGAAGAAGGCTCTCAAATCAGAGATAAGCAGATGGCATGGCGTTAAGTGCCACATCAAAAGAAGGAATATTGTTGACCGAAAATAAAACATAAACACCACAACTTCATTCATATTTTTACATCGTGTTATAAATACCCCCAGACTTGAATCTAAAACCTCCAGGCCTTACCAATTAGGCTACTAAGACTTGTAGATGGTCGTTGAAATGCAATAATTTAAAATATTCTTTATGCGGAAACTATTTATTTTTTAATGAAATAAACGTTTCGTTTTTTTTGCAGCGCCCTGCTCAAGGGAGTACGTGTATGGAAATTGCTTACTGTGTAGATACGACCTGACTTTGTAATATAATAGAAGACTTGTACCGGCATCCTGCATCCCTTACCTTCCCACCCCTTTTCAGCCCTTCGCTTCTCCCGCAATACAATTCTGTCTCTGATTCTAAATTATTTAATCTAGCAGGAGTTGTTAACCACATCACATTTAACTAAGGTTGTATCGTCCTGTATCATATAATACTGTTCTTAATTATTCTGAATTGTATTTTACTTTCGTTGACTGTAAATATAGTAAGATGGTAACTGCGGCCATAAGATAAAAAGTATCAAGGGAAGACGATCTACAAAGAAACCTTTGTAGATCTTTCGAAATGTGAAAATAATACATTCAGCTTTTTTCTTATTTTTTATCCACTTTGCACGGATTTCTCAAAGAGCGTCTGCCTCTAGAGTAAGCTTATTCGTTAGGAAGAATATCAGCGCCAGGATTCTTCTCATACTGCTAGGTGGTACCGAGAATATATCAACAGTGGCATTCAGTTGGTTCGATATCTCTATACCACACGTGACTGAGTGTTTAGCCATGATATTCGTCCTGTAAGTTGGTACGTAGAACCTTGCACGGCTATATTTACGGCGGCGGTGATTCCTTGGTGATTCGTTGGCGCACGGCGGTGATTCATTGCACGACTATATTTATTAGGTACATAAAAACTAAGTGCTTTTAGAATCGCTGAACAGTTAAAGCAACCTTGAAAAACCTTTAGTAGGAATATCGCAATGGATTATTGCCTTCTTGTTTCGAGGCTTCTATAGTTACACACCGTGAGAAGTTCGACATGGTGAGCATATTTTATGTAACGCCCTTTGTTCTGTACCATAGATATCTGAGGAGCCCTTTGTTCTGTACCATAGATATCTGAGGAGTCCTTTGTTCTGTACCATAGATATCTGAGGAGCCCTTTGTTCTGTACCATAGATATCTGAAGATCTTTTTTGTATTTAGGTGCAGTGTAGGGCTATTTATTTTATTTTTATTAAAAATTTCACTTACAGGAAATTAATCAAGATGTCCACAAAAAATATAATTCATCATCATCATTATCAACCAAGGTCGATCCACTGCCTGCTGGATGAAGGTCTCCCCAAGTTGACTCCAAATACTATAGTTCGGTTCTTTGCTCGTTGATGCCATGTGATGCTGCCATGCTTCCTGATTTCATCTATCCAGCGTACCTTCGGTCTTCTTCTGGGCCTCTTTATGACTCTTGGGTACCATTGGATTATTTCAGATGTCCATCGGGAGTCTGACATTCTGGCTACGTGTCCTGCCCATTGCCACTTCATTCTTTTGCACATCTTTATAACGTCTTCTACCTTTGTTATGTTGCGAATCCAGGTGTTTCGTTAACGGTCTTTTTTAGTATATCCCAACATGCATCTCTCCATGCCCCTTTGTGCGGTCTGGAGCTTTTGTGTGTTCTTTACTGTGAGCGTCCATGTCTCGCAGTCATACGTAAGCACTGGGAGAATACACTGGTTGTAGACCCTTCGCTTCACGGATATTGGGAGATTACTTTTCGTCCAAATGAGCTCCATGCTAGTTTTGTCCTTCGTGCTATTTCCTCCGATATGCCACCTACAAACGAATATATATTTTATAAATAATACCTAAAATTAAAATCCCAATGATTAGCGGAATTACAAAGTAATCGATTCTATTATATTCACAGTTTATCTCACTTTTATGTATGCTGCTAAGCGCCCCTGGCTCAGATATACAAAACAAAACATCAGTAAAGTGTTATGAAGCCGTGAGATATTTAATTATAAACTTTCCCCCGATAAATTCAACTCGTTTCAGATTCCCACTGGATGGTATATATACGAGGAAAAAACTACCTGTTCCAATAGGAACATGTTAGATTAAAACTTCCAACATCACGTACTATTTCGGCACAGTGCTCTTACGGTTAGCTAACATTCACGCTAAGCAAGCGGGCGTCCCAGGCTCTATTGCTGGAGGTTTCTCTTCTAGGCTGGTTTTTCACTTAGAACGTTTTATGTCTGAATTCACGTTTCCTCATATACCTCAAAACTATATATACCGAATAGCAGAGCCTTGAAGTGGAATCCTATGTGTCTTTTGAAGACCCTTTTCGAACTGCTTTTTAATTGATTATTGTTTTTTTTTTATTATTTTGCGATCCCCCGTGTTTTTGAGAATTTTTGAAGTTGTACCTGTCTGATTCCGTTTTTTATATTTTATTTCAAATTTGTATTTGGTTTTTCAGTGATTTGTCTATTTGTGTACGTATTTTTTGCGCAGTGCGGGCTGTGCGCCTGCGGACGGCCCCGTATTGTGACATGTGGTATATAACAAGTGGTATAACGATTTGATACCTGTTTTATTTTACACATTTTTGTTGTAATTGGGTAAAATGATTTAGGTATTACTTTGTATTAATCTGTCAAACTTAATGTGTTGAGCACTCACTAATAGCTCTTTTATATTTTTTGTAACATATAAGATACATTGTACAGTAAACTTATAAATAAATAAAAAAAAACTGAAATAAAATTTGAAATCCGTAAATTCATCATTTCTTAATCCATAAATATGAAAACATTACTAAATCAGTATTTGAATTCCGTAAATATAAACATATTTCTAAACCAATAAATATAAAAAACAATTCTAAATAAAATAATATTTCGGTATCCACATCCGAAATCCGTATGTATGAAAATACTTCTAAATCCATATTTGATATCCGTAAATATAAAAACATTTCTAAATCCATATTTGAAATCCGTAAACATAAACATATTTCTAAATCCATAAATACGGAAACATTACTAAATATAACAAAATCTATACATGTTTGATACTTGTCTATGGATTGACAAACAATGCTTATCAGAAGAAATTATTGCATTGGCATTATGCTGGTGTGATTCGCTTACTGAGCGATATGCGTGTCCTGTCTATAGACAAACGACTCTATTTGGCTCTTTGTACATATCTGTGGACAGGGGATTATCTGTGGTTAGGTCAGAAATTGAGGGGATTTGAGAGAACTCGACACAATGCGACCATATTTTGAACTAATTTTTGTAATAAACTTTCAATGTACACAATGTTATTTTCTTCCAGCCCATAAAATATGTGCTTAAGTATTGGGATGACTTAAAAAGATGTATACAGAAAAATATATTTTTATAATAATCAATCAGGAGTCCCTTATAGGCATTTCCTAGTATCCGAGTCTTGGACTGGAATCCCACGTGACTATCTAGGACTTTAGAAGAACTTTTTTGAAATGCTATTTAATTGATTATTGTTTTTCTTTTCCTGTGCTGAAGCAAATTTGCGAACACTGCGAGTCTGATTCCGTCTTTTATATTTTGTTTTCAATTTATTTTTCAACGATTTGCCCTTATTGTGTTGGTAACATGTGATTTAGTAAGATTAGATACCTGTTTATTTCTGTTGGTTTTTGTTGTTATTGTTTAATTTATTTATGTATTCTGTCCTTAATATGTTAATCATCAACTATTCACTTTTTTATTTTTGATATAAGTAACATTGCATCGTTTATCTTTATAAATAAATAATACTGGTCACCATTTGGAATCGAATCGGAAACCCTGTGAGAAACAAGCTTTCTACGTCTAGACCAAGCTGCGGATTTTTATCTTTAAATATCTTTAATAAAAAAAATATGGAGATGCGTATACGATGTGTGTCTACTCTGGGAGGTCGATTATCACTGACGACGACCAAAATAAAGCTTCGAGCGAGAATAACAAACTATGTACGACACGAGAGATTACTTTACATACAAAAATTTACTTAGTGATTTTTCGTCATTCATTTTGTACACATGTTCAAACCATCTTAAAGCTCCTTTTTTCATGTTAATGAAAACATCTATTTTATCCGTACATTCATTTCTGATGTATTCATTCCGTCTACTGTTCATTTTGACTCCATCGCATTAATTTTACTCTTATTCGTTTTACTTTCATACACCAAGGTGGGCACCAGCATACTATTATGTTTTATCATTTTTGTTACTGTTTGCTATATATTACGCGGTTGTTGTATATTACGAGGCATATCCAGAAAGTAAGTGTACTGAATTTTTATAGGTTACAATTTTTTTTATTTAAACAAAAAAATTACGTGGTTACCGTAGTACATATGTAAGCTATTTTTCGACATAGTCGCCATTCCTCTCAATGCAGGTGGTGAAGCGGGGTATCAACTTTTTGATGCCTTCCTCGAAGTAGTTTCCCGCAACCCCTCCGTCCACTTCTCCACCTCCTCCTTTACCTCCTCGTCGGTTGAAAACCTTTTTCCATCCATGTACAGCTTCAGGGAGGTAAAGAGATAGTAATCTGAAGGTGCTAGGTCAGGGGAATGCGCGGGATGGTTCAGGACATCCCATTTAAACGAGGCGAGCAGTTCCTTCGTGGCGTTGGCCGTGTGTGGTCTGGCATTGTCATGCAGCAGGCAGACTCCCTTTGTCAGCATGCCTCTCCTCTTGTTCTGAATCGCCCTCCGCAATTTTTTTAGGGTCTCACAGTATCTTGCAGAGTTGATGGTCTCCCCTTGAGGCATATATTCAATTAAAATTATGCCTTGACAGTCCCAAAACACGGATGCCATGATTTTCTTGGCTGAAATTGTGGTTTTGAACTTTTTGGCGGAGGGTGAAGAGGTGCGACTCCACTGTTGAGACTGCCTTTTGGTTTCAGGCGTGTAGTGTGCAACCCAAGTTTCATCTCCAGTAACGATGGAGCGGAGACATTCATCTCCATGGAGTTTGCAGCGCCTCAAAAACTCTTGCCTTTTTACAAAATTTCGCACTTGGCGGGAGATTGAGTTGACATTTTTCACAAAACGTGTTGTCGCGTCGACACTTCTCAACGTACTGACCTCGAACCGGTCTTGTTACGGAGGAGAAGGGTCAGGCTACACGGAAGTGTAGCCAACATGTCGAAAATAAAATCCATCCGGTCGTGAGAGCCTAAGTACATTTACTTTCTGGATACGCCTCGTACATTATGTGTTCTGTTTACCTTGCTCCCAGTCGCTACCATACTGCCCAGATAAGAAAACCCGTCAACCTGCTCCAGTTTTTTTCTGAGTAACCATACATATGAACATTTCTGAGTGACCGACATACATCGCACACATTTATTATCAGACTTCTTTCTATATTCCTTTGATTTCGTTAAATTCATTTTCAAACCTTTTACTCTAAACAACTCTCAAATAACCCACTTATCATTTCCCTTAACAGTTTATAGGGCAAGTTTTTATTTTGATATATTGAGTTTTTTGTTGAATAAATCGTTATAATGTGTATCAAATCAACTTTATTTCTTCGAAAATGTGTTTAAAATTATTTTTTTGGAAACGAGGCAGTCGCATATGAGACCTGTGCACATTTCAGGGGTCATGCCAGTGGTCGAAAAAGTGACCAATGAATGTTTAGGTAATAATATCTAAGTTTAGATTGTAATTTATTTTTAACAAACACTGTTTATTCCACTTTTTTGTGACCCTACCGGTTTCAAGGCTTTCACCTCATCTTCAGGGGAGCGCAAACAAGACTGCGCTCCCCTGAAGCAAGTCTTGTTTGCGCTCCCCTGAAGATGAGGTGAAAGCCTTGAAACCGGTAGGGTTATACCGTCACAAAAAAGTGGAATAAACAGTGTTTGTTAAAAATAAATTACAATGTCTTTAAACCTCCACAACGTTAATGCCTTAACTATAAACAACATAAGTTTAGATTGTATTAGGAAATGAAATTCTTATATGAGATATAATGAATGGTGATTTACTTATAATACCTATTTACATATTTGACAATAAATTGACCGGATGTTTAGATCGTTGCTACTGAACATGCAGCTAACTTAAATAAGACCTCTGCCCGTCCGCTACATTTGCCAATTTGACATTTGTGTTACTTAAAAACGTTTCATTAAGAAAGTGAATCCTTATAAGTATAACCATAAGGGTGGTCGCATATGCGACCGATTTCTGCTTATGCCCGTTAAATGGTTAATGATTAATGAAAATATCGAAAACAGATTTACGGAATAAAGTTACATTTATATGTTATATAAATTTTTACGTTTTATTTGATAGTGAAAATATCGAAAACAGATTTACGTAATATAGTATAGTTACATCTACGTGTACATCCATATAAAGGGTCTTTTAAATTGAGAAGTGAAGAACACAGAGAAGTGTAATATATAACATTTATAAAAATGGAGTCGTATACAATACAACAACGCGTTCCAATTGTTGAATTATTTTATGTATTGTGATCTGCGGAGACGGTGATGTTCATTTGCCACCAAGATCATGTGATCTGATACCGTTGGACTATTTTCTCTGGGGTTACGTGAAAGTCCAGGTCCTTAAGAATGACCCCCGATCAATTCCTGAGCTGAAGGATGAAATTATTCGCGTTATTTGTGAGTAAGAACCGCAATTATGCCAAAATGTCATCGAAAATTTTGACAAAAGAGTGGACATCTGTGGAGCTGCAAGAGGTGGACATTAGGCGGATATTGTTTTTGTATTTAAATATCATATATTATACGAGTACTTCAATGACCAATAAAAGGTTTTTTGAAATCAAAGCAAATTGTGTGTTTTATTCAAGAATTAAAAACATTAGAATTAAAAAAACCGCTCAATTTAAAAGATCCTTTATAATATAATACATATTTTTACGTCTTATATGATAATTAAAACACCGAAAACATATTTACGAAATAAAGTTACATCCACGTGTACATTTTTTTCGTTTGAATTTGACCTAAAAAAATACCTTTCGGGCATCTTATTATTCGTTGTTGGACTTCCAAAAAGAGTGGTCACCTTCATGGATAAAGGCAGATGCGAGCTGTAAGGTGACTGCAATTTGTCAGCGGGCAGTGGGACGGTGGCATGGAGCCGTGGAGATATGGGAGTATGGAGGACGGTGGGGAATGGGAGTATGGACATATGGAGGATGAAGTGTGGAGGAGGTCACCGGCCAGGCCAGCATTATGTCCACCACAGCGGGGTACGATTGATGGGTGATGCCCGAACAAACATAAGTATATTCACTCCCTTTTATTCGGATACCGAAGAATAATAAATAAATCATTTATATAATTTTGTTACAGAATATTAATTCAAGAGCGCTTTATTATTTAATTTACATAAGTACATTAATTCATTTTCACAATATATTCGAAAACTGGCGTTGTGGACATTTTGAGGAGCGTTGCTTGAAAACAATTTTATCTTCAGCTCAATTAATCGAACCTTCCAATTTTAGAACCACTGAAGAAGTTTCAGAGAAGAAATAACAACACTTGTATATGCCTAGAGTGTGTGGGTTATGTTATCAGGCGAATTTTTTCTACAGACTGTTACCATTGTGAATCGAATCCGAAACCTTTGGACATATGTCGTCAATATTAAAACAAATGTGTCATCAACGCATTGAACTCTACTATCTGACAAACCTTTTACATCGAGTTCTACCTTAGATATTTGGACAGATAATAACAACAATAAACAGGCAATTTATATAGTACAGTTTAGAGCTATTTTTAGGCCGTTCTAACTCGAAAATTGAATCTAAACAGAAATTGAAAAAATATTACAAAAAACGAAATAAGTTGATTGTAAAGATGGGAATGTGATGGCTGCGGTCATTACATATTCAACAATTTACGATCATTTTTTGTAAATTGTTAAAAGTCATTGTGTCCAGAATATTCTTACTTCATAACTCTTCGTCAACAATTCTTCTTAGCCACAATTCTTATTCTTCCCCGCATACATTGAAACAAATAATTTTGATAAATGTGTATATTTTTTTGATATAACCATTTATTTTATCTATAATACACATGTCGTATATTTGAATATTTAAGTTCTATATCTGAATATGTCGTAAATCAGAATATTTAACAAGCAATTGCTTTTTTATCCCACTTATTACATAAATCCTACTACACGTGTTTTTACCTCCTAAGCCGAGGCTCTTTTCAGGCGGATCGAGCCTGCATTCCACCCATATCTCTTACAATAAGAAATAGACCATTCAATGCCGCAGGACCAGCAACAGCAAAAACTATATCTATACCCCGAATAATGGGATTGATTTAGAATAATCCATTTATTAGATGAAAAAGAAATTGATGTCAAAGTTCTACTCCTTTCCGACGTAACATCTCTCAGATACAAATTTGAAAGATATGTTACAATGGAGACATACCATTATGATATTTTAATACGAGTTTATCACAAATTGAGTTAAGTCCATAGATACGTGTTGATAAATATATATTCTGGCGCTGATGTAAGTGATTTGTCCCGTAACCCTAGGGCAGGAGCAGGGCGGCCAACTCAGCCGACAGGGAAATTATTGTCTGTGATTTGGCCGCACTGGCACCGCCCCTGTGGGTGGCTAGTGGACGGCAGTGGGACTTGCTTCGTGTACCCTGCTCGAGGAAAATTCCGCCCGAAGAATCTCAAAACTAAATAATGATTTTTATTAATAAATTTATTTATTAATAAAAATCTACACACAATTTATATAAATCTGGGTTTGTTGCCTTTCTTTTGCTATGCCCCCTGTAAATAAGAATTTTGCCTGTATCTTACTAAGGAATCATTTTAAATAGGTGTCTTATAACTCTTGTACTCGTATAACTCTATCTTACAAAGTCATTTATTTATTAATCAACGTGAAAGATGGACGTGGAAAAATACTTAAAGAATAAACGCTGTACAAACACCTGCACTGAGAATAATATGTGGGTTGATAATGAATGGCAGAATACGAAATGAAGTGACTAGGGATGCAGATAGCTTAAGGCTGACGATTTATCAAAGGCTTCGGCTTTAAGTTTTTGGGAACTCTATATTAGAATATTTAACAGTTTCTAATAAATTATTATTCCAAATCAATTCCTTTGCGGGGTGGGTTAAGATAGATGTACAGTTTTTGCTGTTGCTGGTCCTGCGGCATTGAATGGTATACCTCTTATTGTGAGAGATATGGGCAGAATGTATGTTTGATTCGCTTGAAAAGAGCCTCGGCATTGGAAGTAGAACAATAAATAACTTTATTATACGCTAACATTAATCCTCGCTGTACGGGTTTCTACCCTCTATCCTGAGACTCTTTTCGTTCCGCCTGAACAGAGTCTTGGAATAGGACGTATAAACATGTGTAGCGCAAATTAATGTAATTAGTAAAATAAAAAAAAGTTATTTATTGTTAAGTATTCTTAAGAATCATGCATTAAGTTAGGTGAAAAAGAGCACATGAAGAATGTTTGGGAATGTAGAACGAATGAATATTAAAAGGCTAGCAAAACATATATACTTTGTGTTTGTGAAAGAAAAGCGTTGTAGAAGAAGATCAAAGAAAGTATAATTGGATCAAAAGATTGCTATTTTGAAACAAGGAAATATACAAAGTTATAGAAATCGTAAGAGTCGTATGACAAGTTGAAGTGATATGGAAGAAGCAAAAATATGTATCGCTATAAGAAAGCCTGGCACTCTCCTCTCTTCCTACCTCTTAAACACCTTGATGGTATGTATATTTTCATTTATCAACGGTACGATGTATAATATAAAACTTTATTACAATATTACAAAAATATGCAGTGAATGCTTAATTCATTACAATAGAAAAAAATATATAATATAAATATAAGTAAAAGAATTTTTTTTTGTTAAATTAAATTATGGCCGACGTTTCAAAGGTGTTGCAACCTTCGTCATCAGGGTGATGATTTCTTACTTCACCCTCAAGATGAAAATCGGTCATCATTTAAGTCATGTCAACATGAATAGCCAAACCAACTTGGCAACATTAAACCGCAACGAAAAAAAATAATTAATTTCGGAAATCAAAAATACTTACGTGATCGGGCGCAACTCATCCAGCAGATTAAAAACGTCCGTCACTGAGACCAACGGTGCACTGAAGAAATAACAAAGATACCCTTGTGTGAGGGGAAGGGAGTCAGGAACCTACTATAAGCCTCACCTCTTTGTCGGTAAACCTCGCCCATTGGCACAAAAAAAACTAGGTACCTCATCTCACAGATTAGATACGCCCGCCCAAGAGTTAATGCTATTCAACATAGCCCTTCACAGATGTTCACAGATGTTGCGATGAGTTCGCGACATAGTAGAGGACCAAAACGCTTAGCATGGATTACGCCATGAAGAAGATACGCGCGTAATGTGTTTGAGATCATTAAATAGAAGTGCAAATGAAAATAATATATTGAATGAAAGTTTTAGAATCGTAGATTTCGCAAATGCTTTGACACAAATCATGAAAGTCGAACCAAAGGGTCGCTTCAGAATTTGAATATCGGACAAAAAAAAAACAAACCTTTTATTTTGGCACCCTGTCTGCGTCACTTTGCGCGCAGTTTGCAGAAAAATGCGTAACCATTTTGACAGTTGATTTGTTTGAAAACGGGGAAAATAAATGGTTTTGTTTGTTTTTTTCTATTTTGACACATTTCGGTATAAACCAGATCAAAGGAATTTATCAAAACATAGGAGAAAATATATAAATAAATAAATAAATACAGGTTTATTGATAGCAACATAGTATGTACATAATACATTTAGACACATTTCAAGAACACATTAAAAAGACAATACATTAAAAAATAGAAGCTATCAAAAGGTCTAAGCTCATCTAATAACATTCCCCCGGACAAGATACACCCCACCAATATAGGGCGAACCTAGCCACGGGGACACCAGATGTTTTTCAGCCCACACCCTTGAACACGTAGAACAAGAAGATAAAAAAAACACAGAAAATAAATAGATGACAAAAAAAATACATTTAAGAAAGAAGACATTAAAAGGTCCGGGCTCATCCCACAAACATTCCCCCGGCCGAGATACACCCCACCAATGTAGGGCGAGCCCGACCGCAAGGGCATCGGGGGGCTTCCATCCCACACCCCCGCATATCTAGATTAAAGAATAAATAAAAAACAAAAACGTATGACAGAAAACAAAATAAAAAGTAAATCCACATATCGTTCGGGCAAATCTTGTTTCGACTTGTTGGGAGTGTTTCTCCCGAGCGTCGTTTGGGCACCACCTCATGTTAACTGTCAGCAAGAACGAAAAAAAGAAAAGCCTCAAAGGAGTCCAAATTTTACAAAATGACAAATGGGAAATGAAATAGTTGAAACAACATTGAAATAGTTAGGCAGTAATACATTGAAATAGTTAAGCAGTTTTAAAAGGATGAATGAGAAGATATCGCACAAACACGTACGCAATATAAAACAAACATACACACATATCAGTACCCCATTTATTTGTCGAGGTATACAGATAAGAAAAGCACTTGCTGGTGGTTTGGACGTGTAGAATGAATGAATTAAGTAAGACTTATAAAACAAATACAAATGCAGTGCAAATATGAATGAGTTTTGAAGCAGCTGAAGGCCAAGGAAAGTATGATTAGAATAAGTGAATAATATGTTATATTGACATAAGGAAACAAAAAATGTTATACAAATTGTTGGATTTGTATGAAAAAGTTTATGCATGTGTGTCGAGATGTTATCTGTCCTGTCCACCTACCTCGACTGGGAAACAAACGGTGTGATGGTATTTATGTAATAGCAGGTTTTCTGTCTCCACAAGATTCTTCTTCGAGTATGTACGAGGGCGGTCCGATAAGTACTTAGCCTCACAGCCCGATGGCACCACTATCGCAAGAGCAATTTTTTATCGCGTAGTACATTCTTGTTGACAGCTACTGTCAAAATTTCAGCCGAATTAATTTCTAGTCAGTAAAATAACGTGTTTCATTCCTGGTTTTTCTTTTCCTTTCCTTTCCACCATCCCTTCCTTTCCTTTTGATTGATGATATCTCACTTTATATGAAAAAGAATGTTCGGGTGATTGTCCGTCTTTGTGTGGTTCGTGGGCATGTGCTCACGTATATGTTTGTGGATTTCGTGGGGATGGATAGTCATTTGAATAATTTATGCGACCACGTAACTTGCTTCATTTATATTGTCTGGTTGGTTGGAAGAGATTGCCGCCTGGCAATAATCCCACCAGATTGTAATTGCAATAAAAGTGTTAAATAAATAAATAAATACACATATACATTAAACACCACCTTAAGCCGAATGTGTTACTAATACATATCGGAAGATCTACAAGGGTTTAATTGTAGTTCGTTTTCCTTTGGTAAGCTTTCCGCGGTTTTCTTACCAAATATGTGACGAATGAAGATGTGGGAGATACTTAATTTAATGGCCGTGTGGGAACTACTGTCGTCGCTGAAATATTGTCAACACACACGGTCAACGACCGACGAAACGACCTTTGGATATGTCCAAAGGTCGCATACTAAAACATTGAAATTGTTTACCCACAAATACTATTTACGATACATTCCACAGTAGAATGAAAACGCATCACACTGTCTCGCCGTTTTCGCCAACAAATTGTCTACCCACAATATTATTTGCGATGTCTGCAATATTTCAATCGACCATCTCTGCACGCACAGAAGCGAGATAAAAATATATTGCGGGCGCACTCCCGCGCCCATTCTGAAATGTATAAATACCTACTTACCGATAAATAAAGCATCATTAATCACTATTTATTATTCATTGATTCGTTCACTCTCTCTTTCCGCATCGCTAATTGACGTATTTTATTTAAATACCAAACAATCAAAATCATCAGCGCGTCCTTCAAGGACATCTGCTAAAGCCGCATCAACCACCTTCCGATCCTGACACTGTTTTTTTGTAATATTTTTAATATATAAATAATAACGGGCTCCCACCCCGAGTTAGAGCGCCATTGAGATGAACGTGCTCTCCACACAATGCTACATAAAGTGTACTTTATTATTTTTTTTAAATATAAAACGATACATACTTTTCTTTTTTTTATTATTAAATATTCAAAGATAACGAAACACACAAACTCTCATCTCTCATGAGGGTGGGTTTTGTTGATTAAAAAAATAGCACAAATAGAAAAGAAATGGATTCTATGACGTGAACTCAATTGTTTACGGGCGTTTGAAAATTTAAAAAAAAATCTTGAAATATTTTGGCACCCAAATAAAACAGAAATTTGACGTGGGTGTTAAGTCATTTGTTCCATTTTTTTCAGAAAACCTATGGCGTTCCGTCATGTCTGTTCTTTTTTTATTTTTAACAAAACGCATTTAGTTTTTTTTTACTATAACAGTATAAAATATATAAAACCAATAAACTTACGTCATGGTTTTAATGTTCTAGTTTGATGGATGGGGTGAAAAGACCTTTTAGTATGTGCTAGAGTGTAGGTAGACTTTATGACATAAATGTATTCAAGAAGATTATCCAGTTTACACTATTCGATAAGGGTTTCTCATTCCAATACCTATTTCACATAAAGGTATTTTGATATCTTTCTAGCTGGTTGGAGGAAATTGTCACATAGTAATATTTTACAATAAAAAATGGAAGTACAGTACTGATTATTCACGTGAAACTTGAACTCTGTTTTTAATTATGTAAATAATAATAATAATTTATTTTATTTTATTTATTTTTTACACATGACAAGAAATATACACAATTTGAGAAAAAACAACAGGTAATTTGATTTGGACATATAATTTTAATGGATCTGGGTTTGTTGCCTTTCATTTGTCGTATCCCCAGTAAACTAGGCTTTTGCCTGTATCTCACTGAGGATATTTAGCATGAAAAAATAAATCGATACTTCTTTCCGATCTTTGATAACACAAAAAGCCCCGTTGCACGCTCTCATCAACCTGACAAACAGTGACACTCAACTACAACTGGAAACACCCTGCGAAACTCAACTCCTCACACATTATCGCTCCAGAAAGACCAAAATAATAATAAAAGGGTTATTTATATAGTACCGTTTAGACAAGGGCGGTGTAATTCGGGATTCGAACCCACCTTTATTGACAGATGAGTTTACGTATCAAAATGTGGTAGTTGCGATCATTAGATTAGGTACTTTCCCACATCTGTAAATGAAGAGTAAAACTCCTAAACCACATAACAACAATTTTTTTTTATTTTTATGGAAAAACAGTATATTAACACAGTATATTAACAATTTTTTTTATCAATTTAAAAATGAATACCAAAAATAAAATAAAATGGTAAAGGTTATACGTCATTCGAAAGACATTTTTTTGCTCTACATGACATTGTGTTTACTTTTACGTTACATATGTATATTATTTTATTTGATTACAAGCCTTCAAAATGGAACGTCAAGTAAACGAAAGTGAGCATTTTCGACACCTCCTTCTGTTCGCATTCAATCGAGGAAATAAAACTGCCAAAGCTGCTCGCAATATTTGCAAAGTGTACGGTGAAGAGGTTCAAGTGCGTTATATTGTTTATTTGTCAATTTCGTCAATTAAACTTAGAACAGTTGTGGCTCAAGTACGTTATATTATTTATTTGTGAATTTCGTCAATTAAACTTAGAACTAACAATTAAATTTAGAATAGTTGTGGCTAAAGTACGTTATATTGTTTCTTTGTTAATTTCGTCAATAAAACTTAGAACTTCAATTCAGCTTAGAACAATTGTGGCTCAAGTACGTTTTATTGTTTATTTGTCAATTTCGTCAGTTAAACTTAGATCAATTGTGGTTCAAGTGCGTTATATTGTTTATTTGTCAATTTCGTCAATTAAACTTAGAACAGTTGTGGCTCAAGTAAGTTATATTGTTTATTTGTCAATTTCGTCAATTAAACTTAGAATTAACAATTAAGCTTAGATCAGTTGTGGCTCAAGTACGTTATATTGTTTATTTGTTAATTTCGTCAATTAAACTTAGATCAATTGTGGTTCAAGTGCGTTATATTGTTTATTTGTCAATTTCGTCAATTAAACTTAGAACAGGTTGTGGCTCAAGTACGTTATATTGTTTATTTGTCAATTTCGTCAATTAAACTTATATAAATTGTGGTTCAAGTGCGTTATATTGTTTATTTGTCAATTTCGTCAATTAAACTTAGAACAGTTGTGGCTCAAATAAGTTATATTGTTTATTTGTCAATAACGTCAATTAAACTTAGATAAATTGTGGTTCAAGTGCGTTATATTGTTTATTTGTCAATCAAAGTTAGAATTAAGAATTAAACTTAGAACAGTTGTGGCTCAAGTAGGTTATATTGTTTATTTGTCAATTTCGTCAATTAAACTTAGAACAGTTGTGGCTCAAGTACGTTATATTGTTTATTTGTCAATTTCGTCAATTAAACTTAGAACAGTTGTGGATCAAGTACGTTATATAATTTATTTGTGAATTTCGTCAATTAAACTGTCTTAGAAGAGTTAATATTTAGGCGACTGGAGTAAACCGTTTATCTTCTGTAGAATTATATAAACAATCAAATGAATAATATATATACACACATATAATAACACCATTTATAATAACACAAGACAGAGCGCCACACTTTCCTAACCTGACACACATCCTAAACCTCTTTTCCATCCAGACACCTTCTCATGCAACCTCTACGATTTCTCTGACTTTCAACGTTACCTTCTTTCCGAATATCATTCACTTGATCCAACCATAATTTTACTCGTTCTTATCTCTCACCCCTTACACTCACATCTACACTGTATAACTGTTTTGTTATGCTTTCTTCATTAATTTGCTCAACGTTCTTTCCTCCATCTTCCTTAACACATTAGCCTTAAGTTCACATTCATCCTTTATCACCTTTTAAAAATTCTACGATTTCTCTGACTTTCCACGTTTCATTCTTTTAAAATATCAATCACTTGATCCAATCATACTTTCATTGATCTTCCTCTAACACGCTTTCTACTTACATTTGCACTATATATTTGTTTTGTTAATATTCCTTCATTCATTCGTTCTACATGCCTTAACCATTTCAGACTATTCTCTATCTCACTCAAAATATCAATCTTAGTTCACATTCATCCCTAACCACTTCATTCCGTATTGTGTCATACATTGTCACTCCCATGTATTTTGTGCGATATATGCATCTCAACAGCATTTATTTGGTTCCTCCACGTTTCTCTCCCATACATCAAAGTTGGCACCAAAATACCATTGTGAACTATCATCTTAACAAATTTTGATACTATCCGGTTCGAGTATATATGTTTTAGTATTCCATTGACTTTGTTTTTTAACGCACACGCTCTTCGACATCCCTCTTAACTCTTCCATCATCTGAGAAAATACTACCAAAAAAGCAGAATTTCGTAACTTACTTCAATCTTTCATTTTCTCCTGTATGTTGCATTTACTTTTCCTATATTTTATTCAAATAAATAATTTATTATGGTGTAAATATTGCTGACATCGCTCTACGTCCCTGGTATTGGGAGTTACGGCTCGCAGAACTCCCAAGGTATTTAGCACGTAAGGGTGGTTTGTGCTGTTTACGACCCCTTTGACCAGACTATTGACAGCATCTATTGTCCGTGTCCTCCTGTGACCACCACAGGGTGATCTACACATACTGTTTTTGAACTATAACACTAGTTAATATAATTGATTTCTTTAACACGGCCTGTGACAAGTGTTACATATATCTTATGTTAAAAACGTCCCTATTTGTTTGATTTTTATTTTATATTATTTAGGAAATTAACAGCACAATACAAGTCGTAAGTAAAATATAATATTTAACTGTAAACCAATAATAAAGTCCCACACAATAACCATAAACATAAACCATCGACAAAACAGAAAGAAAACACACACATTATAAATAAAATAAATTCAAGTCAAAATGGACAGCATGTGTCAAATGATATGAATTTGGGAAGAAATCGTAAGAGTTGTTAAAGAAAGTGTGTGGATGTAGTAGAGGTGAAAGCTGTGTATCGACATAATGGTAATCTTCTCTTTCTCTCAGCCTACTCCGGCCGGGAAATGGCGTGATGGTATGTACATATGTATTCTTTCAATAATCTATGGACTTTTTCAACATCCTCTGGACTTTTTCAACTTTCTCTGGACTTTTTCAACATCCTCTGGACTTTTTCAACTTTCTCTAGAATTTTCCTACATCCTCTGGACTGTATATCCAGCTTACACAAGTCTTTTTAACAATTTATTTAGGATTTGGCATTTTTTCCTCACCCTGTTAACCCTTTCTTTTTACGATAGCTTCCACGATCACCTGTCTGTCTCCATATCACTTACTCTTGGGGTCCATCCTACCTGCCTCTGCATGGACAAAGAGCGGGATATTGCTGGTAATCAAAGCACATTTTTTATTAATTTGACAGACAGCAAGACAAGGGATGGTGGCTTTGTCTGACAATTTTCGCACCCATATAATATTTTCGGTATTAGATTTTTTATTAAATCGTGCAATTGAAATTTAGAGACGATTATTTCACCTTTGAAATTGATTGGTCAAGAGTGTTGAATGCCTGTTAAGTAATTCTTCAGTTTTTTATTTATTTTAGTGAATATTTGACGTATTAATAAAAACATTTTTTTTTCTCGCTTACTAGTCTAACATCGGAAGATTTTAGAAAAGAGTGATTCTAAGATTTGAACAGTTTACAATTACAATATTTTATTACATATTTACCTAATGCCGTGAAGCCGAAAATGAAACAAAACATACTCTGACCTTGAAGGAAAAAACAAACAAAACGTATACACTGAAGCTCCTGCGTAATGTAAGTATTCCAATTTTGAAAATTTTACTTTCAAAGTAAAATAAGTAAGCAATCCCTTTGAAACCACGGTTTTATATAAAAAGAATGAACAAGATGTAACAGTGTTAAGTGTCTGTCGTGTGTCGTTTGCCAACGGATCTATACACGGTGACTAATCACCTTTTAGCGGAATGCTTCTTATCTGAAGAGATGATAGTAGTTGTTGGTAAATAAATAAAATACGTTAAATCGCAATGTGGAAGGAGAGAGTGAATGAATGTTTTATTTATCATTATGTGGGTATTTATAATATTTCAGAATGGGCGCGGGAGTGCGCCCGCGATATATATTTGTCTCACTTCTGTGCGTGCAGAAATGGTCAATTGAAGTATTGTAGATATCGTAAATAATATTGTAGGTAAGCAATTTGTTTGCGGAACCGGCGAGACAGCGTGATGCGTTCTCTTTCTACAATGGAATGCGGCGCGATGTCCGGCCGCGTCAATGTTTTGGTATGTGACCTTCAGACTGTAAAATATAATTCATCGAGGTATCCAAAGGTCATTTCGTAGGTCGTTGACCGTATGTGTTGACAATATTTACCGACGACCGTGGTTCCCACAACCTTAACATAATGGGTACTGTGGGGAATCTCGGCTGCGAGTATGATCTAGCTGATGATATTTTAGACCGAGTTTTATTATATTTACTTTGTATTTGTGGTTTTCCTTGGCGAGACAGATTTGATTTACTAAAATATGTATCTTTACTGGGTCCAACAAATGTTGCGTTTCTTGTTTCTTCAAGGAACTTTTCCATTTATAGATCGATTGTTAGACTTTTGAAGCTTAGTTGAAACTTTAAATTATTCAAATTTGTCCTTTTTTTAAATTAATATCGACTCATATTATTTATTTTATTTAATTATTATTTATTTATTTATTATTACACATGACAAGAAATATACACAATTTGCGAAAAAACAACAGGTAATTTAATTTGGACATACAATTTTAATGGATCTTGGTTTGTTGCCTTTCATTTGTCGTATCCCTAGTAAATTAGGATTTTGCCTGTATCTCACTGAGGATATTTAGCATGAAAAAATAAATCGATACTTCTTTCTGATTTTTCATTACACAAAAAACAAAACCCCGTTGCACGCTCTCATCAACCTGACTAACAGTGACACTCAACTACAACTGGAAACATCATGCGAAATTAAACTCCTCACACATCATCACTCCAGAAATACCAAAAATATTCATCCCACAATATACCGCACACAATCATAAGAATAAAAATTAAAATTAAAACAAATATATACAGAAACACAAATACAAAAACAACCAAAATTAAAACAGCAAGAAGAAACCCACACTCACGAGCCCACACAAATATTTTCCACTCGTCATTCATCCTGATAATTGCATAGTGACATTAATTTGTTGGCACAAATCATCCTAGATTGGGTGAATTGCCTGATTATTAAAAAAAATAGTCAGCAGTTGTAACGAAGTTAGGTACTTGCAATATTAAATAAGGTCATTTATTTTTTTAAACTAAACATTTATTTTGTACTTTTTTACAATAAAAAAAAGAAAAAACATTTGTTTTCATTCACAGTTCGAGTATATGCGCACTGAAAAATAAGGTAATTATTAAATTAAATATCACATATGTTAATTGGACAATGTTTTAAAATTATAAAATTCGACCAAACCTTGATTTTTCTCGATGTATTGAATGCGTTAAGTTAGTGAAATTCTGTGCGACCGTTAACTTTTAATCTTTATACCAAAGAAAAAACCGTTTTAAAATGCTAGAAAGACCCAGGTGGACAGAAGAAGAACGTGATGGTATAGAATGTAAGTATATGTAACGATCAACAAGTATTTATTTAATGTTTTTATACGGCCTTTCATCTAGAAATAATTATAAAAGGGCAATTTAAGAGCGCTTCAACTCGGATTCGAACACATTATTATAGACAACAAAAATATAACAAAATAAATAAATATATGTTGAGTGTAAGAATTAAAAGATAATATAAGTTTTGATAGAAAATAAAAGATAGGAAAAGTTGAGGAATTGCACTCTTTTTCGAGAGTTTTTGAGGTGGTAAAGTAAAGAAAGATATTTAAAGATCATTGGCTCACTTATCAATAAATCAATTACAAAATCTTTAAAAAGTGTTATGCACATTGGTGTGCTAGTACAATGGGTTCCCCCGGATCATCCCCCCGGTCAAGATACACCCCACCAATATAAGGCGAGCCCAGCCGCGGGGACACCAGATGTATTTCAGTCCACACCCTTGCACATGTAGAATAATAAGAAGAAAAAAAAACAGAAAATAAATAGATACCAGAAAAAAAGTAATATATACATACTTGTTGAGTTATATATACGAGAACGGTCCGATAAGTACTTAGCCTCACCGCCCGATGGCACCACTATCGCAAGAGAAATTTTTTATCTCGTAGTACATTCTTGTTGACAGCTACTGTCAAAATTTCAGCCGAATCGGACGCGTAGTTTTGTTTTGACCGCGTGTGGAAGCGAGCGTGTCCGCGGATTTGAGAAAAATGGAAAAAGAGCAATATCCGTCGGTGATTCCATTCTTGTTTTTGAAAGGGAACGTACATACTTGTTGAGAGATAACATATATACATATTGTTCTATATTACACTTTCGTTGTATACAGTACAATCCAGGTGTATTTATTGCCATGTGGTTATCTCTTCCAACCACCGATAAAGATGTTCAAGTTAATTGAAATGAAAATCAGACCTTTTTTTAAAATAAATTGGTCCCAACAGGAATCGAACCCTTAACCTGCGTCGAAAAGTTTTACCAACATGCCACGTGGGACATTCTCGTTGTTAAAATAAATAATAGATTTAATAATTATGAAATTTATTTTCACAATTCTTTAATTGCAATAATTCCTGAGACATATTTTAGAACTACTTGTAAATCTTGTCAGATCAACGATCTCGCAATTTTTCTGTGATGTAAGGTTGACTGGAGAATTCTTCGGAAATTATTGACGCGATTATCATCGTAGTACGACAAACTGTGATTTATGGATTTAACCAGATAGTCGTTGATACTGCACGAGCTTAATCAATGTACCCTTGATTAAAGCTTATGCGTCAAACGAAGTATACAACAAATAATATAAACAGTTGAAGATTAAATTTATTTTATTGTAATGATAAATAATTTAAGAGGGCATTGATTAGCATCGCCACCCATCATCCCCCGGCCACCGCCCACCCCCGGCAGCCGCCGGGGTGTGTGTTTGACATTTTAATCTCGATAATCTCTTCAAGAATACTTATTTTAACAATTGCCCGCTTTCCAACTAAAACTTTCCATTCAGGACACTAATTGAAATTCTGTTTTAAAATTCCATTTGCTTATCCCTAAGTACTGTTATACAACTTTTTCGCATTTACGAGTTATTTCGTTACTAACCCTTTCGACGCCGTGGCAAAGTGGGTAACGTGCTTGCTTAGCACGCATACATTCTCGGAAGCAACCAATCTGATTTTATGATGAAACCTTTTTTCATGATTCAAAAGTGTTGCTTCGGACAGACATTTTGATTTACCAACGTGAAAAAAGTTTTATATCGTCAGAATTGTTCAGATCGCTTAAGGGTTATACAATATTACAGTTTTTTGATAAGTTAGAAGATATTGCCACATAGCAATAAACCGGCCAGACGAAAGTTCAATAAAATCTCGACCTAGATTGACGACCTCCATGGCCTAGAAACAGGTTTGATCGCCATTCATTTCAGATACGAATTTATGTTTTATAAGTCAATCTCAACGCATTCTTTCAATGTGGCCAAACCATTTCCAGACACTTTACAGTGCCCGGCGGTAAATAGTACACATCGGGCTTAAGAAAGAGACTGTCGGCCATAATCGACTAACGTCGGCTTTGTAGAGCGTCGTCTTTGCCATTCATACACGTGTTCCGTCGCGTCGTCGCGTACCGGACTGTTAGCGCATCGTGAGACAGAGACGACGCTCTACAAAGATATGTGTATTACTTACCGCCGGGTACTTTACTTAATTTTACTTATAAAATCCATCTCTAACAATCAGTTATATTTTAACTGATAATTTCTTACTATATCATTGTACTTAACCCAGATTTTACGGCAAATATACTACAGACATATGGTATACATATAACACACACACGCAGTTTTAATATATAACACATGCACTATATACATATACATACATAATATATAGCACACACACACACACGCATTTCTTACTATATCATTTTACTTAACCCAGATTTTACGGTAAATATACTACAGACATATACATACATAATATATAACACATACACGCAGTTTTAATATATAACACATACACTACAGACATATACATACATAATATATAACACATACACGCAATTCTTACTATGTCATTGTACTTAACCCAGATTTTACGGTAAATATACTACAGACATATACATACATAATATATAACATATACACGCAGTTTTAATATAACACACATACACTAAAGACATATACGAGTACATACATAATATGTAACACATACACGTATTTTGACAAAGTTAATACAAACATGAAAATTTTATAAAAATAAAAATTGATGTGAAGCAAGAATAAAAGACGAAAAAATAAGAATAAATCAAGAAACATTCCCTACACATTAAGAAACATTTACTACACATTAAGGTCTAGGTAGTTCACGACCCATGATACCCTTTATATACCTACGTGGCCTAGTTGGTAACATTCCTGTCTTCCGACCCAAAGGTTGCGGGTCCGATTCCCAATTTCATTTACCATATAAAGATTCTAGTATGATTTTAATTTAAAGACTATTTAGCTTTTTTATGCTTGGTTGGAAAATATTGTCAAATGGCAATTAATCTGTTAGGTCGTACTGTTTACAATGAAAGTGTAATCAATATAACAATACAGCATATCTCTACTTCATTCTCTCTTTTTATTGAATTTATTGTTTTGCTGGTTCTTAAACGATGCTCAAATGAATTCTTGGAGCGCTCTTCGGGCCGAAGAAAGTGCCTTTTGCCTTTATTGAATTCGGCACCCCATTGTATATCATGGGAGCTAAATAGGCATATTGCCTTTGGGTAAAAGACGTTATAACTCTAGGGATGTGAGAAGAGAATGAAGTAAATCTATGTTGTATTGCGCTTTCGTTGTTTATAGAATTCTGACGGGTTCATTGGCATGTGGCAATCTCTTCAAACCAATCAGAAAGATGATAAAGAGGCTTTAAGTGAATATCATACTTAAATCTCTATTAATAAAATTAGGAATCGAACCCATTGCAACAAGACCACCAAGGTCATTAATTTATGTCGAGGTTGTATTCTATTTAATTTTATTGTATCCAGCAAAATCTGATGATAATCTCTTCCAACCTATCAAAAATGTTAAGTGAGGTTTATATAATTGGCCAATTATTGTGTTTTATTGTTTTACACTTGTATGTTATCATGTTCAGCTTAGCGGTTTGGTGTCCAAGTGACAATCTTCACCAACCAATCAGAAAGATCTCCACCATCCCTTCCTTTTCCTTTGATTGATGATATTTCACTTTATATGAAAATGAATTTTCGGGTGATTATCCATCTTTGTGGGGTTTTTGGACGTATGCTTACGTATGTCTTCATGGATTTTATGGGGATGGATAGTCATTTGAATGTTTTTGGCGACGATGTAACTTGCTTCATTTACTTTTGTCTGGTTGGTTAGTGAAAAGATTGCCACCTGGCAATAAGCCCGCTAGACTGTACTGGCAATAAAAGTGTTTAATAAATAAATTAATAAAGAAATAAAGATTTTAAAGACGTCTTAACTGAAAACTAAACTGGAACTCCTTTTAATAAAATTTAGAACCAACTGAAATCGAACCCGTAACCCCCGAATCAGGAGGCACTCGTCTTGGCGATGAGGCCACGGAGGTCGTCAATTATATCTCAGTTTTTTTATAGGGTATTAGTTCAATTTATATAAAAATTCATACGACCGATTTAAATTCAAAACACAGCATCAGATTTAGCATTCGCGGACGGTTCGCCACACGACTTCTGGTCGGATTTGAAAAACACAATAAAACAATTGCGGCAGACAATAAAACGCGGAGTGTGCCAAGAATGGACCCCACCCTAGCTGCAGGATTAACTTGAATGCTTCAAATTAACCCCCTATTTTTAAAAATCAAAAAGCGCCCCCACCAGGCCGTGACCGGCTATACAATTATAGGTTTAGACATCTGACAATTTGTTGTGCAGCCATAAAGCGATGCAGTTATTAAAGAGATGCACTTAAATGTAAATAATAATAAGGTTTTGTCATTGAATGCAATTTAAAGTGGTTTAAAATATTTCACATTGAATCCTCTGTTAACGGTTTTAATTAAAAAAAAGAACGAATATTAAAGACTGTTAACCGAGGGCATCGGTCTTTAAAAATAGCTTATTTTATTTTTATTATAGGCAATCCACCCAAACTAGGATGATTTGTGCGACCAAATTTACTATAGACAATCCACCCAAACTAGGATGATTTGTGCGACCAAATTAAACTCATTATTCATTCGATTATATGAGTCAATATAATTGAACTAATTAAAAAAAAATTTAAATCTAGATAATTTCTAGTTTAACTGATTAAGCTTAAAAATGTAACACTCATTGGATGCGGTAAAAATATGTTTTTTTTAGTACATCAAATCTGTCTTTCGAAAAATAACCGAAAAATCGATGGTCTATATTTTCATCATCTAGACCACACTCGCAGTCGAGATTCTCCACAATAACCCTTCTGTAAAGGTGACTAGCCACCACGCAGCGACGCATGACGGACACTTCCATCGTGTTCATTCTTATTATATTAAACTAAGGTTTCAAAGGGATAAATTGTTGGATTGATGTATATTTAGAGCCCAAAAAACTTGATTATTTATTGTATTGAAAGATAAAGTAATGAATCAGTTTCTTTTCACCAACCATAAAAAAATATCATACCTTCTCCAGCTAGACGTTAATTAATTCATTTCCGTGTACGGACCATCAATTATTCATTATGCCACGTGTTTGTTTATAACACGTTATAATTTATTTTTATCAAACACTGTTTATTCCACTTTTTTGTAACGGTATAACCCTACCGGTTTCAAGGCTTTCACCTCATCTTCTGAAATGGCTAATCATTGTCACCGTGAAAACCATACTTTTTCTATCGATGATGCCAAATTTTTACATATCAATAGTAACGGAAATAAATTGGACATATTAAAGGCCCTAGAAATTTCTAAGTCAGTACATCGATCCAACCCTCGGTTGAACAGTTAAATCCCAAAAATCTCTCCGCTCTTGGCCGAAATCGTCCCATACCTCCCTCACCCCTCAGCCCCCAACAGTTGAAGCGTGTATATCGGTACCAGTTCGAACAGAATTTAGTATTGTTTGTGCCCCCCTGAAGATGAGGTGAAAGCCTTGAAACCGGTAGGGTTATACCGTTACAAAAAAGTGGAATAAACAGTGTTTGATAAAAATAAATAACAATGTCTTTAAACCTCCACAACGTTAATCCCTTAACTATAAACAACATATAACACGTTAGTTGTACACAGTACAACCAGGGCAGGCGTATTGCCATGTCGCAATATCTTCCAATTAACCAGAAAAATGTTAAAGTGGTCTATTTGAAAACCAGATTGGAATTCTTTTTTTTAAGCAATATCAGGTACCGAACGAGAATCGGACCTGCAATCTTCGAGTCGGAAGACAGGAGTCTTATTAACTAGGTCACGGAGGATGTCACCGTGTTTCCAGTAGGAGGTAACATACATCCCAGCCCTCTATCATTCGTATCATTCAGGTCTTGTTCCGAGCATACTGTCTTTCTAATGTATTTTATCTATCTTTAAATAGGCCAAAATCCACTATGAATTAATACTAATTACGAACATTTAATTTTAGGTATAAAAAAAACGAAAATCCAATTATCGTATACCCCATCCCTAACCAATGCAGACTAACGTAGTGACTTTTGACAAACGTTACCAAATATTATTTGATTTTAACAAACTGCCACATTTTTGCTAATTTGTAACAATATGTATTTATTTGTCATTATTGTTAGTTTTAGGTAATGTATTTATCTAAATAACTTACTATTTATTAGAATCGAGACTTATATTAAAGTTGATAAAATAATTAAAATTACTGAACGTTGTTACAAGGTTGTATTGTGGCAAATTTGTGAATTGTCACAGGGACCATGCTACATTTTTCAAGTATAGTCCTTAATGTGTAGTGGATGTGACCTAGTTGGTAAGACGTCTGTCTCCCAGTCCGGAGGTTGCGCATTCAAATCTCACTGGTACCCAGATTAAAAAAAAGGATTCCAGTCTGGTTTTTACTTAAGGCCTCTTTCACATCTTTCTGGTTGGTTGAAAGAGATTGTCACATGACAATAAACCCTCCAGGTTGTACTATATATAACGAAAGTGTAATAAAATTCAATATTTCTTGATTTAATGTAGCTTTTTTATCATATGACCTTGCTTCACATAAATTTTTATTTTCATATTTTTGTATTAAATTTGTCCAAATGTAACTGCACTGCGTGTGTATGTGTTATACTTTATGTATGTACATGTCTGTAGTGTATTTACCTTAAAATTTCGATTCCTTTCCACCATTCCTTATATTCCGATATTTATTTTTTCATTTAATTTTATTTATTTTACACTTGACAATAAATACACATAATTTGTGAAAACAGGTAATTTAATTCGGACACACCATTTTAATGGATCTGGGTTTGTTGCCTTGTCCCCAGTAAACTAGACTTTTGCCTGTATCTCACTGAGGACATAAAGCATAAAAAAATAAATCGATACTTCTTTTCGATTTTTTATTTTATAAAACCTCGTTTATATAATACATTGTTTTTCCACACATTCTGCGCAACGATTTATTTCGCTTGTAAAGTTATAAATATTTTAACGTAAAAAAGTCGGAGCGTCCGCCATTACAGGAAAGATTCATCGTTTTATAAAATAATATCTGGTGTTAAAAGTAAAAGTTTCCTAACAATAAGTTGACAATTTATTGGCGACCAGGCGGTCGGATGCCAGTAAAACTTTGTGGAGCATTGTGCCAACTCAAAGAGTGGAGAGAGAGGAAGAGTGAGATGAGAGATAGAGAGAGAGAGTCTCCTCTCTTTTAATTTAGAATTGGAAATATAAATTTTCAATAAACCCCCTCTCCGCCCCCTCTTCGACCCCCGTCGCCCCCTTCGGATGGGAAAAACAGATTGAAACTGCTGCCCCTGACACATTAAATGCCATACTTATTTCTGTTTTATTTGGTTTTAATTCGCCGCTGCGGAATGTACCCGCCGACGGACCTACAACGCCCCGCGAAAGTCTTTTAATTTATTTCACAATTTTAATACTTTCGCTGAGGGGGGGTCAAAGGTTACGGCAATACTGTGATAGGACATGTTGAAAATACGTTTATTTATTTTATAAATGTCGGCAAAAAGACGTTTTACCAACTAGACTAACTAGGTTCTTCTTCTTCCTGGCATTGTCCCAACTCATTGCCTAGGTAGACTGTCGGGGTCGGCTCTTCTCGTTCTCAGGCTGTATATTCTTCGGTTCTGGGTGTCGCTTTCATCTAGGCCGTTTCTCTGCAGGATTTTGGAGCATTGAGTAATCCAAGAGTTCTTTGGTCTTCCTCTGGACGGCTGTCGAGGAAGATCCACAGACATTGCCTGATTTATAGTATGTTCTCGTGGTCTCTGTCTCATGTGCCAGTACCATCTCAGCTGTCGCTCCTCCCGGTTACTATTTATGTCAGTGACTCCCAGGCTACCAAGAATGCGTGAGCTCTTAATTTTATCTTTCAGTGATACTCCTGTAACCACCTAAGCATTCGCATTTCTGCTGTTTCATGTTGCCTAGAGTAGGAGCTGTACATAGTTCCGCATTCTGAGCTATACATATGTTAATTGCGGGTCTAACTAGACTAAAGAGGTTGTAAACATTGATTGTAAAAAATAAACATAGTTACCATCATACCATTTCCCTTTCATGGTAAGTAAAGGGTTTTTCAAATTGAGCGGTTTTTTTTTAATTTTTGGATGAAACACAGATGGCGTCGCGAATTTGACTGGGTCTTGTGACATTTGAGAAGTGTAATGTATGACATTTATAAAAATGGAGTACCAGTGAAAATAAAATGTATCACGAAATTCAACAAGTAATAAACTAAAAGATTACAACAAAAAAACCTGCTTCGCAAGGTTATAAAGGGTCTTTCAAATTGAGCGGTTTTTTCAATTCTTGGATAAAACACAGATGGCGTCGCGAACTTACCTGGAACTTGTAACATTTGAAAAGTGTAATGTATGACATTTATAAAAATGAAGTCGTATACAATACAACAACGCGTTCAAATTGAGAATTATTTTGTGTATTGTAATCTCCGGAAACGGTGATGTTAATTGACCACCAAGATCATGTGATCTGACACCGTTGGAATATTTTCTCTGGGGTTACGTTAAAAGTCAGGTCTATAAAAAAGACTCCCAATCAATTCCTGAAGGATGAAATTATTTGCGTTATTGGTGAGTTAACAGCAATTATGCCAAAATGTCATCGAAAATTTTGACAAAAGAGTGAACATCTGTGGAGCTGCAAGAGGTGGATATTGTTTTTTGTGTTTAAATGTCATACATTATATTTCAATGATCAATAAAAAGTTTTTTGAAATCAAAGCAAATTGTGTGTTTCATTCAAAAATTGAAAAAAATAGAATTTAAAAGACCGCTCAATTTGAAAGACCCTTTAGAAATATACATCATAAAACTTGCCTATCGCGACAATCATCCTTCGCTTCCTCTACATTCGTTCACTTCCTCATGCGGCTTCTAAGTTTCTTTTACTTTCTACTTTTCCTTCTCCATTTGCTAAATCAACAATACTTCATTGATTTTACTTTACAGTAAACTAGGCTTTTGCCTGTATCTCACTGAGGAAATGCTTTAATCTTTTTTAGTGGATCGGTCGTTAAGGAAGAGATGATGATGGTTGTTGATAAATAAAATAACTTGTTAAATCGCAATGCGGAAAGAGAGAGTGTTTATTTTTATAGTAACGTAGGTATTTATATGTTTTTGGAATGTGCGCGAGAGTGCGCTCGCGATATGCTTCGGTCTCGCTTCTGTGAATGCAGAAATGGTTTTTTGTCGTATGTGGGTATTCATCTAAATACGGAACTGGTGAGATAGCCGTGGTGCGTTCTCTTTCTCTGGCGTGAGGAGCGAGAGCTCGGCCGGCGTCAGTGGCCGGAATGTAACCTTTGGACTGTTTACTATAATTTATCGAGGAATCCGAAGGTCGTTTCATCGGTCATTGACCGTATGTATGCGACAATATCATGCGACGACCGTGGTTCCCCACACTTTCATTACTCACCCATATATCACATTTACTTTCCTTCCAAACTTTCCTATCATCGCGACTTTGGATTTCGCAAGAGATGGGCAGACTCATCCAGCGATACCCGAAAATAACTAAACGGCATAGAACGCGACCTTAGTCATCTTGGGTGGGAGATTTACATAAAAAGGGTGTAAAGTGGCAGTGGATAAGGGATAGATGATTTTGGGAAAGTCGCAGTGTTCAGCATAGAAGCAATAAAAAGGGAGGAAATAATTTTGAAGAATACATGAACAAGTCCAGAACACACTCAACCCCCTTAACTGTAGCATTCTTGGGATCCATACACATAACATACAGTGATCTGCTGGATGTTAACACGGCTACGAATAATCTCCATTTATCAAGATCTCTGGTCAACTTTAACACCTCCACCCAAACCGACCGTCTTATTGTACTTTGAATTATTAATAATGAATACAACGCAATGGACCCATGATTGTTCCACAATTCTTCAACCCTATTTTATGACAATGAAATCTAACTACAAAGAAGCGCGTGGAGCAACTTCGGGGGTGACTCTTGAGGCCAACTCATTCCCCCTCAACTCCGCAGCGCTTCCACCCCTCTGCTACACGCAGGAGAGTAGGGGAGATCATATCCTGTCGGATGCATCATTCTCTATTATCCCACAATTAGGAATTGTTTATTTCTATTTGCGATACATTATATTTAACACAAGATAGGTCACTAAATAGAGACAGGGGATCGCAAAAAAAAGGACTCGAGGTACATACCATACATATAAACCATCACGCCTTTTTCCTATCGGAGTAGACAGAAAGTAAAGAAAGCCAGACTTTCCTATCGCGAAACACATATTTCGCCTCATCTACATCTATACATTTTCTATAAGATGTGTTACCCTATGCTCCCCTCGAATAACAGGATTTTTTCCGCCTAGTTTTCGAAGGTATAAGGATCGGACGGCGTAGCAGAGGAATTGTATGAAAAGGTATATGGATATGGAGGAGGTGAAATATGTTTGACGAGATAGAAAAGTTTGGTGCGCTGTCCTCTCTGTATACTCCAACAAGGAAATGGCGTAATGGTATCTATGCATCTATTTACTGTCAAAAGGTCTTGAAGTATCCACATGTGCGAAGCTTTACATACTTATTTGAACATTTTGAATATAAAACCACTTATGGTTTCCTCTATTCCATGTCGAGTCCTGATGTTTTGTTAAACCTCATCCGATTCACACAAGTTTGTCAACAGACACATCAAAAGGACGAAACGGAAATGAATTGTTGAATGTGAAGAGATGCACTTGAAAATAAAGCTCTTTCGGAAGTGTACTCGATTTAATATTATATCTTTCCGATTAGAGTTTGGATACACGTGCAAATAAAAATTAAAGATATAAACAGAAAAATATATTAAATTATTAAATTTTTTGTTGTTGTGAAATACACGTATATCCAGTGATATATTGACTGAAGAAGAGGACCACGGTGATGAAGATATTAAAGACTTGAAACTTCTTGAAAAAGTTTCGTAGAAATTTCGTTTGTACTCGCTCAACTATCAGGCAATTGTGAATTCCACTCGGGTTCCAAATAATTGAGCCGCACTCTTATCTACTGCGAACCATCAAGAAATATCTTAACAGCGTTACTATTAAATGCCCTCACTGACTTTGACTATATACATGAATAAAGTGACGAAGTTGTTCTTGTCATGATGAATTGAGTAAATCGTATTGGATTGTTTTGTCATTGTGTCGGGTTCGTTTTTCTAGCTTGAACTGCAACTCTACGGTGCTTATCCTGTGACACAGAAGAACATAGACGACAAGACTATCAAGAGAGCTTGAGATACTCTGGAAGGAGACATTTCACTATCCTTATATGTGGAAAGATGTTGGTTTCCATCTACGGTTATACTGTCGTTACTCGGCCTTCAGATCCTAGTAACTTAACTAGCAGGCGCACCCTGTACAGGTGAGATTGACTTATGGATTCTATGGCGTTTCGGTAAAGATGTACAAGTCATCAATGACTTATTTGTCAGTTTGAAGTTTTGCAACACTTGTATTTCTGAAATACAGACCTTAGGTAAATTTTAAAGGTAAACTTTGAATACATAAATTATTTATGTAAACTTTGAATACATAAATAATTTATGTATTCAAAGTTTACCTTTAAAATTTACCTGAGGTCTGTATTTCAGGAATATAAGTGTTGCAAAACTTCAAACTGACAAATAAATAATTGATGACTCGTACCTCTTTACCAAAACGCCATAGAATTGTTCAGATTAAGATACAACTCCTCTCCCCTTACTTTTTCTATACCATACCATTAGAACAATATTATATTCTCTGTAAACATCTTCGTCTGTTGCCTAGTTGGAAATACGCCTGTTTTCCGACCCGGCGGTTTCGGAATAGATTCCCGTTGATATCAAATTAAATTCAAAAAAGTGCGATTTTGGTTTTCACTCAAGTCCTATTACAAACAAAGAGTTTTTATTAACAAAAAAAAACACACGACCTTTTTCACTTGCATCCAACACCGAGATTTATTTAGTATTGATAAAAAAAACAACAGTTAAATGTTCTTTACATATCACAGTTACAATAATGAAATAAAATATTTAAAAAATACCTTCTATTCAAGATACATACGAGTATATCTTTCAGTGCATGATAATTTAAATGTATAGTAAATACGAAAAGAAAAGATAACTAAATACTATAAATTAAATTCAGTTAGACATGAGTAAGAAAGAATAAAATCTCTATCTAAAGGATAACGAGAATACGAAATTATAGGACAAAAGAAAATAATTAAGATCTTATTCCGTTCGATCTTATTCCATTCCATCTTATGGAATTCGATCTAATGGAATAAGATCGAATTCCATAAGATATAATGGAATAAGATCGAATGTAATAAGATTGAATGGAATAAGATCGAATGGAATGAGATCGAATGGAATAAGATCGAATGGAATGAGATCGAATGGAATAAGATCGAATGGAATGAGATAGAATCGAATAAGATTGAATGACATAATACTCTCCTATTCAAGATCTAAGATTATTTAGATGACATATTTTGAGTTTTGCATGACGATAAAACAAACGTACTACATAATCACGCCATTTCCCTTTTGTGATAGGTAAAGAGGAGGGAGTGCCAGACTCCATCGTGACGCACATCTTTCGTATCTTCAACACCGATGCAACTTCTAAGATTTCTCTAATATTTCGATTTCCTTTTTTTTTCAAATAAACGTTAGATCCATCCACATTTTCCTTGATCTGCTTCTACCACGTCTATCACTCACATTTGTGCTATATTTATTTTATCAGTCTTAGTTCACTCATTCGTTATCACCATTCAGCAATTTGCGCATATTCCCTTTCGATATATGTGTGCCGCCCATTGACCTCTGTAGTTTTTTCACACATGAATCTAAGTAAATATTTAACAACGATGACCTCCGTGACCTAGTTGATAAGATGCTTGCCTTCTAGCCCGAAGGTTGCAGGTTTGATCCCCGCTCAGTTTAAAAAAAAATCCATCTGGTTTTCACTTAAGACATCATAAACATCTTTCGACGTGCACTGTGTACAAATAATGTGTTATACATAATTCATTCAGGCGCTGCCGAGTTAGAGCTCCCTTGAGAAGAATTGCACTCTAAACAGCACTATATAAAAATTGTCATTTTGAATAGAACCAGGACAATAATCTTCTTCTTCTCAGCGTCATGTCAGGTTCCCCCAACGTTGAATATCACCTGAGAGTAGACATCTTTTTCCCCGGCAGCCCTTAAAAGATCTCCAACGCCCCTTATGCCAGTCCAATCACGTATATTGCGGAACCAGGAGATTTGCCTCCTGCCAACATCTCTTCGGCCTTCTATTTTGACTTGGATGATCAGGTGCAGTAATTTGTAATTTTCTCCTCTAAGTACATGACCCAAGTAGGACACCTTCCGGATTTTAATATTAGTCAGCAACACTCTATCAACATTGGCTCTTTGAAGAACCCTTGTGTTGCTGACCATATCCGTCCAGGGTATCCGTAGCATTCTCCGGTGCATCCACATTTCGAATGCTTCCAGTCGGTTCATACTACCAACTTTGAGGGACCATGATTCCACTCCATGCAATAACACTGACTAAGGACAATAATAATGACGTAAAATAATAAATCTAAAAATACTGGTTAAGAAAACCCCGAGGCAAATTTTCAAGACTGCTGCTTAGCAGCCAGAAATTATACAATATAGCTTTATACAATATAAGGCACATGATATCAATTACTTAAAAAATCGTACTGAATAGTAAAATAACATGCCTTTTGTGGTAGGATTGTCTTTGGGCATTTATAATAGTATGAAAGGGGTAGGCTGAACTTTCAACAATTGGATAATGAAACGTTTTATTTAAAGAAGTTCTCACAAAAGAATTTAAAGAAAGCTGTATCAAACGTATTAAATGGTCCATTCTTTTCTTCTGAACCCATTGATGCTGCGGTTCCGTTGAATAAGTGGGATTTTTTGTGTTATTTGATATTTCAAACGATTTAAACCAAACTTTATTTGCTCTATTTGATTTCGTTTAACTGTTGCTACAGATTTCGTAATTGATATTAAAAGAGTGGATTCAAAAACACATGAGTTTTGTTTTTTAAAACGTTACTTTAAACTTTATTTTCTATCAGAAATGCAACAAGTGAGTTATATAGGGTCTTTCAAATTGAGTGTTTTTTTTTAATTCTTGGATAAAACATAGATGGCGTCGCTAACTTGCTTGGGTCTTATGACATTTGAGAAGTGTAATGTATGGCATTTATAAAAATGGAGTCGTAAATATAACAACGCGTTCAAATTGAGAATTATTGTATCTATTGTAATCTCTGGAAACGGTGATGTTAATTGGCCACCAAGATCATGTGATCTGACACCATTAGACTATTTTCTCCGGGGTTAACGTGAAAATCCAGGTCCTTAAGAATGCTTCCGATCAATTCCTGAGCTGAAGGACGAAAGTGAGTTAGAACCGCAATTATGCCTAAATGTCATCGAAAATTTTGACAAAAGAGTGGACATCTGTGGAGCTGCAAGAGGTGGACATTTGGCGGATGTTGTTTATTTTGTTTAAATGGCATACATTATACTTCAATGACCAATAAAAAGTTTTTTTAAATGAAAGCAAATTGTGTGTTTTATTCAAGAGTTAAGATAAATTAATTAAAAAAACCACTCAATTTGAAAGACCCTATAACATATAAGAGATTTCTAGTAAAAAGTGGAACAATGAATGTGCCGAAATTAAAGACTACCTCTTTTATGTATTTTGCATTCAAACACCATCTAATAAAACTCCTGTGATTTATCTTTATATTTTTTTTTCAACGTTATTTTCTTTCAAAATTTCCTTCACATGATCCAACCATACTTTCATTGGTCTTCCTCTACAATGCCTTATATTTGTTCTATATATTGATTTTGTTAATCTTTCTTCGTGTATCTTTCTTTTTACACCCCCAAACCTTCTCAAAGTTTTCTTCTTCTTCTTATTCGACACATCAGTCTTAAGATCATACTCATCATGACCATTTCATTCAGAATCCTGTTATATATTGTCCCCTCGTGTATTCTTCTTTGAAAACTCATTTCTACATTATGCTCCTTTTAGTATTTTCCACCTTCTACGTTTCACTCCCATACATCAAAGTTGGTCTTCATCACTTGATTAAAGTTATCTCAATTCTTAATCACATATTTCATATATTTATCATAGATACTAAAACTCGTCTGAAACATTCACATTCCAAAATTACGTCCTTCACACACACAAATCCAATCGCATTACATCTCATCGTACATGCGTTTCTTTTCCTTTTACATAATTTAAACCTTTTTCTGACTTCAAACTCTTTCTACCCTTTCCTTGGTAGCATTCTCGTTGAATCTCAGATTAAAAAAAATGGTAGGTATACATATACTCGTACCTACTATGCGTATCCAGAAAGTAAGTGTACTAAGGCTCTCACGACCGGATGGATTTTATTTTCGACATGTTGGCTACATTCCCGTGTAGCCTGACCCTTCCCCTCCACAACGAGATCGGTTTGAGGTCAGTACGTTGAGAAGTGTCGACGCGACAACACGTTTCGTGAAAAATGTCAATCCGATCTCCCACCAAGTGGGAAATAGGCAGCGTCATCCGTTATCTCGTTTGGAAGGGAAAACCTCCGGTTGAGGTTTATAATGAGGTGAAAACTGCATATGGTGATAAAGCTATGAATCGTACAAGTGTGTACAAGTGGTGTCGCGAGTTTAAAAACGGTCACGTCACACCTCTTCACTCTCCGCCAAAAAGTTCAAAACCACAATTTCAGCCAAGAAAATCATGGCATCCGTGTTTTGGGACTGTCAAGGCATAATTTTAATTGAATATATGCCTCAAGGGGAGACCATCAACTCTGCAAGATACTGTGAGACCCTAAAAAAATTGCGGAGGGCGATTCAGAACAAGAGGAGAGGCATGCTGACAAAGGGAGTCTGCCTGCTGCACGACAATGCCAGACCACACACGGCCAACGCCACGAAGGAACTGCTCGCCTCGTTTAAATGGGATGTCCTGAACCATCCCGCGCATTCCCCTGACCTAGCACCTTCAGATTACTATCTCTTTACCTCCCTAAAGCTGCACATAGGTGGAAAAAGGTTTTCAACCGACGAGGAGGTAAAGGAGGAGGTGGAGAAGTGGACGGAGGGGTTGGCGGGAAAGGCATCAAAAAGTTGATACCCCGCTTCACCACCTGCATTGAGAGGAATGGCGACTATGTCGAAAAATAGCTTACATATGTACTACGGTAACCACGTATTTTTTTTGTTTAAATAAAAAAAATTGTAACCTACGAAAATTCAGTACACTTACTTTCTGGATATGCCTCGTATATCATGAGTCTGGGTTTCGCTTAAAGCGTGTTCAATAACTTTAAAATTGACTGGAAGAGGTTGCTAGATGGCAATACATCCCATCAAATAGTATAAGACACTAAACTGATGCGAAATTTAATATTATATTAATAATAAATAAATATTTTGACTTTTGTTCTTTCCGCACCCACTCATATCAAAATTAAACCACAATGCAGGTGAATTCTCTATTTGAGAATCTTGCACAGTCTTCAAGTCTTGAAGATGTTTTGGAGATCACCTTTTGATAGTGAGACCCTCATCTCCATATCACAATGAGCAGCGAAGTATAACTGAATAACACAATAAAGTCTCTACATCAATACAATCCGTAGAAGAGTTCTTCAAAAGGTTTAGCCATTGTTGATGAATTTACTTAATAATGGAGATATCCATTGCAGTGGCAAGATACAATGGCATGTGGTTTGTTGCCTGTGAAACCAAAGATATAATACATTGCTTACTATGATATAATATTATCTGTTTAGAGACTTGATTAAAATTACGGAAGATTAAACAAGAATATAGTATATTTTTATATTGAATTTGATAATTAAGAGGTGAAACATTTTCGCATTTAAGTTTTAAAGGGGTTGTATGTCTAAAATGATTGTATACACTATTCCTTTTTTCTAATAGGTACAATAAAAACATTTATTGAATTAAAATAATTAAATGTTCCTTTATACAAACAATTACATCGTTTTCCTGTTTCAATACTCGACGACCTCCGTGAACATTTGGCAAGACGCGTGTTTCCAACCTGGGGTTGTGATTTCAATTCTCGTTGGGACCCAGATTTTTTAAAAAGGATTCCAGTACGGTTTTCACCTAATAATAATAAAAAAAAGCAATTTGTATAACGCCGTTTAGAGAGGAAATTCTCATCAAAGCCTCTTGAATAGTTTTTTTAGTTGGTAGGAAGACTTATAAATTATTTTCATTTTTTACATTTGTGTTCTAATTTGCACTGTATATTTTTTTGGTATATGTTCGTCATTCATTCGTTCTACGTGCCTAAGCCGCCTCAAAGTGATCTTCTTCTCTAAGGCCGTGGCCACACAGGAAGAAGCGACGCTTGATGCTTAGAGCTATGTTGCGAGTTAGGTGACATATCCTAGCGAACCAACGTATCGCATATTATCGCAGTGGCCACACTGCACACTTCGCGCCACTTTGCATGACGATTAGTCACCGAGTGATCTCCGAGCGAACAGACGTGTTGGTTAATTTATAAGATGGCGGAAATTTTAATGACAGCTATGTATAAAAGAGAGCCTTTGTGGAACCCATCAAGCAAATTATACAAAAATGTACCAGTAATAAAATCACTTTGGAATGAAGTTGCACAGAAAGTAAATAAAGATGGTAAGTTGTAATAAAATTGGTTGGTTTTGAGAGTGGCATCATGTGTTGACTCAACCGCTCCCAACTGTCAAATGAATTTGTGCGTAGCACTTTGGTGTGGCCATGCATGAAGTCACCTAGTAAATGAGTCACGTAAAATCAAGCTAAGCGCCTAACGAAGCATTTTGGTGTGGCCTCGGCCTTAGTGAATACATCTTCCTTAAGTTCACATTCATCCCTGATCGCTTCATTCTGTTTTCTGTCAAACATTGTCTCGCCATGTACTCTTCTCAGTGTATCCATTTCTACAGCATTCATTAAATTTCTTTCAGTATTTTCCACGTTCACGCAATTATAAAAGCACCTTTAATTTTTTTACTATAATACCATGTCTATAAAATTTGTCTTAAAGATGTTAAGGTAAAATGTCTTTCTTAAAGATTGATAGTGCAATAATTGGCCGCGATAGCGTAGCGGTAGAAATAGCTTTCTAGAAAAAAAGATCTTGGGTTTGAATTCCAACTACAGAGAAAAAGTTTTATTGATAGTCTGTTCGAGGTTATGCATTTGACAAAAAAGTTTATCTGTAATAGAAAATATTTCTTGGTTAAAAAAATATATAAACAATAGGTTGGATATTTTTTGTATTACACACTCCTACTTTGTAATTGGTAGGTTTACATGACATCTTGTTGCATTATCTTTGAATTCGATCTCTATTATATTTTTTTTCTTCTATGGTTTAGAATAAGAGCCGGTGCATTTCTGGAGTGCTAAGCAAACACTGTGGCTTCGACTCTCCCACGAGATTGTTTAGTTACATTTTACCTGATTTCCCTTTTCTATAGCACACCTGTTACAAAGTAACCAGCAGAAATGATACAGATCTCTCGGGATATTTGTTGGTTTAGGAATTTGAAGTATTTTTTTATAATGTAAAGACTTTAGAGAAAGATCGATTGTTCTCTTATATGAATAAGATGATCTGTGAAATCCTATATCGCAATTTTGAAAGAAATGTTTTTTTTAATGTCAATACGTTCCTGTAAAAATAGCGTAACTGTGCTAATGTGATAAAAAAAAACAAATATTGTTTAAAGTAATACGTGTAGTAAAAATATGACTTGTATAAGAGCTATTTCGTGATAAAAAATGTCACCTCTAGAGCGCTGGTTTTATTGAATGAATATTAAATATAAATTAATAAGTAGTATTGCGTCATTATATGCTAAAATGAGAGTGTATGTATTAGAGAGAATGGTTTCTTGACTGAGTGGTTTAATGTTTCAAAAGAGTTAAGCATGGGTGTGTTATGTCACTCTGGTTGTTGTATATTTATATAGATTCATGTGTGAAGGAACCACAGAGGTTAATGGGTGGCATGCGAGTGTCAAATGGGAATGTACGCGGACTCTTGTATGCTGATCACGTCTCAGTTTTAGCGTGAACTGTATGAAAGTAGTGAAGAGAAAAGATCTGAGAATGATTGTTGCGAAATCCAAAGTCATGGTGATAGAAGAGTGAAAAAAGAAAAAGTTAAGGCAAAGTAATTAATTGGTATCTAATGAAATATAGATCAATATGCGAAATTAAACAGTTAGGTTAGTATTTTCTCTTCTTCTCCCTGGCTCCATCCCTACTCACTGTCTGCGAAGACTGTTGGGGTCAGCTCTCCTCGTCCTCAGGTTGTATGCTCTTCTGTCCCGGACTACGTTCTCCAGGCCGTGCCTCTGCATCAGGTTATCTTTTTGCACCACCCATGAATTCTTTGGTCTTCCTCTAGTTGTTATTCGAGGAAGATCCATGAATATTGCCTGGTTCACAATGTGATCGGGTGCTCTGCGTCCAACGTGCCCATACCATCTCAATGACCTCTCCTCCATCTTACTGTTGATGTATGTAACACCTAGGCTTCCACGAATGCGTGAGCTTTTTATTTTGTCTCTTAGAGACACACCAGCTGACCATCTTAGCATGCGCATTTCAGCAGTTTCTAGTTGCCTGGAGTAGGTTAGTATTTTCTCAGATAACAAAACAGTAACGAGTATTATTACCTGTCTGAATGTGTATTATTCCCTGTCTACCCCAATAGGGAAACGGCGTGATGGTGTGTAAAAGATAGCTCATAAGTGCCACTAAATTACAATCAAGACAAATCTTTTACACAATTCTATAACATTCCAAAATACGAGTACATTTTGAACCAATCTTAGTGATCAAATTTAACTATTGTTTTCTACTAAAGTCATTTATAATTTTTTTATATTGTTTTTCGACCCTCAGCTCTGAAGTGCGATCCTTTGGCTAATTTGAAGTTGATAAAGACGAAAAATATCTATCCATTGTTTTCCTTTGTCCCCTCACTCTTCGTACGATATGCAATAGTATTGCCAATGCTTATAAATAATGTTCTCTCTCAGCCATACTTCTACTCATCAAATAAAATGTTCATCCCTCTAACTTTGATGATCTGCGTAACCTTATTTAAAAGACGGCTTCCTTCCAGCCCGGGGTTTGAAGACTGGTACCCAATGTTTTCAAAAAGACTTCCAGTCTAATGTTTAATTTAACGCTTCTTTAAAATGAATATTATTTGAATACATTATCACAGGAATAACCCGTCCATGTTTTATTATAAACAACGATAGTTTAATACGATATACTACGAGTATGAATTCAATTTATGTTGAACAAAAAAATAGCAAATAAAGTGACAATGTGATGAACTTGACTACTCTATCTTTCCCGACAGAGAAATGGCTTTGTATATATGTATATTAAGATAACTAGTTTACTAGACAAAATTATTTTGGTCAATAAAAATAGAAAGAAAAGTTTGACAGAATAAAAAACTTCCCCGAGAAATACCAGACATAAAAGAGCCTTTCACCCCATTTTGAAGTTCGTTTTTTTTTCGCGGGCTTTGTTATTCAAAGCTAGTAAAGCCTGCATCATGTTTATTCTTAACAAAGACCTTGTATCAAAGATAAACAAACAGATTCCATAGATAAAATCATCCACATTGTAGATTACAGTGAATATACACTGTTGATTTTAATATTCTACACACATACCTAATATGCATTCAACCACTTTAAAATGAAGGATAAAAAACTTTTATTCATCGACAATAGTTTGTTTGACTTCCATGTGCATCAGTGGCGTCCATATCATACAAGTTGATAAACCATTTGGCGGCCACGTTTTCTGGCGAAGGGTGTCTTTGGGGTGAGCTCTCTGCAGGAAATTTAACAATATAAAAGCCAAGTGGGAGTCCTTAAGATTTTATCTAAGACATTCGAATTGTCAGATATTTGACGTCTGCTATGCTTACTTCCATGGCATAGTTGATAAACCGTCTGTCTTCATACCTAGGAGCTACAATTCGTTTTCCGCTAGTACCCAGACATTTAAAAAGTGAAAGTATGATTGGATTAAGTGAATAATAGTTAGCCCTTTAAGTGCCGCAAGATATTGCTGTATGGCTGATCCCGGAGGGCCATGATTTTTTTAGCAAAAATAAAACCTAATAGAATTATCTTTTTTGTATATATATTCAAATGATATTAGGAAGACTTGAAATACCAAATATGTACAATATGTGTCGTTTGTGCCGCCGTTCACTCAGAAAAACACAACTAAACTTTTACATGTCAGGGTTGTCACAGCTTATCACAGAAAATACGGAAACACATATTAATAAAATATTTTGTGGAATTAAAAGTAAATGTAACATTTGAATTATTTTAATAACGCACGGAAAGTAAATAATGTAACTATAAAATCATTTCAAATTTCAACGGTTAAATACGAGTAAGTAAAACGCAAAACTGACAACTCTGTATTAGAGACACATATCGACTGGCATACAAAGCTTTTAGGTAAATTCGATAATATCTGTTAACTATAATATTATAGTATTTATTCATCATCTCAATAGATGTCTCTATATGTTCCATATTTTAGATTATTCGAATTAGTACTAGACATTGGCTAGAAATAGGCATAAAGTTGAGCGATTTAACTCGCTAATTTTGTATGTCCGGCCCCACGGGCACGGCAACAGAGAGCGAGTAAACTCGCTTAAGGCACCTAACCGGTTAAAAAGAAGGAAATACGTAATAATATAAGGAAACACGGGGAGACAATGTATGACAGGACACAGAATAAAGTGATAAAGGATGAATATGAACTTAAGGCTGATGTGTTGAGTAAGATGAAGATAAGCAGATATGGTTTGAGCACATGGAAAGAATGCATGAAGATATACTAAGAAAACAAATATAGAGCAAAAATGTGAGTAGAAGGCGAAGTTGAAGATGATCAATTTCATTTATTTATTTATTATTACACATGACAAGAAATATACATCATTGGCGAAAAAACAACAGGTAACTTAATTTGGACATACAATTTTAATGGATCTGGGTTTGTTGCCTTCTATTTGTCGTATCCCCAGTAAACTAGGCTTTTGCCTGTATCTCACTGAGGATATTTAGCATGAAAAAATAAATCGATAAGTACTTCTTTCCGATTTTTTGATTACACAAAAACAAAACCCCGTTGCACGTTCTCATCAACCTGAAAAACTTTCTTTCTTATTTTTTCGATTTTCTTCGAAAACTTCTTATTTTTTCGATTTTAAATCACTCATTATTACATGTGTATTGAATACATCGCACCGGAACGCTCGGATGTTTTTAGCACAAGAAGCGAAAGGTTAAAAACGACAAAAACTAACGTTTTCTGTATCTTTCGACCGTAATATTTTAATACGATATTACATTTATTAAATCTTAACCGAATAAAACGTTGTTGTCAGCTTTTCGCCATTGAAAGAAGTCTTAATTGCAACCGAATCGACTTTCTCCTCTCCCCAAACGATTGATTGTATTTATTTGTATATAATACGCCATTGTTTTCCTCCACTTTGTTCACAATAGTGTACTTGGAAATCGATTTTAATATTTATTATCCCCCATTATTCTACAATACAGTAAACTCTATGTGTTATTCTACACATATAATGGAACAATACAATATATGAAGTGTTCTCCATACTCTGAGTACGTACCATTTATTTTATAATAAAATATAGAACAATGATGCCAAAAGCTAAAACACTCTTGACTCCATTGTTCAGGCACACGCTCGATTTACTCAAACGATTATATTGTTTTTCTTCAGTGGTTTCATTTATATTATATTTCCGTTATAGGCCCTTAAAGAAACAACGAAATTTGATATGTTATAAACATGTTTTGTACCGATGTCGTAGAAGGGTCCTTTAACGTATTTATCTGGTTACCAATTTAAGGATCATCATCATCCAAGACTTCAATGGTTTTTGACTGTTTTAGAATGAAGTTTAAGGTTTCGAGGTCGTTCTTTTCTTCTTCTTCTTCCTGGCACTGTCCTACCTCATTGCCTAGGTAGACTGTTGGGGTCGGCTCTTCTCGTTCTCAGGCTGTATCTTCTTCGGTTCTGGGTGTCGCTTTCATCTAGGCCGTTTCTCTGTAGGATTTTGGGGCATTGCGTCATCCAGGAGTTCTATGGTCTTCCTCTGGACGGCTGTCGAGGAAGATCTACAGAAATTGCCTGATTTAGCGTATGGTCTGGTGGTCTCCGTCTTATGTGCCCGTACCATCTCAGCTGTTTCGAGGTCCTTCTGATTTTTCGATTAATCAATTTAAACGTAATTTTAAAAAGTGTCAGTGCTGCAGTTTTCACACGATAAAAAGACCAACCCCTAGCTTCTGTTATTTGAATTTAGGTAGTTGGTAGTTGAATTGACATATTTAGTTCAACGTTATTAGAATTTAGGAGGTTGGTGGCTGAATGGATATATTTAGTTCAACTTTATTAGAATTTAGGAGGTTGGGAGCTGAATTATCATATTTAGTTCAACGTTATTAGAATTTAAGAGGTTAGTGGCTGAATTGACATATTTAGTTCAACGTTATTAGAATTTAGGAGGTGGGTAGCTGAATTGACATATTTAGTCCAACTTTATTAGAATTTAGGAGGTTGGTCGCTGAATTGACATATTTAGTTCAACGTTATTAGAATTTAGGAGATTGGTAGCTGAATCGACATATTTAGTTCAACGTTATTAGAATTTAGGAGGCTGGTAGCTGAATTGACATATTTATTTCAACGTTATTAGAATTTAGGAGATTGGTAGCTGAATTGACATATTTAGTTCAACGTTATTAGAATTTAGGAGGTTGGTAGCTGAATTGACATATTTATTTCAACGTTATTAGAATTTAGGAGATTGGTAGCTGAATTGACATATTTAGTTCAACGTTATTAGAATTTAGGAGATTGGTAGCTGAATTGACATATTTAGTTCAACGTTATTAGAATTTAGGAGGTTGGTAGCTGAATTGACATATTTAGTTCAACGTTATTAGAATTTAGGAGGCTGGTGGCTGAATTTACATATTTAGTTCAACGTTATTAGAATTTAGGAGGTTGGTAGCTGAATTGACATATTTAGTTCAACGTTATTAGAATTTAGGAGATGGGTAGCTGAATCGACATATTTAGTTCAACGTTATTAGAATTTAGGAGGTTGGTAGCTGAATTGACATATTTCGTTCAACGTTATTAGAATTTAGGAGATTGGTAGCTTAATCGACATATTTAGTTTAACGTTATTAGAATTTAGGAGGTTGGTAGCTGAATTGACATATTTAGTTCAACGTTATTAGAATTTAGGAGATTGGTAGCTGAATCGACATATTTAGTTTAACGTTATTAGAATTTAGGAGGTTGGTAGCTGAATTGACATATTTAGTTCAACGTTATTAGAATTAAGGAGGTTGGTAGCTGAATTGACATATTTAGTTCAACGTTATTAGAATTTAGGAGATTGGTAGCTGAATCGACATATTTAGTTCAACGTTATTAGAATTTAGGAGGTTGGTAGCTGAATTGACATATTTATTTCAACGTTATTAGAATTTAGGAGATTGGTAGCTGAATTGACATATTTAGTTCAACGTTATTAGAATTTAGGAGGTTGGTGGCTGAATGGATATATTTAGTTCAACGTTATTAGAATTTAAGAGGTTAGTGGCTGAATTGACATATTTAGTCCAACGTTATTAGAACTTAGGAGATTGGTAGCTGAATTTGTTGAGAAATTAGTGTTTTATATTTTTTAACATGTTTAGTACGTAATTTGTAATATTTTCATTAACCTACTAATGGAACTATGCATGAGATAAACACTGGTAATGGGATTTTAATCGTTGGTTTTATTAACAAGTTATTTGTTTTGTGTGTGAAAATCTTGATTAATTTCCTGTCAGTATTATTTTAAATTGAAATAATCGTTTTTATTCATAACATGGATAGTAATCACAAACGGATATAATATACATACCCTTCAAAAATCACAAACGGATATAATATACATACCCTTCAAAAAAGCTTTCGGTAAAGTTGATCACGATATATTGCTCCAGAAAATTAATAACCATGGCTTCAGCGATAATCTGATTATTTGCATCATATCTAAAAAAAACGATATGAATATGTAACAGCACGAGATAAGTCTTTAGTGGAATTAATCGCAAGATCTGGTGTACCACAAGGATCTAATTTAGATCCTTTGCTATCCTTAATATTAATTGACGATATAGAAAATTTCACAAGTCATTCAACATGTTTATTGTTGGCTGACGACTTGAACATTTTCAAAAAATTCATTAATTTCACGACCGTGCGCGGTTACAACAGGACCTAGACTATCTAGTTTCCTGGTCTGAGCAAAATCATCTCCTGATCAATATAAATAAATGTTATATGGTCGATCATTTGCATCAACTTACCACCAGTATACAATACAACGTGTAGCATTAAATAGAGTTTCTGAATTCAAAGACTTTGGCGTAACCTTTGATGCTGGACTCACATAACCATGTCTCGAGTTTGATATTGAACTGTTACAAACTACTCGGTTTAATAGTAAAATTATCAAGATAATTCAATAGGTCCAATATCCTTCTAAACTTATATGTCGATCTAATTAGAACTAAATTAGAATATGCATCTGTAGTTAAAACTTCTTATTAATTCAAATATAAGAATAATATTTATTTATTTATTTAACACTTTTATTGCAATACAATCTGGTGGGCGTATTGCTAGGCGGCAATCTCTTCCAACCAACCAGACAAAAGTAAATTATGCAAGTTACATTGTCGCATAAATCATTCAAATGACTATCCATCCCCACGAAATCCATAAACACATACGTGAGCACATGCCCACGAACCACACAAAGACGGACAATCACCCGAACATTATTTTTCATATAAAGTGAGATATCATCAATCAAAAGGAAAGGAAGGGATGGTGGAGAGGAAAGGAAAAGAAAAATCAGGAATGAAACACGTTATTTTACTGACTAGAAATTAAGAGTTTTTCAGTCGCTTCTTAAAGCATGCCAAGGGCGGAGCGAGTCTTATATTGGTTTGTAACTGATTCCAGAGTCTCGTTGCATGGACAGTAAAGGACGACGTAAAGAAAGAGGAGCGGTGAACTGGAAAAGCCAATAAACAATCTCTGTTTGAGCGTAGCGCTAATCCATGATTGGAAAGAAGCTGAAAATTGTCGGCGAGATAAGAGGGTGCGGCGGGGCAGTTAAGGATGTTATACAATAGAGATAGTATGTGAATTTGGCGTCTATTTCTAACATTCAACCAGTTCAATGCCTTCTGGTATGAAGTTGTATGATCGTACTTTCGTAGGTTGAAAATGAATCTTAGACACACATTTGTATATAACAAATACAAAAAAATCTTCAGATATCTATGGTACAGAATAAAAGGCGATTACTCAGCATTTGCGTACCATGTCGAACTTCTCAAGGTGTGTAACTATAGAAGCCTCTAAACAAGAAGGAAAGAATCCATTGCGATATTCTTACTTAAGATTTTTCAAGGTTGCTTTAACTGTTTCGCGATATCAGAAGCACTAAGTTAATATGTCCCTAATAAATATAACTGTGCAAGGATTCACTCTCTATTCTACATACTAACTTACAGAAGGAATATCATGCATGGCTAAACACTCAAGTCACGCGTGGTATAGAGATATCGAATCAAGTAAGGACACTGTGGATGCATTCATGGCACTCACTGGCAGTATGAGAAGAATCCTGGCTGATATTCTTCCTTACGAATAAGCTAACTAGAAACAGACCTTTGCGTAGCGGGAGAAATCCATGCAAAGTGGATGCTGCAATAATGGACTGATAGGGATAGTGATTTAATAAAATATCATAATAAACGATATCTTAAAAAAAAACATTCTCGCAGAATTTACACACTGATTTTTGTTGAAAAAAGTAAGAAAGAATGCGAATAAATCACAAAAGTTAAAAATCTATTAATGTTAATCCAAATACAATTTCGGTCTCGCGTTCGTACATCCGTCACTTTCTATTCATTTAAGAATAACCGAGACGGAAATATATTTTTCAGTGCTCCAAATGGAAAATCGTGTTCCGTTCGTGAATTTGGAATAGTATTGTAAAAAGAGATGGTGGTGCTTACGTGTGAATAAATCAATTCCCCTCCCCCTTGCTCGAGCCATTCTTTCCGACGATACCCAATCTATATTACATTATTTTCTTCCTACCAATCGGCAAAACGAGACAAAAATAAATAAGTGATTCTATTGGCTGAAATTTAATTTGCCAATTTCAATACGGTGTCAATTATTGAAAGCGAATCTTGAAAACGAAATACCAATTTCGATTCCGGAAAGAGTTTTCGGTTTTTATTTCAAGATTTGTGAAATAAAATTACTTGGAGGGGTTGGACTCGAAATATTCATTCAAGATTATATTTTTCTTCTATTAATATACAATTTTAATATCATCGTCATCAATGGTTCCTCGAGTTGATAAAGGACTATCGGTTGATGATGTATGTACGTGTATTGCTATATTCTATGCGTGCTATATGCAACTTACGTGTGACGAGTTGAAAGGGACATTGAAAGAAGGGAAACGACAGGGAATAAGGCTAACGAAGTACTAAATGTAATATACAACAACTATAATTTATCAAAAAAAAAAGAAAAATTACATTACATGAGTTGGTGCCCACTTTGATCACAAGTCTTCTTCTTCTTCTAGATCTTGCAATCTGTTTAAACAGGGTTTCAATTTTGGTCCTGTAACGAAGATGTTCAACTTTCTCTCCATCTCTTTGGTGGACGTCCCGGTGGTCGACGACCCTTTGGAATCTCGTGTATTACAATCTTAGGTATTCTCGCGGGGTCCATCCTCTCAACGTGGTCCCTCCAGAATCGTCTTCTCTGCCTACTCCATCTCACGATGTCCTCAATATTACAAAGTTCTGCGGATTTCCTCATTAGGTATCTTATCTCTAAGGGATCTACCTACGATAGGCCGCAATGTTTTCATTTCTGTTGTTCTGAGGACGTGTTTCGTTCTTACAGAGTCTGCTCTTGCTTCGATTCCGTAAGTCATAACAAATCTTATGCGTGTTTTGTATATTCTGACTTTGCTTTTCACCAACATGTGTTTATTGCACCAAACAGTGTTACTCAGGCATCCGGAGATAACTGTAATATCCCAAGTCGACTTCAATTATCCGATGAAGGAGAAAGGTGCCCTTAAATAAGACCAACACTCCTGGCAAAATCATTGACAGCGAGGAGCAAACATATTGTCGTCTTCAGAAACATCATACTGTGATTTTTTTTCTACAAAGTTCTACCGTTCAACAAGAAATTTCTTCAGCAAGCTCTTCACTGAGAGTAGTTGAAGTCACTCCGGAATCTCCGAGGATTGAGCGCCAACTATCCACCTATTTTATAGTCTTTGTACCGATGCTGTCCAGTAAATCTTTACCTTTTTAAACAATTTTCGGTCTCGATACATACGAGGAAGCACTTCCACGTTTGTAACACGACCTGTCCAAGAAATCTTGAGGATACGTCAACAGATCCATGTCACATAAGCTTCGATCCTACGTGGAAACAAAATCAAATAATTCCGTCATGTACGAGTATAGTGGCGCCAGTGTAAAAGCTTTAAATACGTTAATAGATTTTAACGTTATTTTGACTGTTTAAAAGAAATAAGTTAAAATTCATCAAAAGCTTTAGCTTTAAATTTGCAGAATTCCTTATTAGAATATTCAATAATAAATTACATTTTTTATTCCCCTAATTACATTAATCCCCACGACACAGTTTTCTACCTTTTATCTAGAGGCTTTCTTCAGGCAAAATGATCCTAATTTGTAACGAAACCAATGCTTATGTCTTATGTGTGTGGTATATTGACCGAAAGTTTTTTTTTTAATATGAGTTTTTTTTTGTTCCACATTCATACACCTTGTAGATACGAAGGATGTGTATCGAAATAGGAGACAATTACACTCTGTCCTCTTTGCCTACGTCAACAGGGAAACGACGGACATGATAATATTTATGTATGTAGAAGCGTTATAAAAATAACTCGGAAACTGTAAATGTCATGTGTCGTCTGGTATGTTTATGTGTTGGCAGAGAAGTTTAGAGTGTAGGCAGAGAAATATCTGGTGTTCTTGCAGCTGAGCTCGCCCTCCTAATGGTGGGGTTGTGTCTTAGCTAGAAGGTTGTTGTGGGATGAACCCAGACCTTTATATGGCTTGATTTTTTAATGTATTTTCTTTTGCTATGCCTTAGCATATGTGTGTGATTGCAGGATATACTTGTAAATTATATTTGTAGACAATCTGAACCTACATTATCTTCTTCTTCTTCTTCTTTTAGGCCTGTTGGCCTGTTATGGTCCTGCATCATCGTTTCCCTCTTGTGACGTCGACTGCCAGCTGTCTTTCCATCTTTTAGGAGGTCATCCTGGAGGTCTGCTTGCTTGGGGGATACTGTCCCTGGCCATTCTCACGGCTCTTGGTTATTATAATATATTAATATGATTACCTACAATATTATTATATTAACTAAATTGACTGTATTGACTGCTTATTAATGCATTTTTTTGTTTTTAATTTATATGTGCAAGGGTGTGGGTGTGCAAAATCGCTGATATTGAGGGGTGTATCTCAACTGGGGGGGGGGGGGATGTTACAAAATGAACTCAGGCTTTCTTCTTCATTATCTTGAAATAGATATGCGATTTGAGGAAATATTTATTTGTAACCATACTATTTATTTATCAATTAATCTTAAAAAAATATTTATTTATTAAATATTCTAATGAGGGTACGATTCCTTGAAGAGCTGTATTGCTATTACAGCTAAGTAAGTAAAGGTTTGTATTGAAGAGTAGAAAGTAGACCCTAACTAGAAATTGATAGATGGTATTTTTCTCGATTGAAGATTCCCCCCACCACACCAACACCTCCCCTCCCCCAGTCCCGATCCACCACTCCCGCGGCGCCCCACTCGACACTGTCTACGCGGCTCTCGCTGGGTGTGTCTGACACATCCAATCTAATCCCGATACACACTCGAACTCGCGCCCCTCGCTTCCTCCCCTTGTCCCCTCCTTATCACCTCCCTCTGATTCTGCCCTCCGTTCATTTGGATGCCTCTAATCCAGTGGTTCTAAACCATCAGTGTACTCGCACACACCTCCTGAAGATACAAGAACCTCATCACGATGGCACCCAAAATACCATATAAGTAATATTATTCTTTCTAGCGTTCACCAATCATTTGGCAGTAGGAGTATGCAGTGATTTTAACACCAAGAATTTACATCGCATTCCTGAAGAAAATAAGTGATTTTTTGTAATGCTGCGCCCTCGAAAATGAAAACAAAAAGTGAAAGAAATAAAGAGTCTTTGGAGGTCTTCACATAGACATGTAAGTGAATAAGTGATATGAATGTAGAATGTAGAATGTGAGATAAGAATTGGTTGGGCGGGATTTTGATGAGGTAGTTGAGATTATGATGCGGTTGAAGTAATGTATTTGACAAATTAGGATTTAACGACGTGTTTTCAAATTTAGTACAAAAGATTTCTTTGTAGTTTGGCTTCCTTGTTAAATTTTCTGCGGCTTTGTTACCAAATGTGTTTTGCTTAAAATAACAAGTTGCGGGAAAGTGCTTAATTTAATGACCGCAGCCTCCAATTTCCAATCGTTACACTCAATTTATATATATTAATTTTGAAATATTTTTAATCTGTCAATATAAGTTGGTTTTAAGCCAGAGTTAGAGCGCCCTTGAGAAGCGTCTGCTTTTTAAACGGCACTGTATAAACTTTCTCCTTATTATTACCATTAAATATATGAAATTTGTGATTCAGGAAAAAGTACACTTCGTCACAGGCTATGCCTAGTGATGTAGCTGTCTATATCCTCAAAGTGTTCCTTTTTTTCATAGTTACGAGTTTATAATCTCTTATGGTGTGAATAAGAAATAAATATATCTTTATATAAATTTCTGATTCGAATCAATAATAAGATTTAATAATACATAATAAATGAACGATTTTTTTTCTAACACCATTTTTCATCCCTTCTTATAAGGGTCTGACCCAATAAAGGTTACTCCCTTTTACCAAGAACGTATCAATATTATTTTAATAAAAGCGAAATACCACATTTTTTTAAATTGTAAGTGGTTCAGTTAAACAAAAAAGTTAAGAAACATAACTCGAATCGATCTTAACATCCCCACAGCATCTCATCACCTCTAGAATGTTGCCTCTTAGAATTTAAAGCGTTAATATTTCTCCGATAATTTTACCCGTCAAAAAAATCAATATGTTAAAGTGTTTAAGAAATGTATGACAATATTTTATTTGAATAAGTATCTAATAATCTTCTCTTATCTCGCCGAAAAATTTCAACACCTTTCCAATCATGGATTAGCGCTACGCTCAAACAGATATTGTCTATTGGCCTTTCCAGTTCACCGCTCCTCTTTCTTTACGTCGTCCTTTACTGTCCATGCAGTGAGACTCTGGAATCAGTTACAAACCAATATAAGACACGCTCCGTCCTTGGCATGCTTTAAGAAGCGACTGAAAAAACTCTCCATTTCTAGTCAGTAAAATAACGTGTTTCATTCCTGATTTTTATTTTCCTTTCCTCTCCACCATCCCTTCCTTTCCTTTTGATTGATGATATCTCACTTTATATGAAAAATAATGTTCGGGTAATTGTCCGTCTTTGTAGGGTTCGTGGGCATATGCTCACGTATATTTTATTTATTTATTTATTATTACACATGACAAGAAATATACACAATTTGAGAAAAACAACAGATAATTTGATTTGGACATACACTTTTAATGGATCTGGGTGTGTTGCCTTTCATTTGTCGTATCCCCAGTAAACTAGGCTTTTGCCTGTATCTCACTGAGAATATTTAGCATGAGAAAAATAAATCGATACTTCTTTCCGATTTTGTTTATGGATTTCGTGGGGATGGATAGCCATTTGAATGATTTATGCGACCATGTAACTCTTGTTTCATTTACTTTTGTCTGATTGGTTGGAAGATATTGCCGCCTGGCAATAATCCCGCCAGATTGTATTTGCAATAAAAATGTTAAATAAATAAATAATAAGAATAACACAAACCACAAGGAATACTACCATAAGTCGCGATTTATTTCGGCTCCAACAAGTAAACTGACAAAAAGTATAAAAAAATATATTCATTCATTCAAATGACAATTTTAAAAGCTGTCGTTTAGAGAGCAAACTTTCCTCAGGCGCACTTTTGACTTGGAACTAAAACCTACTATTATTAAACAAATCACGTCGTGCAGCTATAGCAAAGCCCGAGCGAATCAGTGTGGTAACGCACGGGGCTTGTGTACCCCGCAATGTGCTCCTTCCTTCGAATAACACAGACATTTTTTTCACCGTATATTTTTATGGATTTCGTGGGGATGGATAGTCATTTGAATGTTTTTTGCAACCATGTAACTTGCTTCATTTAATTTTGTCTTGATGGTTGGAAGAGATTGCCACCTGGCAATATGCCTGCTAGATTGTATTTGCAACAAAGTGTTAAATAAATAAATACATTTTATAAGATAAGCACAGGCTTTTTGATAGCTTCTCTCTTAAATGTATTTTCTGCTGTTCATCTTGAGCGATTTCGGGATGCATTTTTATATTACACATTTATTTATTTATTGAATTAACGACACTAGTGTCTTTTATATACAAATGAACATGTGACAGGTTATACAAGTACTTAAAATTATTGACAAATAATACAAAACTTTATCTTAAACTAACATGGAGATACTAATAATAAATTACAAAGTCTTTGTAATTTATTTTTATCAAACACTGTTTATTCCACTTTTTTGTAACGGTATAACCCTACCGGTTTCAAGGCTTTCACCTCATCTTCAGGGGAACACAAACAAGACTAAATTCTGTCAGCACATAAAAGTTTATACACACCACTGTTGCTAAGTATTCCATTTCTATATAGGAAAGACAGGAAGATCTTTTGAAAAGAGATTTCGTGAACACAAATCCGCCTTAACAAATCCTCTAATTTATTCTGAAATGGCTAATCATTGTCACCGTGAACACCATACTTTTTCTATCGATGATGCCAAATTCTTACATATCAGTAGTAACGGAAATAAATTGGACAGATTAGAGGCCCTAGAAATTTCTAAGTGCGACATCGATCCGAACATCTGGTAAACAGTTTTATCCCAAAAATCTCTCCGCTCTTGGCCGAAATCGTCCCATGCCTCCCTCACACCTCAGCCCACAACCGTTGAAGCGTGTATATTAATACCAGTTCGAAAATAATTTAGTCTTGTTTGTGCTCCCCTAAAGATGAGGTGTGCACCTTGAAACCGGTAGGGTTATACCGTTACTAAAAAGTGGAATAAACAGTGTTTGATAAAAATAAATTACAATTTCTTTAAACCTCCACAACGTTAATGCCTTAACTATAAACAACATACAAAGTCTTTGTTTAAAACGATTGTATTGTTATTGATAAGCCTATGTTTATTTCTAATTATTATTTTATATAAAGAATGTAAATTATTAAATGTATTTCTTTAGTGCTGATGTAATACATGTTACGTTCGTTCGAGATAGTGGTAATTAATATTAATTTTAGGAATACTTTTAATATTAAAAATTCACTCGATTTTTTCAAGTCCATTGTGTTATAAACGGTCGGTTTTTAATTTAATTTAACATATGTCTTCTTTTTAAAAAAATCGGAATAAAAAGAACGATTACACTTTTTTTCAGACTGTAATATTCCATTTCGATTGTTAATAATTGAACGAAACGTTTTCGTTCCTCCTTTATATCGAATTATCTTAAATGGACGATTCAATTGAAAAGGCTTTTGTAAAGTTTGAAAAGGGATTTGCTAAATTCTCAGAAGCAATGGACCGGAAATGATTCATGATGCAATCCAGTCCCTCGATAATATCCATTAATGATTACTTAAGGGTTTGTTAAAGGTTTTTATAACCATCAATTTAAAAAAATTACTTGAATCAGTATTGTAAATACAAATTAAGTATTCATGTCATAAACCTGGTATTGATGTATAGGACTGAAACGTGAAGGTGGAAAATAGTAAAAAGATACGCAACGTATATGGGATTGTGACACAATTACAACTCTCTTTCAGGAAAGTGTTTGTTGATTCTTAGCAATTGTTGTAATATACAAGTACATTGTATTTTAGTGCCAACTTTGGTGTTTGGGAGTAAAACGTGAACGTAGAAAATTGTGAGAGGAGCGGAATAAATGGTGTAAATATGCGTGCACTGAGAAAAATACATTGAGTGACAGTGTATGCCAGAAAAGGGAATTAATTGATAGAGATAAATGTGAAATTAAGAAGGATGTATGGAGTAAGATGAAGACTAGTACTTTTATATTGTTTGGGCATATATAACGAATGAATGAAGAGCGATTAATGAAACAAATATATATATCAAATGTGAGTGGAAGGCGTGGTAGAGGAAGACCAAAGAAAGTATGATTGGATCTAGTTAATAATATTTTAAAAGAAGGAAAAGTACGAAGTAAGATAGATCGTAGGAGTTGTATGAGGTGGTGTACATATGTGAAAGAAGCGAAATATGTGTGTCGAAATACGAAAGTTTTTACTGTCCATGCAGTGAGACTCTGGAACCAGTTAGACTCACTCCGTCATTGGCACGCTTTAAGAAGCGACAGAAAAAACTCTTAGTGTCTAGTCAGTAATATAACGTGTTTCATTTCTTGGTTTTCTTTCCTTTTCTCTCCACCATCCCTTCCTTTTCATTTAATTGATGATCTCTCAGTTTTACTTTTATTGTGTATATGTTCATAAATTGCATAAAGACATACCAGACAAGTCTTACCACCAGGCCAAGACCTCCGTGGCCTGGTGGTAAGACACTTGTCTGCTGATCCGGAGGTTGCGGGTTCGATCCCAGCTGGAACCCAGATTTTTTAATAGGATTCCAGTCTGGTTAACACTTAGGGCCTAAAAATATATATTTCTGGTTGGTTGGAAGAGATTGCCACATGGCAATAAACTCGCCAGGTTAAAACAAAAAAAAGATGAATATTTTTTTGCGTTCATGCAACTTCCTTAATTTATTTTTATCTGGGTGGTTGTAAGAGATTGCAGCCTGGCAATAAACTCGCGAGATTGTTTTAATAATGAAGTGTTAATTAATAAAACATATAGATGAAATAAAGTCTAGCGTTCTGTCCTCTCTGCCTAGCCCAGTGGGGAAACAGCGTGATGGTATGTATGTTATATACCTGAGCTGTATATAGGTAGATAAAAACTCGATCAATCATGTCAAATATCTCGGAAATATTTATAACAGATGGCCTTAAGAGTATGTAGGATATTGAAAGGCAAAGGAGGGTAACTTCCGTGAAGGGAGAAATACCTAGTGACCGTGAAGAGAGGAACACCTAGTGTCCGTGACATAGTGACAACCCTCGTGGCCTAGAGGATAAGGCGCCTGTCTTCAAACCCGATTGTTAAAAAACATTTAAGTCAGGCATCTTACGATTGCCAATACAATTTTTATTAATTTTATTTTACACATGAAACCGATTTAACCTAATTACATCAAATAAATGGGGAAAAAATAAATCTAAATAAAGCATAGTGACAACTTTACTGTTACTCATACTTACCTATAAAGTAACTCAGTTATACCTACAAAGTTTATTAATGAGTTTAATTCTTAATTTATCCACCGAGATGTAGAAGATATCTATATCATAATATTCGTTTAACAAGCTCATTACGTGTGCGAGTGGTAATGCTCTTGATAACTCAGTTCATGAATACGGCATCGAAAACAAACTTAATTCACAATAGCGGAAATAATTGTCCAGTGTATTAATCAAAAGTTTTGTTCATCAACAAAGGTTTTATTATTTTTCACATGAGCAATTTGTTTTATCAAACACCGTTTATTCCACTTTATGTATTACTCGTATATTCCACTTACGTATAATATTATTCCACTTTATGTAACGGGTCTTTCAAATTGAGCGGTTTTTTTAATTCTTGGATAAATCGCAGATGGTGTCGCGAACTTGTTTGGACGTGTGACATTTGAGAAATGTAATGTATGACATTTATAAAAAGAGTCGTATACAATACATTAACGCGTTTAAATTGTTGAATTATTTTATGTATTATAATCTCCGGAAACGCTGGTGTTAATTGGCCATCAAGATCATGTGATCTGACACCGTTAGACTATTTTCTCTAGGGTTACGTGAAAAGCCAGGTCTATAAGAATGACCCTCAATCAATTCCTGAGCTGAATTACGAAATTATTTGCGGTATTGGTGAGTTAGAACCGCAATTATGCCAAAATGTCATCGAAAATTTTGACAAAAGAGTGGACATCTGTATAGATGCAAGAGGTGGACATTTGGCGGATATTGGTTTTTATGTTTAAATGTCATACATTATACTTCAATGACCAATAAAAAGTTTTTTTGAAATTAAAGCAAATTGTGTGTTTTATTCAAGAATTAAAATAATTTGAATTAAAAAAAACTGCTTAATTTGAAAGACCTTTTATAATATTACATTTTTAAATTATATTAAAGATCGATAACAAACAGAACTCATTCATTGTTTGTATCCAGTTGAGTGGGACATTTTTTAACGATTGTGTGTATGACATAAAGTGGAATAAACAATGTTTGGTAAAAACAATTACAATGTCTTTAAAACTCCACAATGTTAATGCCTTAACTATAAATAATATATTAGCAATTTCTGTATATGAACAGGTGCGTAGATCTCTTTGAACGCTTAAGGAGTAATATACAAGCACATCAATTATAATAATAACCCATTATGATAAAGAAATACCCGTTATTATTAAAAATTATCCATTATGATTAAAACATACCCGTTACTATTAAAAAAATATCCATTATGATTAACACATACCCGTTACTATTAAAAAATATCCATTATGATTAACACATACCCGTTACTATTAAAAAAATATCCATTATGATTAAAACATACCCGTTACTAATAAAAAAATATCCATTTTGATTAAAACATACCCGTTATTATTTTTAAAATATCTTTTATGATTAAAACATACCCATTATGATTAAAACATACCCGTTATAATTAAAAAAATATCCATTATGATTAAAACATAGCCGTTACTATTAAAAATATCCATTATGATTAACACATACCCGTTACTATTAAAAAAATATCCATTGTGATTAAACCATACCCGTTATTATTTTTAAAATATCTTTTATGATTAAAACACACCCATTATGTTTAAAACATACCCATTATGATTAAAACATAACCGTTATAATTAAAAAAATATACATTATGTTTAAACATATGTGCCATAGAACCATGGGTAAAATTCATAGTCTTTGCAATAAAAGTGTCGCAGAAATTTATTTTGGGCTCACCACTTTCAAACTTATGGTATATCTCGAATCAATCTTATTTGCGTCTTTCATTAACATGTAACAAATCTCCATCGAATAAGCAATTAAACCTTTCAGTGTAACGAAATCCGATACATCCACGCTCCAACAACCTACGTCAGGACTTGACACCGCAATCTCTCTATTTGCAGACTGAAATCTCCCCTGACTGCACCCTTAATTCTCCCTGTGTCGAGGTTCTTTCGCTTGCTACCATTTTCGTCCCACAGAAAAAATGCGATTGCAGCCTGCAACTCCGTGGTAGATTTTCTGTGAGATTCACAAACTCGGGTGTTGCGGGTTCGATTATCTTTGGTACCCAGATTTTTTAAAAAGGCTATCAGTCTATTTTTCACTTAAGGCTTGTTTGAAGACCTTTCTGGTTAGTAGTAAGATATTGTTACATGACAATACAAACGCTAAGTTGTATTATATGCAACTAAAGAATAATACAAGATTCAGCGGATGCCCCGACGATATAAAAACACTGTTGTTCTAATTTGTATTGCTCGCCCATTTGTAACATACGTCAGAAATGTGATACATTTATACAATGAGCCAAAGGATGAATATGCGAGTTGGAAGCAATTATGTTTTCCGTCACCATTTTGCAAAAAACACCATTTCTCTAGTGCGAGCGAGATGTTTGTTGAACATGGTGGCTTTTTGTTTCGTATTACAGAATACAAAAATTATCACATTAATCTGTGTCCTCACTAAAAACCTACCACTTCCAGCATAAAAAAACCTGTAATATGTGTTTTTGTGTTAAGGTGCATCCACCCCAAACTGATATACCGTAAAAGATGCCGACTGACATAAGGCGAAGTATATAATTTTAAGAATATTTTCACTGAGCACATTTCGAATCATACGGAATATGTATACAAGTTTTCTGATTTTTGTGCTCAAACACTGCCAAGTAGCAATCTATATCAACCAACTTGGTGACTAGTCACCTTTACGGAATGAGTATTGTAAAGGATACCGGTTGCGAATGTGGTTTTGAATTGTGTCGACGCTTTTCAAACCCAGGTATGTCCATATTATGACATTTTTGAGATAAATATACCAAAATGTAGCTTATGTAGTCCTGGATAAATCTGCATTTTTCAAAATAAGATATCTCTTCGTGAAAACAATGCCAAATGGTGATTGAAATAAGAGTTTTTTTCAAACTCAAATATGTCCACGAGGTTGTTTTTATCAAAGTCAGACATGTCTATTTGGACCAATCAGAGAGCACCATCATTCAAGATGGCCGATCAGTTGTAGCATAGTCGTACTGTCAACAACAATCAAAATCGGGAATGTCCATGCGGTGTTGTATCATTTTCAATGGGCGTTTTTCAAAAGTGGGTATGTCCCAATTGAATATGTTTTATTTTTTCTGACTAAAATGTCTAGGATTTTTTTTTTTGAAAACATAATGTCATCTATAAAGCAATTCTCAAAAAGACACATAATTTTTATATACTCGTATATAGTTTTCAGTGATCAGGGGCAAAATAATGTTTTGCTCGGTTTGAACTTGCGTGGACATACTCGTACCTGGGTTTGAAAAGCGTCGACACAATTATAACAGAATTATCAGCGTTTCTCAACCTTTTTACTCTTACAGATCCCTTGAAATAATATTTATATCTCAAGGGACCCCTACATAATTATTATTCTATGTACATTATTATTAAAATCTTTCTTTCTCTAAATGATATAACAGGTTAAATACTTAACTCGTATTATAATACTCAAATATAATCCAAGAATATGTCGTACATGCAGAGCAAAATAACGAAAGAAAATGAAATACTTTTACATATGATTCGCTTATAAATCGCTATCTCTCACGGAGCCCCTAACAATTTCTAGCGAAACACTTAGATTCCGGGGAAGCCCTTTACGTGACAGATGTGTCCCCGTGGCTGGGCTCGCCCTATATTGGTGGGGTGTATCTGGGTGGGGGGGATGTTATTAGATGATCCCAAACCTTTTGATAGCTTCTATCTTTAATGTATTCTCTGCAATTTATGTGTTCTTGAAGTATATTTAAATGTATTATGTACATACTATGTTGCTATCAATAAACCTATATTTATATATTTACTAATGAATGTTGCATTTCTAATTTTTTTAAAGAGGTTTCCACTTATACGAGTAGATCGAAAGTTAAAATGTTCAGATTAACACTTGCCTTACTGTGCTAAAAAATTCCGCCAGCCACGGTGCTGGACGCTAAGCGTCCAGTGAAAAATGTGTGTTTTAAATTAAAATTATGCAAAGTCTGCTAAGTTATTTTTTGTATTTAGCTATAAAAATCATTTTATTATTTATTAAAACGTCGAATAATCAAATAAAATATAAGTCCTGGTCACTCGCTATCCATCACAGGGTGGGTGGCAAGTGTTAAATAAGTTGAAACATTAAATTATCTAATAGTGTTATATTATCTCTTATATTTGTACTTTTGACTTTGATGTGCTAGCATAAATCATTTAAGTGTAGATGAATTGCCTATTAAAAATGAGATAAAACCAACATACAAGTCACCTTTTTTACGAATATACACTAAAAAACCTACAAATTAGTAGACCTTTTAAAGTCCTTTTTCTACATTACGATCAAAATGAATACTCTAACTAAATAATATAAGATTGCGAGTGTATATTATATATCTAAGAGAAAAACAAAGAATAAGTGTTCCTTTCTATCCCCGTTTCGGCTGAAAATAAACGTTCAAAGCCTCAAGTTTCCCTTTATGAATAGGATTACAAAGGGGACTCTGATTGTGCGTTATCCTGCCGGCAGCTTGCTGCTTCAAATAACAAAAGTCTATCCTCTTCTCCTTGCCATACAACGTGTCCTGGATTTAGTAAGAATTAAAACAAAAGATCGTTATAATTTGCTGTTTCTTAGGAACTCGAATGCGGGTCTCCCCGGGACTTACTTTTCTCTCTCAGCCAGTGGAACATTAGACCAAGAAACTGTGAAATCAGTTTCTTGGTCATATATTGCTTTGTGAAAAGTCATTGTGTTATTAATGTCTTTGTATTTATCAGGTCTGTTCCAAGGTAATTAATACTAGTGATTTTTTTTTCTTCTTAATAAAATAAATGGGAATGAAAGGCGGGGTTGAGGAGAAATTCTATTATTTAGGTATTATTTTCTAGGAAGAGCTACAAGATATATCGAACGGCGTGTAGCGATAAGGAACAAATTCAATGGGGCACTTAATCATACATGCTCGAACTGAATAGTATCAAAATTTGCTTAGGTGATAGTCCAAAACATTATTTAAGTATTATTTATAGTTAAGGTATTAACGTTGTGGATGTTTAAAGACATTGCAATTTGTTTTATCAAACACTGTTTATTCCACTTTTTGTAATAGTATAACCCTACCGGTTTCAAGGCTTTCACCTTATCATCAGGTGAAAGCCTTGAAACCGGTAGGGTTATACCATTACAAAAAGTTGAATAAACATTGTTTGATAAAACAAATTACAGTACTTAAGTACTAACTTTAACGTTTGCGAAATGGCATGTGACGAAATGGTCTCATTTCTACAACCCCTATAGGCCTAATTGGTAAGGCGCTTATCTTCCAAATTAGGGGTTGCAGGTTCGATTCCCGGTGGCACCTGTGTTTTTTAAGAGTTAAAGTTTGTTTTGAACTTAAAACACGTTTGACATATTTCTGGTTAGCTGGAAAAGGATCCCACATGGTGATGAACTCCCCAGGTTGTGTATATGGTACACAACAAAAGTGTTATACAATACAATTCCTTAGTCACAAATATATATTTATCCCAAATATTAAAACGCTTTGTTGAAATATTAGTTATCTTCATTTACACTCTAAGACATACCACTAACGTCTAAAAGTTACCACCCTGAACAAATCAGAACAGGTATAAACAGATACTTACAAAGTTTCAATCAGAGTTCTTCGTTGAGATACTACCTTCTTAGCGTGAGGAGGGATGTGAGGGTTTCTTATTATATATTTAAGTTGATGAATGAAGAAATACTAACAAAACAGACATAAAGTGCAAATATGAGTGGAAGGCGTATGAGAAGAAGACCAAGGAAAATATGATTGGATCAAGTAAATGATATTCTGAAAGAAGGGACAGAGAAAGTCTGTGAAAGTTATAAGTGTACCTATACGGATGTAGAAGAAGCTTAGTATGTGTATCTAGATAGAAATGTATGGCACTCTGTCCTCTCTGCTTACCCCGACAGAGAAATAGCTGTATGGTAAATATAAGTATATACAGCCCCGAGAAAGTGTCACCCTTGAGAGTTACTTTTTTGTTTAACGGTTCGAGTCAAACCTGGTGACAGGTATTTTATTTTCAAGGGAAATAAAATTAATTTGTATTCTGAATAACAGCGTATTCTAAGCTATTTTGTATTATACTAGTATAAACTGTAAATGTTAAGTAGTTTTTGCTTGGCACGTAACTCAGAGTTTGACATCGTACGTGCTGGAAATACTGCAAAAAAATCAAGGTAAACAACACTCGGACACGTCAATCGCGCGTATCAGTACTGGAAAAAATCTGAAATCTGATTGGGATGTTTTTTGGAATCATCGAATTCAAGCTCGAAATCACTGACTAAAAGACAAGCGGACCACGAATATAATATATTTTTTAATAATTTTCTTTTGATTTTTTGTTTTAATTTTATTTGTAATCCAAATTAAATTGCAGGTTCGAATTATTTATAACCATTGAATAGTAAATCTTGATAATCGTTAAATTCGACCTCCAGCCTCGTTGATTATCTCTGAAGAAGGCAATAATCCCCACTGAGGAGTGTCTTAGTGCAGTGGAGTGGAATGGCTCTTTCAGCGCTCACAATGTGTTCAGTCTTCAGCGTCTTTCAGGAACCTGAAAGACAATCTGGAGACAGAATTTATAGCACATTCACACCCCTTTCGGAGGCATTTATAGGATGATTAGACAATTTTTGAACCATGTATAAATCTTAAAAATAAGTAAATCCATTTGTACATACTATCACGTCTTTTTTCTGTTAGGGTAGGTAGAAAGGATAGAGTGCCAGAATGTTCTATTAAGACATTAAGGTTTTTTTCCGCCTATAAATCCATAAACCTTATGCATGGTTTATGGATTTATAGGTGCATGGTTGTACAGTAACGCACTGGACTTCCGTGCTGATGGTCGCCTGTTCGAACCCCGTACTGTGCGCTACTAGATACTACTGATAGACAGAAATAAATTGGTCGTCTTTATCCTATTTAATTCATTAGTGTTAATTCGTAGTTTTTTTTTAGAATATATATGACCGAAGTCATAGGTATAATTATACCCCGAATACTAAGCGGAAAAAATGCCTGTGTCATTCGAGAGTAGCACAGCGCGGGGTTCAAACCGGCAACCTTCCGCACGGAAATCCAATCCGTTACCGCGAGGCCATGCACTTTAATAAATTTTTAATCACTTCGTCTCTTATTTTGGCACACATTGTCAGCAGTATATATTTCTAATCACTTAGTCTCTCATTTTGTCATACATTGTCACCAGTATATATTTTTTATCAGTTCGTCTCTTATTTTGTCAGATATTGTCACCAGTATATATTTTTAATCACTTCGTCTCTTATTTTGTCACACATTGTCACCAGTATATTTTTTAATCACTTCGTCTCTTATTTTGTCACACATTGTCACCAGTATATATTTTAATCACTTCGTCTCTTATTTTGTCACACATTGCCACCGGTATATATTTTTAATCATTTCGTCTCTTATTTGGTCACAAATTGTCACCAGTATATTTTTTTAATCATTTCGTCTCTTATTTTGTCACCAGTATATATTTTTAATCATTTCGTCTCTTATTTGGTCACACATTGTCACCAATATATTTTATTAACCACTTCGACTCTTATTTTATCACACATTGCCACCGGTATATATTTTTAATCATTTCGTCTCTTATTTTGTCACACATTGTCACGAGTATGTTTTTCTCAGTGCACTTATTTCTATGGCATTTATTCGGCTCGATCAATTGTTCTGTAAGATAGCATTGAAATACTTTGGCCATGTATGACATATGAATGAATAAAAACTAATAAAAACAGTATATATATAGTACAAATATAAGTAAAAGACGTAGTAAAAACCGATGAAAATATGATTGATTAAATGAAATAATATTTTGAAAGAAATAAACGTAAAAAAACAGATAGGAGTTATATTAGAAGGAGTCCTCTCTGCCTACCCCGACAGGGAAGGTGTGATGGTATGTATATAGGTAGTTTCTGGAGATAAGTAAATGAATAAGGATAAGGGATGTTGAGAACAGGGTGTAGGGGTGGAGTAACCCTTTGTTGAATAATTACCCGAAAGAAGACATGCGGTGAATGGGAAATGGTAATTATTTAAGACCGTCACTGGGTACTGAATACCCATTGTATACTATCCTCCTATCCCTTAACATCCACATTATCAACTTTCATTTACCCTCACGCCATTCCCCTGTTGGGATAGGCAGAGTACCAAGCGTCAGACTTTCTATAATGATAAATTTTTTTCGCTTATTAGCTATCAATACACCTTATGTTACAGTTCTTGCGATTTCTTTAAATCTGAATAATAATAATAAAATGACAATATTAATATAGCGCCGTTTAGAACGCAAAGCTTACCTTAAGGGCGCTGTAACTCGGCACTCGGACCCAATATTATTGGCACATTAAAATATATTAAATTTTTTTATTTTTTATTTTACACATGACCAAAAATATACATAATTTGCGAAAAAACAACAGGTAATTTAATTCAGACACACAATTTTAATGGATCTGGATTTGTTGCCTTTTATTGGTCGTGTCCCCAGTTAACTAGGCTTTTGCCTGTGTCTCACTGTATAGCATGAAAAAATAAATCGATACTTCTTTCCGATTTTGGATTATGTAAAACCCCGCTGCACATTCTCATCAACCTGACAAATAGTGACACTCAATTACATGTGTATACATCACGCGAATCAAACCCCTCACACTTCATCACTCCAGACAGACCAAAACATTCATCCCACAATTTACCGCACACAATCGTAAAGCAAAAAAAAAAAATTTATACAAAAATATAAATATAAAACAATAAAAAAAACACCACACTCAAAAGCTCACACAAACCTCTTCCACAAGTCATCCCTCTTGCAAGCCCAAGTACTCAAACTCCTGTCGCAATAACAACCCCGCTCCGATCGACTGCCTAAACTGTTTTCCTTCCTTTACCTTTATTGAATTCGGCACCCCATTGTATGTCATGGGAGCTAAATAGGCATATTGCCTTTGGGCAAAAGATGTATTAACTCTAGGGATGGTGAACATTTGATCACTTGCCATGAGTGTCATGTGTCTCTCTGCTGAGTCTGCATCTTCCCTTCCTCTCGATGATAGAGCCAGAGAATGGATTTAAGATGTAAGTTGGCTATGTTCAGGATACGATACTCCCTGAAAAGCTCCGCTGTGGAATACCGGGCAGGAAGTTTATTAATTATTTTTATAATCAATTTTTGTAAAACCTGCAATATGTGTTTTTGTGTTAAGGTGCATACCCCCAAACTGATATTTGGGGGGGGGGGGGGTGTACCTTAACACAAAATTCCATTCCAGTCCAGTAGTAACGGAAATAAATTGGACAGATTAGAGGCCCAAGAAATTTCTAAGTCAGTGCATCGAGGTGAACATCTGACAAACATATATATCCCAAGAATCTCTCCACTGCTCGCCGAGGTTGTCCCATGCCTCCCCCAGCCCCCAGTCTCCAACCTGAATGTTTACCGTTAGAAGCGTGTATCTCGGTACCAGTTCGAAAAAAATTCAGTCTTGTTTGTGCTCCTCTAATGATGACGTGAAAACCTTGAAACCGGTAGAGTTATACCGATAAAAAAAGTGGAATAAACAATGTTTGATAAAACAAATTGCAATGTCTTTACACCTCCACAATGTTAATGCCTTAACTACAAATAATACGAGTATATTTGAATTAACGTGTCAATTTTTTTTAATAATTGACAATCCAACCAAACTAGGATGATTTGTTTCATCAAAATAAAGTCATCACGCAGTTATATTAGTCATTATAATAAAACTAATTGAAAAAACAACAATTCTAGATAATTTAAAGTTTCAACTGATTAAGCTTAAAAAAATTAACAATCGATCCATAAGCAGAAAGTTCCACGAAGAGAAAAGAAACTTGAATTCTTCGGCAGTACATACATTAAAATTGGAACTATTAACTTGTTTTATGTGTATTTATTTGTAAAAGATGTGTGTTGTGTCGTAAATTCATTAAATAAATAATTTACAAAATATAACGCTGACTACCTTCGTGGCCTTGTTAGTAAGATGCTTTTCTCCCAGCCCGGAGGTTATGGGTTCGATTCCTGTTGAGAACCCAGATTGTTTTAAATGGATTCCAGTCTGGTTTTCACTAAAGGCCTCTTTAACATTTTTTTGGTTGATCGGAATAAATGAACACATCGCAATAAGCCCACCAGGTTGTACTGTATGCAACAAAAATGTAATACAATACAATGCAACCCTTCAATACGTCTTCTATCGGATCTAGTTGGCATATTGCTGAGAGTAGAGGTATCATATTTAAACTGTAACATCGCTTAACCATGCAATGGGCGAGACTGGCATAGTATTTTTTTATACGTCTTATATCGGCTCTAGTTGGCATACGGCTGAGAGTAGATATATCAAATTTAAACTGTAACATTGCCTAACCATGCAATGGGCGAGACTGGCATAGTATTTGTTCATACGTCTTATATCGGCTCTAGTTGGCATACGGCTGAAAGTAGAGGTATCAAATTTAAACTGTACCATCGCTTAACTATGCAATGGGCGAGACTGGCATGGTAATTGTTCATCACGTTCAGTATTCATCAGTTAGTAGGTCGTAAACTTTCAGATATCTTAAATTTTGTGATAGTTGTAGTGAGGGAACAATATAGTATATTACTTATAATATATAACTTTCAAGTTCTCTCATTATTCCTTACCCCTGTAACAGATCTTGTGACTGAAAAGGGTAAAAGAATTGAATCAGTCAATTGTGAAATTGTTAGTCCTCCTCTGTTAAGCGAGTTGCCCCGGGGCGCTCCGGGCCCCCACGCCGCGTTCTCGGGTCCACCCACAGCTGACTGTTCTGTCTCCTTATCTCCGTAAGGAGGATGAAAAGAAACCAGCATCTGTGATTTACTTGCCAATTATGTTTTGTCACTTGGAAATTAAAGATAAAGGAAAGGACAGAAAAATAAGATAGAATATACTTTGTTTATAACAGGACTGTACTAAGTGATTAATAATTTTTATCTTCATTCTGAATTTGCGAATATTGAAAGGAAAGTAGAGACAGGTTATTAAGTAAATAGATGCTGGAATATGCAAAGATAATTTGGATGGAATTAGGTCTAAAAGTTTTGTTAAAACCGGGATTCCAATAATAACAAACAATTCTATTGGGTGTTAACATAAGTTGTGTCCGTTTTTTTCAAATTTAAAAATGAGCACCAAAAGTAAAATAAAATGGTAAATGTTATACGTCATTCGAAAGAAAATTTTCTGTTCTACAAGACATTGTGTTTGTTTTTACGTTACATATATTATTTTATTTGATAACAAGCCTTCAAAATGGAATGTCAAGTAGACGATAGTGAGCATTTTCGACACCTTCTGTTCGTGTTCATTCGAGGGAATAAAGCTGCTCGCGATATTTGCGAATTGTACGGTGAAGATGCTATGAATGAAAGGACAGATGGTAGATGGCGGTATACAGTCATGTGACTACAATTCATCTGCTCAGCCATTTCTACGGTGGCTTGAAGAGCCATGAATAATATGTATGGTTTAAGCGGTCCTCATCGAAGTCTACTGGTCGTCCGGAACGCTACATGTCTTTCAGGTCGAAATTACCGTCTTTGAAACGCAAAAACCATCGACGAGCTGTCCTTTTATTCATAACATCTTCATTGTACACTTCGCAAATATCGCGAGCAGGTTTGGCAGCTTTATTCCCTCGATTGAACGCGAACAGAAGGTGTCAAAAATGCTCACTTTCGTCTACTTGACATTCCATTTTGAAGGCTTGTAATCAAATAAAATAATATATATAACGTAAAAGCAAACACAATATCTTGTAGAGCAGAAAATTTTCTTTCGAATGACGTATAACATTTACCATTTGGTTTTACTTTTGGTGCTCATTTTTAAATTTGGGAAAAACGGACAACTTATATTAACATCCAATATATATGTGTAATAATACATTACTGTACCCGGTAGTAAGTAATACACATTAGGCTTAAGAAAGAGACTGTCGGCCATAATCGGTTAACTTCGGCTTTGTAGAGCGTCGTCTCTGTCGCACGTTGCGCTAACAGTCCGGTATCTGGAAAGAGCTAAACGACTGACAAATCGCGACGGAATTTTTGTTGCTCATTATTTTTGGTGCTCATTTTAATTTCATTTTGCTCATTTTGGTGCTCAATTATTTTTGGTGCTCATTTTTAAATTTGAAAAAAAAAACGGACACAACTTATGTTAACACCTAATACTTTTCACCAAATTACTGTTATAAACAGTACTACATTTTTTTTATTATTGAGAGAGAAAGTGAGTGTTTGAGAAATAAACTTGTAAGTGAAAAACGACACGTAAATGAAAGTTGAAGAAATTTTATGTCTTGGATGCGTGTTGAAAGAAGTGTCGCAGCAGATAACTGAGTGAATGGTGAGTTCATGTGTTGGCCGACAATAGTGTTTGCAAGCGAAATTCGGACAAGGACGTTTGAAAGACAATATGTGAGAGAATAAGAAATAAGAACATTAAAAAAATGCTGACTAAAAGAAGATGCAGTGTTTGAGGCGAAGAAAGGAACATTGAGATGGTTCGGCCACATAACAAGAATGAATGATGAAAGATTTATAAAAAATAATATATGTGAGTAGTATGCAAGGTACGAGCAGTTTTGGAAGACTTAGAAAAATGTGTCATGACCAAATGAATCAAATTCTGAAAGAAAGAAGAAGGAAAAGTCTTTATAAGAAGTTTGTATGCATAACAAGGTGGTTCGCCGTGGTAGAAGCGAAAAATGTGTCAGGATTAGAATGAAGTGGAAATCTGTACTTTTGTGACTACAACAATAGAAATATAGCGTGATAGTGATTATTATAATGTTTAAGACGCTCGCTCTTCTTACCTGGCGCAGCTTCCTCTCGTTTTTATCTCGCTCTTCTTACCTGGCGCAGCTTCCTCCCGATTTTATCTCGCTCTTCTTACCTGGCGCAGCTTCTTCCTGATTTTATCTCAATCTTCTTACCTGTCGCAGCTTTCTACCGATTTTATCTCGCTCTTCTTACCTGGCGCAGCTTCCTCCCGTTTTTATCTCGCTCTTCTAACCTGGCGCAGCTTCCTCCCGATTTTATCTCAATCTTCTTACCTGGCGCAGCTTCCTCCCGATTTTATCTCACTCTTCTTACCTGGCGCAGCTTCCTCGCGTTTTTATCTCGCTCTTCTTACCTGGCGCAGCTTCCTCCCGTTTTTATCTCGCTCTTCTTACCTGGCGCAGCTTCCTACCGATTTTATCTCGCTCTTCTTACCTGGCGCAGCTTCCTCCCGATTTTATCTCAATCTTCTTACCTGGCGCAGCTTCCTCCCGATTTTATCTCGCTATTCTTAACTGGCGCAGCTTCCTCCCGATTTTATCTCGCTCTTCTTACCTGGCGCAGCTTCCTCCCGATTTTATCTCGCTCTTCTTACCTGGCGCAGCTTTCTCCCGATTTCCTTCTACCAGAATGTTAGTGGTATTTTTAATTCACTGCATAGAATTAGGGTCTTTCAAAGCTTCTCCTTTCATCTATCACTTTGCTTGTATTCTTTGAACATATCCTGCCCATGGATCTTCATATGTATATAAATTATATATTTCCTCACATATATTATTTTAATGACTATCCTGCCCATGGATCTTCATACGTATATAAATTATATATTTCTTCACATATATTATTTTAATGACTCCTTTATCCTAACTTACAGCTCCATAGATCTTTGGTGCCAATACATCTAACAAATCAGTTGAAAAACGGTTTAAAAATAAAATTAAAATACACGAATCGAAACCTTAGCGCTAGAATGGAAAGCGAGCATGTGAACATTAAGACCACCGGCGCTGATATCTTGTCACTTGAATCAACTGAATATAAAGACCGCTCCTTTCCGACAAATAAGCGGCACGAAGAGCTACAAGGCTCTCCAAGATAAAATCTTATTTGACTTTCCTTCCCGTTACGGCCACTCTCCTAACAGTATTGCGACTCCACAGGTCTCCGTGATCCAAAGTAAACTAGAAAGAATAACAGTGTAAACATAGAGTCAACAAATATTGCTTTTGGATCTTCTTTCGGAATTGGTCCAACCTTTAAAGGCCTTTTTTTATTCATGCAATTCAGACTGATGAGAGTGCTTTGTGTTTAAAAGGTTTTGTGTTATTAAAGAGCTTTTAAGAAGGAAAACAGTAAGAGTAGATATTTAAATTATAGAAGAATGCTGCTGTTTTAAGTTGAAAAGCAATAACTACATAAAATTACCGAAAGTGATATGCAGAACTCATGTTTAAAAAATACCTCGTATTGCGTAACTAAATCTCAACATTAGAACATATAAATGATACTTGAACGTGGCAAAGTGAGGAAAGTGTGATAAATGAGGAAGAATTAATAGCGTTGCTCAGAATTTATATGGTAGATAGAATGAGGATTGAAGAAGATACGAACACACTTTTTATGTTATCTGTTATAAATGTGATACGAGGTATTGATATATGGAGAAAATGAGTAGAAATGTAACTACATTTTTATCTCTTTTAAGCATTTATTGAATTGTACATTTTTCGGTTATAAAGCTGTTTAGACTAATTTTTATCTAAGTTGTGCACCATCATCAACATCACGTCATGTGCCTATTAGGGATGGCAGAGAGATGGATCGCTACTTCATTCCATCCTGGCAATCTTCTTTCGCTTCTACCACGTCCGTATACCTTGTCAAGTATACTATTTTTATTTTAAAGGTTTTTCACTCTTCTCTCTTTCGGAATTTGATCTGTTTGGTTGTGCCATGTTTTTCTGTTTCGAAAATTTCTTGTTAAGCCATAATATTCGATTTGTAAGTTGGTATGCATGGACCCTCAAAGTTGGTAGTATGAACCTTCAAAGTTGGTAGTATGAACCGACTGGAAGCATTCGAAATGTGAATACACCGGAGAATGCTACGGATACCCTGGACGGATATGGTCAGCAACACAAGGGTTCTTCAAAGAGCCAAAGTTGATAGAGAGTTGCTGACTAATATTAAAATCTGAAAGGTGTCCTATTTGGAGCATGTACTTAAGGAAAAAAGTACAAATTACGATTGAGGGTCGAAGAGATGTTGGCAGGAGGCAAATCTCCTGGCTCCGCAGTATACGTGATTGGACTGGTAACGTATAAGGAACGTTGAGGATCTTTTTCGGGCTGCCGGGGACAAAGATGTCTACTCTCAGGGTTGGGGGGTTTCAGTTTCAGTTTCAGTTTCAGTTCAACGTTGGGGGGACCTGACATGACACTGGGAAGAAGAAGCTGCATGGAATACTGGGGATTTTTTGCACAGCAAAATTTACGGGTACAAATAAATTGTGATTTTAATTGATCACGGGACAATTAAAACAATTTTGAAAAACATTCAGTAGGAATATAGCGAGAGATTCTTGCCTTAAGGCTTTTACAATTGCACATGGCGACATGGCGCGTATATTTTGAGTTATCACATTTGGTCCATTACCGCAAATTTGTTCCATAGTATTCTTTTATTTAAGCTGTAACAAATTATCTTATAAATATTCTGTTTCTTCATTCGAAATGTGCTATTTCTACCCCTAAAAGGTCGAAAATTTATTTCTCTTCATTTTTTCCTCACCCCTTTATTTTATTCTGTTTATTTACATGTTAAAGGTATTGCTATAGTAAAAAAAAAAAGATACCGAACTTCTTTAAAAATGTGTATCATTTTTATTGAGGGCTGCGAGTGACAGTAATATGGCAACAACTCGATAGGGGGGAAATAAAAATATTTCATTGGGTGTGTGTTATGTTACAATAAAGCAAGTAATACGTTTTAAATGTTCAAATTTGAAGGTTTTTTGAACTGAAAAAAAGTGGGGTTTGAACACACTGTTATCTAATACGAGTATGTTGGTTCATTAACTATTTTTATAAATACTGTGCTCTAATTGAATATTGTACATTGGGGTTTGAACACACTGTTATCCAATACGAGTATGTTGGTTCATTAACTATTTTTATAAATACTGTGCTCTAATTGAATATTGTATAGTGGGGCTTGAAAACACTGTTATCCAATACGAGTATGTTGGTTCATTTACTTGAACACACTGTTATCTAATACGAATATGTTGGTTCATTAACTATTTTTATTAATACTGTGATCTAATTGAATATTGTATAGTGAGGCTTGAACACACTGTTATCTAATACGAGTATGTTGGTTCATTGACTATTTTTATTAATACTGTGCACTAATTGCATATTGTATTTACGTTTTTCCCTATTTTTATGCTGCTTAAAAGCCTCTATAAGCTATAATTTATAACAAGCAGCAACTAGAAAACCAAGCAAAATGTCAAATGTACCGTAAACAGCGAAAGTATGATCTAGTAAAAATAATATTAAAGTTCCATATTAAAAATAATAAATGCAAGGCGTTGTGCGTTAAAATAGTTCCAAGTAAAGACCAAATAGTTTTCATTTATTTAAAAAAAAAACTTTAAATGGGAATCGAACCTTCAACCCCTGGATCAACTAGCACAGAGGACGTCCAAAAAATATGAAATATTTTTTCCTTTTTAAAATATATTTCATAAATCAATGTCGCTATAAAGTAATTTTCAAGGACTCCCCATAGAATATTAACACCCCTCCCCCGAGATATAAATGATATAACTATGGACATTAAAAAGTCTTACAGTTTTTATGGAGCATTAGAGGGAATTATTGGTTAAGGGATGTTTTCTTTTAAAAGGCAATAAAATGCACTCACTTTTCGATGTTCGATTACTTGGGGGAATCACATTCTACGTATTATTTTGTTTCGTATATTATTTATTTATAATATATTATACCTTCGGTTCGACTTTCAACAAATAAATATGCATTAAAATTATAAGTAAACAATTTATTCGATATATTTATAAACCAGGTCTGTAAATATAAAACCAGAATTTGCTCATAGATGGCTCTAGTTGTCAATGTAGTGACTGTCAAACCGCGTCATTGGCGCCTTTATCTTGTATTTACATTTGTCAAAGATTTTAGAGAGGAGTGAAATATTTTGTATTCTTTGCGATAGGAGATGGAAACACGTGTAGTGAGGATTAATATAATTAGAAGAATGGATGATAAAATTGTGGATCATGTGTTTTTCAGTTATCCTTTAAGTCAGGAGTGTCCAACTGAAATCATTTGGTTGGCCAAATAAAACATTGCAAGTCTTTGATGAGCCACACATATAAATAACTTAATAATAATACGACTACCTCTGTTGTATTTCTTCTTTCTTCGAAGAACTTTTCGACTTATAGATCGATAGTTTAGTTTTTGAAGTTCAATAAATAAAAGCTTCAAATTGTCTTTTTTTTGTTTGATTACATTTATTATAGTGACTCGTGTAATTACATTTTTAGCTTTTGTGTGGTGGTAAAGATAAAGGTAAAGATCGTCCAAGTGTGTGTAGAATACCTAGAAAAAAAGAAAAAATGATTTCTTGTCAAACATATTTAAGCTCATTTTGAACCACCCTAATTTTTCCCCAACTTTTTATTTTCGCTTGTTAAGACGACTTGAAGATGCATTAGCATAGCATCTGCTCTAAAGGGTTATGGTCGATCTAATGCCGGGGTTGTTATACTATCGGATCTCGTGGTTAAATCACATCCCAATGGATCGACAGAAATAAGGATTGATGGGGGTGGAGCCCGAGTGCTCGATGTCTCCCTCAGGCTAAACGGAATTGAATGGTACAAATTGGGAGACGAGAAAAAAAAAAGTTTTTTGTTTTAATATAAAATTATTTATATGGAAAGTGTCAGCTTTAACTTTGTGGAAATTTATATAATCATCATCCTGTCGTGCAGTTCATGACAGAGCATCGTAACTCCCATGATAGCCTCTGACGACTTCTATCCGTCCATCCCTGCACTACATGGCTCAAAGGGCAGTTGTTAAGGATAGTACAGTTGCGTCTCTCACTTGATCAGTCATATGCATTGAAATTCTTTCTCTTGTGCGTCGTCCTTCCGCGCCTCCAGTAACCACAAATCTCTCCGAATTGTCTCCCTGGTGAGTGCAATGTGCCCGAAGATCCAGAGGACGGAGGTCGAAGGCATATTGTAGACAATCTGTCGAGGATTCTCAGTTCTTCGAGAATGGAGGCGTTAGTACGCCTTGCTGTCTATGGAATTATTACCATCCTTCTTCAGCACCACATTTCAAATGCATTTATTATACGTCTCTCGCTTGCTCTAAGGCCTCGGCCACACATGTAGGAGACTCGCTTGATGCTTAGAGCTACACTGCGAGCTAGGCGACATATCCTAGCGAACCAACGCACCGCATACTATCACAATGGTCACACTGCACTCTTCGCGCCACGCTACGTGACGATTAGTCACCGAGTGATTCTCCTAGCGAACAGACATGTTGGTTTATTTTACTGTGTCATCGTGATTTTACAAGATGGCGGAAGTTTTAATAACAAAATCATTCAAATGACTATCCATCCCCACGAAATCCATAAACATATATAGTACGTGAGCACATGCCCACGAACCCCACAAAGACGGACAGTCAACCGAAAATTATTTTTCATATAAAGTGAGATATCATCAATCAAAAGAAAAGGAAGGGATGGTGGAGAGGAAAGGAAAAGAAAAATCAGGAATGAAACACGTTATAGTATTTTACTGACTAGAAATTAAGAGCTTTTTCAGTCACTTCTTAAAGCATGCCAAGGACGGAGCGAGTCTTATATTGGTTTGTAACTGATTCCAGAGTCTTACTGCATGGACAGTAAAGGACGATGTAAAGAAAGAGGAGCGGTGAACTGGAAAGGCCAATAAACAATCTCTGTTTGAGCGTAGCGCTAATCCATGATTGGAAAGACGCTGAAAATTCTCGGCGAGATAAGAGGGGGTGGCGGGACAGTTAAGTATAGTATACAATAGAGACAGTATGTGAATTTGGCGTCTATTTCTAATGTTCAACCAGTTCAATGCCTTCTGGTATGAAGTTACATGATCGTACTTACGTAGGTTGAAAATGAATCTTAGACACACATTTATAACTATCTTTTCTATCATCTCCTTAGTCTTTCATTTTCATAGCTACACATGGTAACATACATCCTAGGGCTAATTGTTATATAACTATTTCTTCTAAATAACCAGTTCATCTTAGATAGACTATTTTGTTTTTATCCATAACAGATTTTTTATTTATAAATTAAAAAAATAAGATTAAAAAAAATTAATGCTGAAGTTAAAAAAAACAAATGAATTACTAATAATGGTAGAAAAAGAGGAAATGAATTGGTTCCAGATTAAGGAAAGAAAACAAACAAAAATTAGTATGGAATGATGTGCGTATTGTTATATTTTTGTTATTCTCCCTGAATGGTGCACATCTTATTACTCTTGGAATTTCGTTTCACATTGTTGTTTGGAATTGATTTTTACATAGGAATAAGCCCACCTTGAACTATTGTATATACAACGAAAATGTAATACAATGGTAAATTATTGATCCGTACCATGCAATGTTTCTGAACTGCGATAAAACTGTTATGCTATATAACGAAAAATGTGTGTATTTATTCTTACAAACAAAAAAAAAGTTTAAAATTGTCTTGCCTCCAAAATACCAAATTAAACACAATTGTACTGCCCCGATAAATCAACTAACAGCTGAATTTCGTAACTATAAAATCTTGACTCACTACTATTATTTATTCAACACTGTATAAGGACACAGATAAGTAGAAATTATTTCAAAATTATAATTGAATTATCACTATGCGACATTTGTTACTACAAATCAGAATTATCTAAATTATTATTTATTAAATTCACGGCATAAATCTTAAGTACGCAGAAAGTACTTAGATTTCAAATTATACTCAAGAAATGTAGCATGGTCCCTGTGACGTTTAAAATGTCATGTCTCAAAGGGATGGGGTAAAATCGTTTTTTTTTTACAAATCGAATCGTTTTTTTTATAAATCGAAAAATTGTTTCTCTCTAAACTGACGTTTTAACTCCTAATTTTCATTATACTGATTTTCTAATGTGTTGTATGATTGTGTCTATCTTTAAATAGGTCAACATCCACTATGAATTAATAATAATTACAAACATTTAATTTTATGTATAAAAAAAACGAAAATCCAATTATCGTATACCCCATCCCTGGTGAATGTAGACTAACGTAGTGACATTTGACGAACGTCGCCAAATATTATTTGATTTTAACAAACTGACATATTTTTGCTAATTTGTAACAAGATGTATTAATTTGTCATTATTGTTAGTTTTATGTGATGTATTTACCTAAATAACTTGCTATTTATTAGAATCGAGGCTTATATGAACGAACGAAACGATTTCTTTGGCTTATATTAATTTTTAAACCATGTGCATTTTACTGCACCGTAGATCTTTTGTCAGTGATTTGAGGGAATACCTTTTCCACTGTTGTGTCATATGTGTGTGCAGTGTTATTTATATGTGTATACCTATTTATATTAAGTATTTGTGTGTTAATTTATGGGGAATTTTTAGGCTCAATGAGCCTAAAAATTCCCCATAAAATCGAGGCTTATATTAAAGTTGATAAAATAATTAAAATTACTGAACGTCGTTACAAGGTTGTATTGGGGCCAATTTGTGAACTGTCACAGGGACCATGCTACATTTTCTCAAGTATAATAATATAGTTTTTTGTCAATAGAGTTTCAAGCATTTTATCGTTATATTTCTGAATTTATTATATAAAATAAACTATTGTGATGAACATCTCATAAAAATCCATTTCAACAGCTTGCTACCCCTGAATTAAGTTGTATTACTCCAGATATATACAGGTAAACAACAAAACATTTTACTATGCCAGAATGTTCATTTTTCTTAACAAGGCGCCTGCAGAACACTTGGGAACGCCTTTGAATGGTTTATATTGTTTTACTTTACGTTTCAGTTCAAACACTCTGTAGTTCAGGGGGTGTCAATCTTATGTACGTGAGCGTATTTGCGTCTGCTACTATTTTAGTAGATACTGTATAAAATATATATTTTAAGTCTTTTAAACCTACTTTGAAATAACATAATATTTATATTATTTTTTTTGCTTTACATTGTTTCATATCCATTTTAAAACTGGAGAATATTACTTGTATTATCACAATAAACCCTCACATATATTTAGGTTGATTCATGTATGACGGAGCTACAGAGGTGACATACAAATGTCGAATGGGATTGTCTGCGGATTAGTATGTGCTGATGATACAGTGAAATTAACGGTGAATAAAGATGATTTGCAGAGTTTGGTAAATATCAAGTGCATCGAGGAGAATCTCGTGCATCGAGGAGAACATCTGGCAAACACATCGCTCGCCGAGGTCGTCCCATGCCTCCCCCAGCCCCCAATCCCCAACCCGAATGTTTATCGTTAAAAACGTGTATCTCGGTACTAGTTCGAACATAATTCAGTATTGTTTGTGCTCCCCTGAAGATGAGGGGAAAGTCTTGAATCCGGTAGGGTTATACCGTTTTAGCAGAATGCTTCTTGTCTGAATTGATGATGATAGTAGTTGTTGGTAAATAAATAAAATACGTCAATTAGCAATGCGGAAAGAGAGAGTGAATGAATGTTTTATTTATCGGTAAGTGGGTATTTATACATTTCAGAATGGGCGCGGGAGTGCGCCCGCGATATATTTTTATCTCACTTCTGTGCGTGCCGAAATGGTCGATTGCAGTATTGCAGACATCGCAAATAGTATTGTGGGTAAACAATTTGTTTGCGGGATCGGCGAGGCAGCGTGATGCGTTCTCTTTCTACTGTGGAATGTATCGTAAATAGTATTGTGGGTAAACAATTTGTTTACGGGACCGGCGCGCTGTTCGGCCGCGTCATGTTTTGGTATGTGCCCTTTGGACATATCCAAAGGTAGTTTCGTCGGTCGTTGACCGTATGTGTTGACAATATTCAGCGACGACCGTGGTTCCCACACCGTTATAAAAAGTGGAATTAACAGTGTTTGATAAAACAAATTAAAATATTTTGTAATGAATACGCGCATTTACTTATTGGATCTAAAAAGGAAATAAGAATTAACAATGGCGTCCACATTTGGAATAGGTGATGAACACCCAAAATGCATGGGATACCTACCGGCTACTATCTTCCCGAAAGATTTCAGAAGCCATGTAGACTGTTTGGAATTAAGGTCTCCAAGTAGGGAAAAATAAAATGAAACAAGATATAAAAATTATATACCCATACCTCACATTTCGAAAGATATAAGTCCCTTTAAATTTGTCCATAAATCGAAATTTTGGGTATAAAAAGATCTTTTCATATAAATACATATTAAATCTGCACGGCGTATTCCAGAAGAAAAAATGTCAATGAAATAGTCGCATTTAAGAAAAGTGTAGAGCAGGGGTGTCCAACTGAAATCATTTGGTGGACCAAATAAAACGTTACAAGTCTTTGATGGGACACACATACAAATATTTTATAACTTAATAATAATATAAGAATTTTTTTATATTAAAAATAAATGAACAACTTACAATCGAAATATTTTCTTACTTCGTAAAATTAATGAAATATTTGTTTTTTTTTTATTATTTGATTTTTTTTAATATCGACTGGTAATTTGGACCCAGAAAATAAATTCGCCACTCACAAAATTAATAATATGTGAAAATTATTATAATTAACGTGCACGGAATTTGTTTTTTTAATTTTATCTATAACAAAATGCAAAATGTATAGAAAGTTGGAAACCTCTAAAGGGCCACACAAAATCTTTAATTGGGTCACATGTGGCCCGCGAGCCACGAATTGGACACCCCTGGTGTGGAGTGTAATCTGAAATGTAGAGAAGAGTGAAAATACTGGTATATACTCGTACATGTGCAATACAAATAATATATAGAATTACAGCATTTATAATATAGAATTACAGCATTTTTAATATAGAATTACAGCATTTACAATATAGAATCACAGCATTTATAATACAGAATTACAGCATTTCCAATATAGAATTACAGCATTTACAATATAGAATCACAGTATTTATGATATATAATTACAGCATTTACAATATGGAATCACAGCATTTATAATATCGAATTACAGCATTTACAATATAGAATCACAGTATTTATAACATAGAATTACAGCATTTACAATATAGAATCACAGTATTTATAATATAGAATTACAGCATTTACAATATAGAATCAGAGTATTTATGATATATAATTACAGCATTTACAATATGGAATCACAGTATTTATAATATAGAATTACAGCATTTACAATATGGAATCACAGTATTTATAATTAAGAATTACAGTATTTACAATATCGAATCACACCATTTATAATATAGAATTACAGCATTTACAATATAGAATCACAGTATTTATAACATAAAATTACAGCATTTACAATATAGAATCACAGTATTTATAATATAGAATTACAGCATTTACAATATAGAATCACAGTATTTATAATATAGAATTACAGCATTTACAATATAGAATCAAAGCATTTGTAATATAGAATTACAGCATTTACAATATAGAATCACAGCATTTATAATATAGAATTACAGCATTTATAATATATTGCAGAATTACAGCATTTACAATATAGAATCACAGCATTTATAATATAGAATTACAACATTTATAATATAGAATTACAGCATTTACAATAAAGAATCACAGTATTTATAATATAGAACTAGAGCATTTATAATATAGAATTACAGTATTTATAATATAGAATTACAGCATTTACAATATAGAACCACAGTATTTATAATATAGAATTAAAGCATTTACAATATAGAATCACAGTATTTATAATATAGAATTACAGTATTTACAATATAAAATCACAGCATTTGTAATATAGAATTACAGCATTTACAATATAGAATCACAGCATTTATAACATAGAATTACAGCATTTACAATATAGAATCACAGCATTTATAATATATTGCAGAATTACAGCATTTACAATATAGAATCACAGCATTTATAATATAAAAGTACAGCATTTACAATATAGAATCACACCATTTATAATATAGAATTACATCATTTATAATATGGAATCACAGTATTTATAATATAGAATTACAGAATTTACAATATCGAATATATCCATTTATAATATAGAATTACAGCATTTACAATAAAGAATCACACCATTTATAATATAGAATTACAGCATTTATAATGAAGAATTAGAAAACTCAATATTAAAATGTCTCGACTGGGAGGCAAGAACTGGTCGGAAATATCCATTCGAAGTTTGATGCTTTTTATATTTTCACAAAAGAAGTCATTTTTAATCCAATCTTCAAACATAACCTTAGTCTTTCTTTTTTGACCTCGAAATTGCGGGAAATTTATCCGATTCCTTGAAAAGCCCTAGGAAAAATATTCCGTTAATAGATTTTTTCCATGAAGCAAATTTGTTAACTGTTTTTTTTTAATTCCGCTAAATTTCCTCAATGACATAATTACGTTATTTTTTTATTTAGCTTTGATGAAAAAGCTGTCTTCGGGGAGGAGTCCCATTGCTGGCGCCGCTCTGGAGTTTGAAAAGGATAGTGGGACACCGACAGAAAGTCAGATACCATTGGGAAAAAAAGATAAACGAGAAAGTAACAAATGAGTTATTTATACTAAAGAAGATCTTTGAAAAATTATGGAAGTAAACAACTTTTTCAGAAAAATTAGCAAAAAGCTGTAAAACGATTCTTGGTCGCCACTAGGTCAGAGTATCGCCAATCAGGCTGAAGGTAGTCCAACGTATAGCTGCTTGGAACTTCTTCCTATTTAAAGAAATTCTGTTTTTCTCACAAAATATGATCTACGGATTGTTCTGTGTGGCAAGCAGCGGCGGCTGGTCTAGAGGTGCATTGGTGCGCTGAACCGGAGAAATAATTAAATTATATATTCGCAAACATGACTTCCAAAAATGTTAAATATTTGTATAGATTAAATATGTATTAGAATACTGACAAATAGTACGAATATTTTAACTTAAGTGAAAATTCAATTTTTTTTTAAATAAAATTTTAAAAATGTTCCTTTCAAATTGATCGGCCTTGTTTGCCAATACTACCGGAGCGATCTCCAATACGCACCGGACGGAAACGAAAATTCATATAGGGCAGACAGAGATGTACAGTAAACTGTGAGACAGCGATATTTCATATTCGTTCAGCGTCTCGAGGAGCGTTGGTGCTCAGCGCACCAGCGCACCTCGGGACCAGCCGCTGCTGCATATAATTACGTCGTTTCCCTTGCAAGGTAGGCAGAAAGAACATATCTCCAAACTTTTATAAGTTGATTTTGACAACCTCTGTGGCCTAGTTGGTAAAAACGAATGTCTTCTGACCCGGAGGCTGCAGGTTCGATTCCTACTGGAACCCAGTTTAAAAAAAATAGAAAGTTTTTCGTCTGGTTCTTATTTAAGGCCTTATAAACATCTTTATGGTTGGTTGAAGCAGATTGCCACAAGATGATAATCCCACAAAGATTGTATATTATATAATACAAAGAAAGTATAATACATGATTCGCTCGGGCGCTGCTATAGCTGCCAGACGTGATTAGCTCAATAAGAGTGAGTTCAAGTATCGAGCTAGAGCGACATTGATGAGAGTTTGGTCTCTAAACGGCGCTATATAAAATTGTCAACGCTCCTCGAGACCAGCCGCCGCTTGTGGCAACATAAATTACAACTGGTCGAAGGGGTGCGTTACTTGAATTGAATACGACTATTGTTGAAACTCCCGTGGTCAAACAGGAATTGGAAGGATAATTAGTTAGAAACCACCCAAGAGCAGTTTGAGTGTGTCCTGACACAAGGACATAATTTGATTAAAGTTATTAGACATTAAGGTATATAGTAAATATAAAAATGTTATTAAAAATGGCTAATAGAAAATAGACCAAGTTTAGTTAGAAATAACGTCAATACAATATTGCATCAAATTAAATCAAAATCATGCAATCGAAAGTATTTCCTTTGCAGTTCCCTTTTCATTGATTTATGTGTCTACAAATCATTAAATAACCCTTCGTAAATTTAATGTTTCTGATTTAAATGCTCTTTCTTGGTGTAATGTGATTATAGTGGGAATAAATTTGTTTTCTGTTTAAGGGTGATTTTAATTTTTAAGGCTTGATATGTTTCAAAGTTTTTTAATTTTGTGAAAACTATCTGCCTTAGGACAGACATACACGTAGTAATGCTGGGAATTGCTTTGTATAATTCATTGTACTTATATTATTGTGAAACTTTAAAGACATTGTAATTTGTTTTATCAAACACTGTTTATTCCACGTTTTTGTAATGGTATAACCCTACCGGTTTCAAGGTTTTCACCTCATCTTCAGGGGAGCACAAATAAGACTGAATTATTTTTGAACTGGTACCGAGATACACGCTTCTTACGATTAACAATATTTACATACATACATCATCACGCCATTTTCTACTTCATTGTACTTACATCATCACGCCATTTTCTTGTCTGGTAAGGTAGAGAGGACAGAACGGTAGCCTTTCCTGTCGTGACACATATTTATCGTCTTCTTCATCCATATACGAGTATATATTTTCATACAGCGCCTTCGATTTCTTTAACTTTTAACATTTCCTACTTTTAAAATATTCATTTGACCGAACCATACTTTCCTTGGTTTTCCTGTACCACGCCTTCCTCACGTTTGCACTTAACATTTGTTTCGTTAGTCTTTCTAAATTATTTCTTAAAATTAAAAAGTATAAATATGCTAAATAAAAATAATAAGTGTTGATCATCCCTTTGAAGACGGTATTCAATGCGACTTTCGTGCATGGCGTTATGAACGAATAAAAAAATACCAAGTGAAATCATATCCATTTTGTGTCATTTTTCAGTTGGCGATTCCTCACAAACGTTTTAGAAACAACATAACTGTACTCAACGCAATACAGAAGAGTAGAGAATCAAACGACTGAGCTCCCAGAGAACTCCGTTTGGCAATGTACGCGTGGAAGGGTGGGTGGGGTGATGGGGTGGTAGGGTGGTTGTAGGGGGCCAAGTTAAAACAATTTCCAACGTTCAAAGGACATGTCGCGTTGACAAAAGACGAAGGAGCTCGCACTTGTGAAAGAATAAGAGATTTCGCTTTGAGCGAGACGTTACGTCAGGCGTGGTGAGATCAGGGGATCTCAAACTGTGTGACGGTAGAAAGTTTTATGACCAAATCAGATTCAACGGTCAACTGCGATTAGTGGAACCAAATAAGGTGTGAAATACGTACAGAAAAAAACTTTTGACGCGTCACTGTGGCATTCTCTTTTCGAACTCACTACACTCCACCTAAAGCTGAATATGTTACTATTACATATCGAAAAATCTGAAAGGGTCTAAATAAATGCTGTAGAAATGCGTGCACTGAAAATAATACAAAGGGTAACAAGTGTAATAGAAATATGGAATAATGTGGCGAAAAAATCGCTGTTTATATCTTTGTGCAATGAAGTGATAAGAAATAAATAAACAACTCGTTTATTTTTTTTTTATATTTCAAATAAACCAAATAAAGGGTCTTTCAAATTGAGCGGTTTTTTTTCATTCTTGAATAAAACACACAATTTGCTTTGATTTCAAAAAACTTTTTATTAATCATTGAAGTATAATGTATGACATTTGAACACAAAAAGCAATATCCGCCAAATGTCCACCTCTTGCAGCTCCACAGATGTCAACATTTTCGATGGAATTTTGGCATAATCGCGGTTCTAACTCACCAATAACGCGAATGATTTCGTCCTTTAGCTTAGGAATTGATTGAGGGCCATTCTTATAGAACTGGCTTTTCACATAACTCCAGAGAAAATAGTCCAACGGTGTCAGATCACATGATCTTGGTGGTCAATTAACATCACCGTTTCCGGAGATTACAATACATAAAATAATTCAACAATTTGAACGCGTTGTTGTATTGTATACGACTCCATTTTTATAAATGTCATACATTACACTTCTCAAATGTCACAAGACCCAGGCAAGTTCGCGACGCCATCTGTGTTTTATTCAAGAATTAAAAAAAAACGCTCAATTTGAAAGACCTTTTACTAATTATACACTTTTTGAAACAAGGCAATGTGGGTTTAAGTCTTAGAGCAGCTTGTAGTTGGTTCTAAAGTTTAACAGTAAAGGCGATTTAACTAGATATTCAAACCGGTACATTTGAGTCCCGAGCTAGGGCGTTTTTATCATACCGTTATCATAAGTGAATAAAACAGTATTTTTAGTAAATCATTTAAAATGGGGTTTGTTTGTTAGGTCATCTTTGCATGTATACGTCCATTAAAAATATTGGATGATCTCACTTCAATCCTTTATGTAGAACAATTTTAAGATTTAGAAATAGCTTTAGATCGTTATTATCTTTAATAATATAAGCTCAATGTTTATTTAATAATAAGTATGTGAATTTTATTCGTTAGAAGTCTTCCAATACCAATAGACGTCCACAAGTTTGAGAGTTACTATGCTCCTACACAAAGTCTGTTTTATTTCACAGTAATTTAATAGAATCAGACTCCATGCAGGGGCGCTACACTAACATTTATATTTTTGTTTCAAATATGTTACATATATCGCAATACTTATAAATATGACGAAATCACCACAAAATTATTATATCAGTCCTATCGGCATCAGTGGTGTTCCTGTTGTCATCGTTTATGAGAGATCAGGTAAGTATACCAGATGCGATTTCTGATATCTTCCACATTAGATCATATAGATTCTGTTTTTATTTTTTTCTGAAGTTCATTAACTTCTACCATTGCATTAGAGCGAACGGTGTCTTGACTGAGTGGTTTAACGTCACAAAAGTTAAAGCAAGGATATATTATATTACCCTGGTTGTTACAGAGGTGACATATAAATGTCAAACGGGGATGAATGCGGATTATTGTATGCTGATGACAATATGATGGATGTGGAGAGAATTAATATTGACAAATCCAAAGTCATGATAATAGAAAAGTGGGAAAAGAAAAGTAAATGTAACATATGGGTGAGCAAAGGAAGATTAGAGCTGAAGTTGAAGGATACTGCTATTTAGGAAATATTTTCCCTGATGATGAAAGAGTTACGAGGGATATTGAACGACGCGTAACAACAGGCTAGAAAACAAATATACTCGAACGAAACTAAGATTCACAACTAACTTTGAAGTATCGGAGTGAAACGTAGAGATGAAAAAGACTGAAAGGAGCCTAATAAATGCTGTAAAAATGTGTGGATTGTGAAGAATAGATGGGGGTGAAAATGTAGAATAGAATACAGGACGAAGTGATTGGGTATGAATATGAATATAGGGCTGATGTATTAAGATCAATCTGAGATGGATTTGGCATGTAGAAAGAATGAATGAAGACGACTAACAAAACAAATATACAGTGTAAATGTGAGCAGAAAGTTTGGTAGAGGAAGAACTAGAAAACTATGTATGGTTGGATCAAATATTTGATATATTTATTTATTTAATTAACAACACAACAGTGTCCTTTATATACAAATGAACATATGAAAAGTTATACAAGTACTTAAAATTATTGACAAATAATACAACTTTATCTTAAACTAACATGGAGATACAAAAAGCAGTAGTAATAATAAATTACAAAGTCATTGTTTAAAATTATTTAATATTAATATGTATATTTAAGTTCAATATATGCATGTACTCGTATATCACAAAATATTACCAAATTTTACCAAGCAGACTTACGTTATTGTCGATGACTTGTTTTATAGTGGTAAAGAACTTAGATTAGTTTTTTGGTGGAACAACGCTTACATGGAACAAGAAGAATTGGATTTTTCGAGAATTTTATGGATAGATCTCGAGATATAGAAAACACATGGGCTCACTTGTATAACGCGATGCAAGTTGCTTTGCAGAATCGAAACCTTCCACATGTTGATGCAGGGTTACTCAACTCCAGAGGCAAAGTATTGTCCTTAATGTTTCGTTTATACTAGGTTATTTATATTAATAAAGGAGAGCACAAAGTTAGTAGCTATTTCTTAATATTGTTGTGATATTCTGGCGAATATTATATATACTTATCAAATATTAAAAATATCTAAATTGTTGTAAAACTCATTTTCAAGTCTTTGCATACGAATTATAGAGTTAATTTTATTAATTAGTATAGCAATTTTCGGTATAAAAGGGATTGAGCTGTCTTGTGTATCTAGTGGGAATACGAAATGAAATGCTTGCGAGTAAGTGAGGTGCATCGATTACTGAGTGAATGATTTTGTATAGCAGTACTATATCTGCTGTTTTTCTTTCTTCCCAATATTTGGATACAAGAAAATGTTGATAGTCAGAGAAATTGTAGGAATTGTATGAAATGGTGCAAGGGTGTAGAGGAGGCGAAATATATGTATCGCGATTGAAAAGTTATAGTTCATCTGTATATATCTATCCAGTCTTCTTTCATTTCTTAATGCGCGTTGTACAGCGGGGACGTGATTTCAAAATTCAGTTGATCACTTTTATTCGTTCTGCGTCTGAATACATATATCTCATTTATTAAAAATTGTATGTATTATATATTCAAAAAATAAAAAATAATAAAAAGTTATTTTTATTTATTTTTGTAACAATTTAAATGTATTCATGCTTCATCCTTTTCCTCCGTTGCTGGGTCTCGTAGTCGAGGAACCGTTCGTCATTCCAATGTCAATTTAATTGGAAAGGTAATCTGTACCGTGGAGTTATTTTTTAGTAAGTCGTTGCACACCAGCAAACTCACCGGCCACAGCTATGTACAGTACCAAGCGGTAAGTAATACACATCGGGCTTAAGAAAGAGACTGTCAGTCTCTAAAGTGGACGCGACCACACCCTAGAACGCTTGACAACGACTGACAAGTCACGACGGAAC